>JAHTLZ010000289.1:1285378-1337034 GCA_023846285.1 Phrynocephalus versicolor
AAACCACTGCCTCCCTATTGCCTGGCTTTCTTCACTGAGCCATTTTGTCAGTCTCAAAACAGCTCTATGAAGAGTGCCATGTAGAAAAGTCAAGAGAGAAAGTCCTCCACAGATTGCCTGGAATGTTATTTGTCTTACTTTGTCCTATGTTGACCTTCCTTCAAACTGAACTGACACTCTTAGGATTACTGATGCCCCTTTTGTCATTTTCACATTGTCTTCTTGTTCCTTCTTGCCCTTCTCTGGGAGAAGCCAAAGGAAGTGTCTTGCTTCCCTCCTCCCATTTTTTTAGACAAAAGGGCACCCATGACTTGCTACTATTTAGTTAGCTAAAAGTAGGCTCTTTATTGTCTTTTCTGTCTCAATGTGCTTCTCTAATAAGTATAATCCTTTATTTTAGTCTACTTGCTCTGGAAGAAATAAAGGAGATGGCTTTTGCCAAATCTCTTTCAGCCATCCTTTGCGACGTCTTAAAAGTCTGGCCCTATGGAATGGAGGTGAGACTGTATAAAAAGGAAGAATTACCAAAAGTGCCATTTTACCTGTAAGGTGACAAGAGGCTCTCGTAGAATATTTGTTAGGCACTTTTCTTGTAATCCTTGCAACCAACTGTAGGACGGGCACTACTATGCCTGTAGTAGGAGATGGGGCTGAGAAGGATTAAGTTTAGTGTATCCTAACTCAATAATGGACTGACTGTAGAGATTTAGGATTATGCCCAACCCTCTTCTCCCAGAATTCCTCATTTGACAGCTTGAATGTCTTTTGACAGCAGGTGTCAAGAGAGCGGCCAAGAAAGTGCTCTACTGGTAGTATGGTTCTGCTAAGATCTGCCAACAAAGGAGCCAGAGAAGGGTTGGATGGAGGGAAGAGTTACATTGCTTCCAGTTCAGGATTGGAGCTACAGCACTGGTACAAAAATTAGATCAGAGAGATAAAAGTAGATCAATGTAGTCCTAACTAATTTGTAACACATTACAGTTTGTCACCCGCTCGACACTGCTCCCATCAATACTCAACGGCTGAATATCTGATTTCCTTTTCCAATAATCCACTATAAACCCCTTGGTCTTAACTGATGTTGATAATCAAGTTGTTATTTCTACACCACTCTGACAACTGTTGCACCTCATACAGAGATGAGCCCCGCTACTGTTGTAACATCAACAAATTTTATGATTCTATTATTAGGGTGTGTATGGGTGCAATCAGAGGTCTAAATAATAAACAATAGTGGACTCAGCACAAAACCCTGTGTAGTACCCATGTTAAGAGTCAGGGCTGATAAAATATAATCTCCAAATCTAACCCTGTGAGCGCAATTTGATAAAAAGTCCATGATGCTGGAACAAATGGGAGAATCCAAGATCCTTGAGTTTAGATATCAGTGTGTAAGATATAATTATGTTAAATGCAGAGCTGAAGTCCACAAAGAGCATCCTTACGTAGGTCTCCTGGTGCTCCAAATGAGTTAGAGCAGTATGCAAGGTAATGTCTATGGCATCTTCTGTAGATCTATTCACTCTGTAGGCAAAATGTTATCTATCAAATGTACCTGAAAGTCAAGAGATGATGTACTGTCGGACTAGTTGTTTGAGACACTTCATAATGATGGATGTAAGTGCCACTGGTCTGTAATCATTAAGGCTCCTAATAGAACTATGTGGCATCAGTTGAGTCCAGCAACATTAGTGCCTCTACCCCATGTAGAAAGGTGGTTGGCTTGGACCTGAAAGACCAAGGTTTCAGGTACACAACTACAAAACTCACCAGGTAAATTTATCTTAGCCCAGGACTGGTGCAAATATGATATATAAGGGACATAATACCACTGAGCTCTTGAGTAGAAGGGTAGAATATTAATACTGTCTAATTGAAATACATATATCAGCTCAATCAAAGGTCTTTCACAACTTCTTAACTTGTTTCTGAACATAGTATCTGTGTCTCTTGGGATGGAAGAGTGGTATCCTGAGATTCTTTGTAATGCAGTTAGAAAGGATATTCCATTAAATTATGGCATCGGTATCCCAAGAAGAAGCCCATAAGGACCATTGCTGCAGACTGTCCTCCTTTTAGAAATTTAAAATTTGACACAAATAAAATTCAATGTGAAATAACATCCATGATCAAATAATTCTCCCACTTTTATAATATCTTTGCCAGATGAACGCAGCATTTTGCTCACTTCTTAGCACTGTTAGTCTTTATAGCACTGCCATTATAGCTGTGGTAGGTTTAATCTCCTGAAATTCATGCTCCCATAGATGCGCTAATCTTTAAAGTGCCTTTCGACCACATTGCTAGAAGCTTACGCCTCCTGCAGATGGGCAGTACCATCACAGATCAGTCCAAGGGTGGCTTATGATCTGGAGTGGCCCTCCCCATTTGACCCATGAGCTACTCCTGAACCACTTTTGAACTTGGAGCTCACTTGCCCACTGGAACAGCAACAGATCCAGGTGGCTTCCTGCAAATTTGTGCCATTTATAAAAGAAAAAGAAAACAGAAAGGCCAGCCTCAGGAGACTTTGAGTAGGTTTGTTTTTCCTGAGCAACATTCCTTTCACCCATTTCTCCTACCACTGGCCTCTGAATGAAGACATCTTCACTGCACCCAACAGTTAAGCTCATTTGTTTGCTGATGGTACATGCTTGTCTGCAAGGCGTGGCTTCAATGAGGCAAAAGGGATTATTCACAGGAGATATGCCTCACAGGAGATATATTTCCTGGTATGTCAAATGTTTAACTAAGGTGTCCAATGCCATTTATTTTAGAAAAACAAATCCAGATGCCTGACATTCTTTTACAGTATATGCAGAGCAGTGCGAGTTCCTAAAATTGGCCCTGGAGCATCTGCAAAACAGGAGGACAACTGTGGCCTGGGGTCCACTCCTGTCATAAACTGAAAGCACTGATCACCACCAGGGAGTGGAATTTTTTCATTAATGAACATACATTGGATCAGACTTGTTTTGTTTGGGGGGAAACGGCGTTCACAGGGCTATTATGGGTGGCTGAGTTCCAGTGCCTGAATCAATCTACAATGTTACATTCATTCTTCTGGGGAATTTGGAGGAGGGAAGGGCACATTTTATCTTCAGCCTTTCCTCTAAGAGCAATGCTTTGGAGGACTGTACTGTATGTGGAACATCAGTTGGTCTGGCCTTTCAAAGGCTAAGGGCCCACAACCCCCATTTAGCCTAGCCCAGCTGAGCCAGCATAAGCAATGGTGAAGGATGACAGCTACTACTACAAGATATGGACAGTTGGACTTTCCCTAGCTCTCTGTTAGGGCAGTCTAAAGATACTATACAAGCCAAATGGTGGTCATCAGCTCTGTATCTGGAGTTCCACAGGAAAAAAAAACCCAGAAGAACAGGAATGTAGTGAAAGAACAAAGCCTAAGGAGAGGAGACAGGCAAACATAAAGCTGTTGTAATTTGAATAATTACTTAGTCCCAACATGACACATTGATCTTTGTAAGCCATTGTTCGGTGAGAGAGGCATGCACTGCAAGTACATTGTCCCAAGTTTAATCTCTGGCATCTATTAGTGGGTTGGTGAATGACTTCCTCCTGAAACTCAACAGGACCACTGAGGCCCAAACTAGATGATACATTTAGTCAAGGGGCTTCCCCGAGCAGTAGAAGATACCTGTTTATTGAAACATGAGCGTGTCTCACATTGCATATTGTAAATAAACTTGCCTTTGAGGTAGGCTTGGCTTAAATTGCTCACATACTATGCTCTGAAAGTATTCTGTGCCCAATGGAAAACACTCAAATAGCAGGAAATACATTTCTTTTAATACGTTTTTTGATACTCGGTGTAGCTTGATCTTCTGAACTGATTTTAAGTAGTATTTTGAGGTGTGATGCTTTAGGCATGCAAAGTTTCCTGAGAGTGTGGGGCTGCCTTGCCACACTTCTTGGAGTCCACCAGGGAATATCAACCTGCCACTGCCATTGTCCTCATTACTGCTGACTGGAAAATCACCAATGAGAAACATGGCACATAGGGAATGTGCACCTTGTTTCCCATGCCTGCAACAAACTGGCAGCAAGACTATCCTGGGATGCAAAGTGTGTGCTCCACCCAGCAACAGATTTCAGAGCAAAATGTTAGGGTGCAGTTGGCAGGATCTGCAGGGATGATCAGAGGGAACTGCAAACAGCCACAAATGGCTGGCCTTTTGCTTCACTTAAGATATAGCTAACTGTTGTAGAGAAGGGAAGCTGTGTGGAATATCCTTTGATTCTGGCCTGCTAAATATTGTTTCTAGTAACTGTGTTTTACTCTGAAGAACTCGAATGATGAAGAGCTATGGTTCTACTTCAAGCAATATAATGTTGTGCCTCATAGACTTTTAAAAATCTATGCATTTTTACAGATATTTGCAAAACCCATCAACAAGTTTTCCTGAAAGCCTCCAAATTAACAGCGTTTACTGTCTTCAAACCACCCACCAGCAGTTCTGAAGAGGACTGCCAGGTCAGCAGCATTCCATTCCCTGGGATTTTAAAGCCAAAACCCAAATCAGAATAAAGCCTTTGTGGTGCCATAGGCATGTGTGTCCTTATGATGCCATGGGGCTAGGCCATTCAGCAACAGTTGAAGAACGCTGTGTGTGTGAACCAGACTGACAACAAAAAGGCCAATGAAGGGTTTGCACAGTGGGGAGAAAGCCCTATTAGTAAAAAAGAGAAGGAACACTGTTTTCCATATGAAAAGCAGGACAAAATTAAATCTGACAATATTCCATTTGCCAAAATGAACCCTCTGAAAACCACTAAGTTCCCAAGTCTGCAATATCCCATTCCCTGAAATTTCAGGGTCAAAGCCTGAGATCCAGAGCATGAACTCCCACACCAAAGTTTCAGAGCCGAAGGCTGAGACTTGAGAACCCTAATTCTAGATTGCACCTCTTGCGAATACAAATGCTGCACCACATTTGTATCTTAGCAACACAATCACCTTTAAGAGTGCCCTGACTGACAAGACCTACTGCAATAAAAAGAACCTCACATGCAGGTCCTGCCATCAGATCTATCCTCCAGTATAGGTTTCTCTGATGCCATCTACAGTATGCACACAAAACAACAACTGGCCAACAAACCTCTGCAATCACCATAATGCTATAGGAATGACCAGTAGCTAGGCACTTTAATGTAAAGCATAATGATCAGTTCATGAGTGGGATAGAAATACAGTACTATATAATAAAACCCAATAACATTACGAAAAAAGGAAGAACTTTGAAATTTATATACTTCATGCTCAGTCATCCAGGTGAGTGTATCTGGAAATTGAGTCATGACAACTGGACTTCTTTTCTGGAGAGATTGAAACATTTTGCTGCTCATCCAAACAGCTTCATCATTCTGAGGAAAGCTAGTCGTGAGTCCTCCATCTTACAGTTCACTTTGACCTCATGTCACCGTGGTCTGAAACAGGCTCACAGGATGAACAATGGCCTGAATAGGGGGCTCAGTAGGCCATTAGGTGAGCAACAGCCTAATGTGCTGAACTCATAAAGTATGGGCCATTAACTATGGCCTTGGTGGTGGAGGTGTGAAGTTTTTTTATTTGTTTGGGGATTGTTGAATCCAACTGCCTGATAAGTAGTAGATAGACTGTGCATATTTGGTCTGGGTTGAGGCTGCTTCTGTAGGTGAGGGTGTTGTCTTCTTTTAGTCTAGAATAGACCAGATGTGCCTGCTCCTGAACCTATGTATGAACACCACATATTTCATGTACAGAGGGGACTTCTACAGACAGAAGCATGGCTGTGCCATGGGTTCCACAGTGTCACCAATTGTTGCAAACCTATACATGGAAGAAGTGGAGAAGGCACTCAACACCTTCCCAGGAACAACACCATCCCAATGGTTCGGCTATGTAGATGATACCTGGGTGAATATCAAGACTCAGGAAGTACAGGCCTTTACAGACCACATCAATGCGGTGGACCCTAACATGAAATTCACCAGGGAAGACATCCAAGACAACAGGCTGGCTTTCCTGGATTGTGTAGTCATCATCAGACCTGATTGTGGCCTGGGAATAGAAGTTTACAGGAAACCCACCCACACAGATCAGTACTTACAGTTTGACTCTCACTATCTGTTAGAACACAAATTAGGATTCATCAAGACCCTAAATTACAGAGCAGAGAGTATCCCCAACTCCACAGAAGCCAAGAAGGAAGATAAGCACCTGAAGATAGCACTTAAGGTCTGTAGATATCCAAAGTGGGCCTTCAACAAAGCAGTGTGCCGACTCAGAAGAACAATGGATCAGCCTGAGACCCAGACTCGACGGAAGAACCTGGTCATCCATTACATGGCTGGAGTGTCTAAAAAGCTTAAAAGGATTTTTGACAAACACATCCTTGTTTATTTCAAACGCACAAACACACTAAGGCAGAGACTCGTCCAGCCAAAGGACCTGATAACAAAATACAAAAGGAGCAATATAGTATATACACAGTCCAATGCAGTGTAGAGTGTGCAGATCTCAACATTGGAGAAATTCAACAGCCATTAAACAGGAGGATGGCCCAACATAGGAGGGGCAACGGCTCAGGACCAAAATCAGCAGTGTACCTCCACTTGAAGGACAAAGGGCATTCATTCAAAGATGAAGATGTTCACATATTAGACAGAGAAGATAGGTGGTTTGAGAGACGACTCAGGGAAGCCATTCGTGTGAGTATTAAAAACCCATCTCTCAACAGAGGTGGGGGTCTCAGGCACAGTCTATCTGCTACTTATCAGATAGTCATTTCAAGAATCCCCAAACAAATAAAAATACTTCACACCTCCACCACCAAGTCTATAGCTAACAACCCATACTTTATGGGTTTCAGCACCCTAGGCCGTTGTTCACCTAATGGCCTACTGGGTCACCTAAAGAGCTTATTCAGGCCATTGTTCATCTTATGAGCCTATTCCAGACCAGGGTGACATGAAGTCAATGTGAACTATAAAATGGAAGACTCACAACTAGTTTTCCTCAGACTGATGAAGCTGTTTGGATGAGCAGCGAAATGTTTCAATCTCTCAAGAAAAGAAGTACAGTTGCCATGACTCAACCTCCCAACTTCATGCTGTAGCATCTCACAGTCTGGACCTATGTAATGTTCCAAGCTCTGTACTCCATAATTACCATGTCCAGTGCCTCATGCATTTATTCAGAGCAATCAAGGGAGGTGGAATCCAAAATTACTAGCTATGATATTTACATACCTACCTATTTGGCCTTATTGTCTATTTTGGGGGTAATTGATTATAAAAATATTAGTTTGGTATTGGTAACATGCTTCATACACCTATAGTATTAACACTTCATTGTTATGTCCTGTCAAGTCCTTCCCAACTTCTGGTGGCTTATGGTTTTAAAGTTTTTTGAGGTGCTCAATGAGTGTCTGGCATTTCCATCCATCAGTGAGTTTCCATGGATGAGTGGGAGGTTTTGAACCCATGGCATACATTGGTGATTTATTTGAAGATCCCATCTCACCACTGTAAAAGGCAGATATTTAATAACTGATGAACATGCAGTATCTCTCTCATCCACCAATGGAAAAGAATTTACAGATTAATGCCTCTTTCTTCCTTCCATGGGTAGGAGTACATAGCCATTTTAAATACCTGGAATTGTGTAATTAGTTCTGTTAATGATTATTAGCATGACATAATTATTAGTTTTCCAAACTGATGGATTCTTTTCTCTATTTTCCTTCTACCATGTTTCATCCCAGATCTTGGTGTATAAGCCTGCAAGACAGGACTTCATTTTTATACATCCTTTTAGATGATTTATTGTATTTTATTATTGTTACTGTTTTGTCTGACTTGGCAATTTGGTTTATTTTAAATATAAAGCATCTGTTTAAGAAACTCAAATAATCCCAAACAATGAATGGATAACTATGAGCAGATCATGAATAAAACTCCCACAACATATAATTTAAGAAACTATGACAATGCTCTTAGTCCAAGATTTTAGCATGACTAATATCTAAATTTGCAACAAGTTCATTCATCATTTCAATATTTATTTATTTTTATTTTATTTTATATATTCAATTTATGGACCACATTTTGTAAGGAAATGACACATCCAGTTAAATTATCTGTATATTTTAAGAATATATCAGACCATTCTTATTCATACTGGTAATTAGTTTTAGCAACAAGCCAGGTGGATAAAAAATGAATATTTAACATCATCAAGAAGTCATGGAATCAATGACAACTTTTTCCATTAAATGGTCTCTTGGTCTTTATAGAGAATAACACAGAAGGACAATAGGTAATTCACAGGAGCATACAATAAAATAAAATAATAACAAGCAGATTTCTCCCCCCTAACAGAGGATTCTTAGTTGTAAATGTTGCAGGCAATCTCTGATGAAACTTCAGTCATCCATCTAAATCAAAAGCAGGGCCATTGAGCAGCAGCTTTTGATATGTGGGCAGCAAGAAATCAATTGCTGCACATCTTGACTGGAATGGTTCTTCATACTTCGAAGGCCCAAATCATACATATTTCATCATTCCTTTCAACATAGCTTCTGCTGTTGTCCCACCACCACCACCCCAAGGAAAATGCAGCTTCAAAAACTAGGAGCAAGCAACTGGAATGGGGATGTTGGTGAGGACTGCTTAATCTTTTAACTACCAGTTATTTGGGTGTTGAAAATCCCACACTTCCCTGTGATAGGCTATTGGGCTATTGCTCCCAGATTTTGCCAAATCAGCATCACCAGCTGCCATGCCAACTTTAGGACGATAGGACCTGCAGTCCAGGGGGGTAACTTTTCTAAGCTCTTGTTGTGATCCTATACAGCAAATAGGATGCAAGACAGAGGAATAGCAGCAGAACCTGGATTTTTTTTTTTTTACTGCTTTCCAAATCCTATAATTGTCATGGCCTTGCTGGCTAGCAGATTCTGGGAGCTATTCTCCAAAAGGGTACAATTTCTAAGCTCTGCTTAAGCAGCTGGAACTCCTGAATCACTAATATAAGCCACAAAGGCATAGGAGCCACTTCCAGGCCCTGATAGTAAGCCAACATGAGCGCCTGGGCCTGTTAGTTAACTGAGTTCAAGATCGCTGAAAGAGGACTCTCCGAAACAGCAATCTCTGTTGAACCAGAGTCCTTGCAAACAATGGGGCACTTTACATGAGAGACCTCAGACTCTGTAGGGCCTTGTCATCAACAAAGACAAGGTAGAAAGGTAAGAGGCAGCAAGTTTCCAGACTAGAACACAAATCTTTTTAGGTACTCTCAATTCAAGAAGAGGGTGGAACCTAAGAGGATTGTATCCCTCCTCAGTTGTCCTTGCTATAGTATGATGCCAAATCAAGAACAATCTGAGGTCAGTTTGGCTTTCCCTTAGATGTATCCTAGAACAGTGTTGGCAAACCTATGCAACGGGTGCCAAAGGCACCCGACATTGCCCCTTCACAGCCACCTGTATTCAGGTGGCATTGCTGTATTGGCACTTTGCGAAGAATTAGTGGGTTTTGAATCACAGTTTTTTACTGTATTCAGGGTCAAGCTGATTTGTGAGCAATTGTGCATCATGGGATTGCTGTATCATAGCTCACACTGGCCCATGCCACAAGAAGTCTAAAACGTGAGCTATCACTCCATCTGATTGCATCCTCATTCTCTAACCATCCTGCTGATACTATGCTGAAGACTGCAGCATCCTAGGCCTGCTTTTTTGTCTGTCTCTTTAAAGACCACTATGAAGGAAAGTAGTAGAACTATCTGTTGCTTGTAGTCTGACTCCAAGACACTACCCATTAGTAATTAAGTAACAAATAATGTCCCATTGCATGGCTCCATGACACAATGCCAGATTCTTTCTCTTTGAAGCTCAAAATGGCATTTTACACGTAACAGGAACAAAATTAATATTAGACATCAAGTAGACACACAATAATCCCTCCCCAAATAAAAATCAAATTAAAAATCCAAATAACCTCTCTCTAGAATATAAAAGGAATCAAGGCTTTTCTTGACCTCGGATAGCTGGTAAATGTCTTAATGTAGTACCTGAAAGAAAAAAAATACAATATGAAAAAACTACCCAGAATTATATTATACAATAGTCATATGCAGATTGCTTCATGAAAGTTGAATCTCTTGTTCACATCTCATATAGTTACTTTTTAAAGCGATTCAGAACTGACTCTCTAGTGGACCTTTGGAAGTCTGGCGTTTTCCAGAAAGGGGTGAATGACAGCTCCCAAAACAATCCAGTCAGGAGGTGACTCAGGGATTATAAATGTTGTAATCCAACATATTTTAGGGGGAGGTTTTATGTAATGTTTGAACTGACAAAGTATGGCTTGTTTGTGGCTGGCTAGCAAAAGAGAATCAGAAAGCATAGTCTGTAGACCAGGTATGTCCAAACTTTGGCCCTCCAGATGTTTTGGACCACAAATCCCACAGTCCTTTGCCATTGGCAAGCTAAGCTTAGAATTTTGGGAGTTGTGGTCCAAGACATCAGGAGGGCAGAAGTTTGGACATGCCTGCTGTAGACTCTGCTTTATGCCAGCCGAAGTAGGTTTGTAGATTCTGCTTTAAGCCAACTATGATTGGCTCTGATATATGAAACAGCCTAATTATGTTTATAAGCAATCTGTTTCCCCCTAGAAGCTACTGCATCACAGAAGTGAATTTAAGAAGTTGTACTCTAAAACAGCAGAAGAAACATGCAGGTAAGCGACTATAACCCAACTTTTCCCAAGTACCCTATATACTCAAGTATAAACCGACCCTATAAGCCAAGGCACCTAATTATTCCCCAAAAACCTGGGAAAACTTATTGACTCGAGTACAGTATAAGCCATCGGGTGCCTTTTCCAACGGGCAGGACTTGCCCCCTGACGCCCTCCTCATACCGGCTTAGTGCTCGATCAGGAGGAGGCAGAACGGGCAGGACTAGCCCTCCTTCCCCAAGCCAGACAAGCACTCAGGAGGCAACGGAAGTGTGGTAACTGTATTCAGCCGAAATAAGCCGAGGGCGATTTTTTCAGCCAAAAATAAGGGCTGAAAAACTCAGCTTATATTTGAGTATATACGGTACCTCTCCTTTTATGCAAGAAACATGTATATATAAAATGTAATTTTTAAAAATGATGAGTATGAATGTGTGGTACACAGATACAGAGAGAGGGAGACAACGGAAACATAGGCTGCTTTTACACGACCCCTAAAATCCGAGGCAAAGGGCTCTCAGATGCGGACCTTAAAATTGTTTTCCCACCAGCTGTGGACTTTAAAAAAAATGAAGTATGACCACGCCCACCTAAGCGTGCCCCAGCACATTTTACAAGTACCTGGTCTCTGGAGGTAAAAATTTTCCGATGCGGATTATAAAGCTGTGGATGCCGGCTCTCCTCCCCTTCTGTTTGTTTTTTTGTCCCTGCCGCCCCTTTAACAGCCTGGAATCCCTACAGGGCGGCTCTGACAGCAGACGGAGGTGAGCCTGCATTCTTTTCTCCCTCCCCTCACTGCAGACAGGAGCAATGGAGTGCGGAACGGTGGGAACACTGCAAGCAGAACAAACCACCACAATCTCTGGTCCGAATTTAAGTTGCCAGCGGATTTTATAGGTCGTGTAAAAGCGCCCATAGAAAAAGCAAAACTAAAACATAACCAATGCTCACACCAATCCTTAGACTTTCTTTCTCCTCATTTTTTTTGCTAGACCCACACTAGTTATCTGAATTTGTTTTTTCTGCATTTTTTCCAACCTAAACTTGGCTAGGTAATTTTGCATGCAACATGTAACTGTCCCCAGCAATGTGTTGCTTGCAAGAGGATGTGAAATGGTACACAATTTCTGACTTGGTGGTTTGAAATCCATCAGATTCTTTCACCACTTGATGCAATGTTCTGCAAATAACAAATCTCAAACCAACTGAATGCCGGCTTGCACTATGCAAACAATAAAAAATAATAACCAGTTGAGGACCTGTGGTGGTGGACAGCACGTGGTCCAATGCAGCAGAGTGTAAAAATGGCAAAGGTAAAGGCAGGCAGGGACCAGGTTGCTATAGCATAGCCAAACCATTCCAGTATCTCTCCAAAGAAATTTGCTCCCGATACATAGTCAAACAGTCCACCTGCACAAGAGACAACTTGGATGAGCACACATGAACAGTGAAAGTCAACTTTCACATCCTATAACCCATACACGGTTATGACTTGAATGTGCTGAGAGACTATGTTCTTCCACCCTGGAAAATGTAGCCAACTATATCAGAGAAAAGTTTGCCATCCACCAAGCACTACACTTGCTCTGCTTTTCTCATCTTCCTCTTCAGCTCCTCTTCTTCATCCTCCTTTTCTTTTCTTTGTTGTTGTTGTTGAAACTTTTACAATAGATTCAACACTGTATGATGCCTTTCAATATAATGGTTCCCAAAGGAGACACAATATTGGGTAGGCATTTCTCGCCAGGACTAGGACAAAGCTCACACAATTTTTTTTAATATAAATGTCTCATTTCGTCCCAAATGTTCTTTTTCATAAAAACAATGAAGAAGAAAAATGCTTTAAAACAGCTATTATTTTAAGATAGTTGGGAGCTAGAAACACAGAACAATTTACTTCTGATCACCCAGAGATCTACTAATAGAGATCTACTAATCTACCATACTCCCGTCCCTATTCCAAATTGTTCTTTGCCTCAAGTTAATGCAGGGGAAATGTTCCCAGTATTCCAGTGTGGTACTAATGATTAGACAGTTGAACTAGGGCTTGAGAGAACCATGCTTTAGTGCTTGCCTAGCAATTCACAGGGTGAACTCGGTCCCATCGCATGTTGTCTTTGCTTGACCTAGCTCACAGGGCTATGGGGAGAAGGAAAGCCCTTTGTACTATCTTGAGTTCACTGGAGGAAAGGCTAAAGTCATATCAATGATCCTAAAGGATACGGCCACAGACAAGAAAGAAGGCTGAAAAGTAACACCAAGCTTTTGTTGTTTCTTAGAGCCCTAAAACTTGAATAAAGCAAACATGAGGAACAGAAGAATTCTAGCCTCCCCTTCCTCCCATAATGCCACTTATGCACCACACAAGAAAATAAAATATTTTACATAAGGGGAATCTCCTTTATGGGTGTTCCATTTTCTTGGGTGCATGCTTTAGTTGGGTCTCAGCATGCCTCAGTAACTGTTTTTCTCTTTCCCGGTTGTACATTCAATGCCCCATTTAACCACCCTAGAAATCAAAACATTCATGCAATGACCTCACTACTCTGATTATAACATAATAATCGAGAGCTGCCAAGTCAACGCTTGACTTATGGTGTTCCTTTTCAGGGTGTGCCAGGTACAGAATATACTCAGAAGTGGTTTATCATTCTAGGAGCATCCTGAGACTGTGCATATTGCCCAAGGCCACAAAGGCTGGCTTTACTTCCAAGAGTGAAGAATAGAGCTCCTATACTACTCTCCTAGCTTCAGCTCTGCAGCTGGATACCTAAAACACTAAGTTATCCAGGCAGCACTCATTATAACCACTTCAAAAGAAGGCAAGGAACCTAGTGATACGGGTTCCTGACTAATAGCCGATAATGTCATCTTCCAGCACTCACCTTTATGTTTTTGAAGGTGCAGCGACAGACTTATATGGAGCAAAAGAAAAACAAGTTGGCTGGTATTTCTGGGAAAGTGGGAAAAGAACCACATACCTTGTGGAATTTTGTAAGTGAACTCTCCAGGTTTTCTTAGCTGGCGCAAAACATGATCACTGTGGATATTGATTCCCAAGCCAAACAGAAATAACATGAGGCCTAAAGGCAGAAAATGTGGCATTTATATCTTGGGTGTCTTAGATACTGATTTCACACCTATCTTCAAATAGCTGTATTGTTTAAATAGATATAAAGAAGATTCTGGCCTCTTCAGGAAGTTGCCATCTGGCTTCCAGGAAGGACATCATGTTTTTTGTTTGTTTGTTTGTTTGTTTTTTGCTTCCACATGATGTCCTTCCTGGACAATAGTGATGGCACAGCAACAGGGAGATTGCATTGTCCTTCAGTTTCAAGAGCATCACAGATTGACGATTGAAACTAGTCTGGATCCAACCTCTGAGAGAGAACAAAATTGGTATTCCAGAGCATACTTCTTTCTTCCAATTGTGTTTTCTCTTTTGCATTCTTGTTCTTCTTTTGTGTCAATGACATTACAAGCCTCTACATTTGAACTGTCTTCTCTTTCAAGATATGTTGGCTGCTTACAGAGATGAAGGAACTTTAACCTACTTTTGAATGCTAATCTCAACATGGAATTAATTGTGGAATGATGAGATGGCTCTTAGGGAAATCCCATTGATCCAAATGCTCTGCTGAAGCTGGTCTCCCAGCTGGATTCAGGCATTTATATACAGTAGTCTGTAATACATTGCTGCTGATGTTGCACTAGTGATAGTAAATAGAGGCATATACTAAGAAAGGGGTCAACAGGAATCTAGAAGCCGGCAGGCTGTGATTACACTATTATATTATGTGTGAGTCGCTGCTGTTATAATATAGGTCAATTTTTGGATCACTCAAGGCTGATTCAAATCTGTCCAGTGCTTTTTACTCCCAAAACAATCCCCCACCCTCTACTGTAGAGTTTCTACTTTTTTTTAAAGCTGGAAGACTTTTAACAAACTTTTCCCCATGCGATCAGTTGATTTGTGTGTGTGTGTTTGTATAAAGATGTGGGGTGTCTGTGGGTGGCTTTCAGTGATGTAAGCAGTTGGGACATGATTTAAAATATTGTTTGCCCTCCTGAACTTCTGCCTCCGAGTCATTTTTGAAAACATTCCATTTTTAAAAAAAATTAAATATATGAGATTAACACTAGATCATTAGTACTGATATATCTGGAAGCTGAGTCCTGGCAACTGAACTTCTTTTCTTGAGAGATCAAAACGTTTTGCTACTCATTCAAGCATCAGTCAGAGGAAAGTTAGTGGTGTCCCCCAACTCATAGTTCACCTTGATTTTACATCACCCTGGTCTGAATAGGCTCATGTTGGACAATGGCCTGAACAGGCTCATTAGGTGTGAAAGTCCCACCTATGCAACCTTTCCCAACATCCATTAAGTATGGGTAGTTCCTGTGATATGTAACATTTCTGTACATGTTAAGAATAACCTTGGAATGCTGACACCTTTTCTGGAACACCGTATAACTCTTTCAATAAAAGCAGCAAACCATAAAAAGATCAGCAGAAGTGGAACTGTAGGAAGAGAGGAAAGAAAGGGGGCTGTAGGCTGAAATGCAAATTGTATCCCATTGTGTATGAACACTGAACCCGCAAATCAGTCATCAGCTCCTCTGTGATCACTGATTGAGCATTCAGCTGTCATAGGCTGTGTAGTCACATTGCCAATTCTCATAAGTGACTGATGTTTATGAGTACACAATGTATGCCTCATACATTTTTTTACCAATGTAGTAGCTGTGACAAATAGTATGTTATGTATGACTATTTATTGTTGTTTATGAATATGTATTAATGTATGTTGCCTAACCAATCAGTAAGCTGGTGGGCGTGGCTAGTGGATGTAAAGATGCTCTCTGAGAAGAGAAGGGGTTCTCTCCTGTGTGATCTAAGGGTGGTCGAGGGAGTTAACCAGTATAGGCAGCAGAGTTCAGTTGGTCTGCCTGAAATGTCAGTTAGTCAGGCATGAGAGACTGTAACTGTCAAGCAGTCTGGTTTAATTGATAATAAGAACTGTTATAGTAATAAGTCATTAAAGTAATATCTAAGAACATCGGCTAAGCTATCTTACCAATAACACTGAACAATTGTTTGTACATTAATAAAAGTTACATGTTTAAATTTTAAATCATAAACATTGGTGTCAGTATCCATTCTTCATAATAAAAGTCCGATAACTTACTGATATTTTGGTGGGGATACCTGATTCGAGAACAGTTATTAATTTATGTTAAAGGCAGCAGTGTAATAGATCCAGGTTTGTCACAGTAGCTATGCTAATATGGAATGGAAAAACATGAATCTTTGGACACTATAAAGGCTGGGAGATTTTTCAAAGTGTTGTTGCTTGTTTTTGTTATTCAAATTTATCTTATCTTTAGTGACTGACTGCCCAGCAGGCAATAAATGAGATGTTTAAATTTTGCTGCTTCTAAATCAATTTTGAGTAATGCCTTTACCTAAAGTTTTAAATATAATAGGAAAACTTTAGGAAAAAGGCAGGACAAACAATATTTCAAATACATAAATAAGCCATAACTTGGACAGTTAGACAAGCACAGTGGACCCTCGTATAACAAACAGTTTGTATAACATAAAATCTGTACAACATAAAAAATTCAGGAGATAGGGGAAATTTGCTTAACATAATCATCTATGGGGCGAATCCGTACAGCATAAAAATGGTCATGATAAGGGATTACTCTGTTTTCAATGCATTCCTATGGGAAATTTGTATAATGGAAAATTTGCTTAACATAATTTCATTTGGAATGAATTAATTCCGTTATACAAGGTACCACTGTACTCTATTTTCCCCTCAATCTCAATCTGACATTCATGTTTGACATTTTTGGCAGAGCTCATCTAAGCTGGACTGCCAGTTGTTCAGCACTGCATTACATAATTACCTGATGTAAATCTTAGGTTGTTACACCAGTCATCTGGATATTCAGCACAGTAAATCATGTAGTAACCTTGAAGGAAGCCATTATAGGTACAGAACAGAATACCAAAGAACAGCACCTTCAGCGGGAAAGGCCTGCCTCTTGTGAGGAATGAGTAGATGAATGTCCTGAGGTAGAAAAAAAATGCAATACATTAAAACCACAACATCAAGGTCAAAAAGAAATGCACATATATCCATAATATTATTCATAGCATAATTATAAAAATAATAACCTTTGAACTGCAGAGCTAGAAGGCACAGGGAGAAATTGCTCCCTACCTCTGGGCTCCACAGCCAGAGACCTATGCCTCTGAGTTTGGACCCATTATAGCAGTTTTTAATCCTCTTTCTTTGCCCCCGCTTTCCTTTGGTCATGTTTTCACTGGGAGCTTCATAATAATCATTTGTAACAGTGTTATGATATTTAACATCAACATCTAGCTAGTCACTTCTATTCGGCTTCGTCTCACATCATAAGTAGAAGCAGGGTGTGCAGGGAAGCGCACCCACTTCTTATCAACACATGTAGGAACAGAACTCTGCTTGCTAAACAAAAATTAAGAGGCACTTCACATTCAAATTTTACAAGTACACTGACAAATTCATGCTGTGAGGAGGACTCAATAGGGGAGCCTGGAAATGTTACTTTATTTTTTGGATGACAATTCCCAGAAACCCAAAGCGAGTCCCTCATCCTGTTGCACGGGGTGTAAGGGGAAGGATGCTGCAAGTTGTAATAATAAAAATATAATACAAATAAAGCAATTTTCCTAAGCTTTGCTATCTAGTGTGCATGGTGTGTAATTCTTAGGCAGGAACTCCCTATCATATTTGTTTGCCTTTCCCTGGTAATGGAAACATAGCATGATTTACAGGTAGACATGCCCCACTGGGTTAGTCCCATGTGATCTAAGGCCTAACACATGGCTATTTTCTCCAAGCCCTTCTTACATCCAAGGAAGAACTACACTTCCATGTGCTCACCAATGAAGGAAACATCTGACACACTATCTGCTGTAAGCCAATGGAAACATTATTCCTGCCCAGTACTGCATCTTCAATGATGAGCAATCAGAAACAACTTAGCACATGGTGACCCAGCACAATGAAGCTCCTAAGAGAACCTCCATTTAGGCATGTGATCTTACAGCAGCAGAGCAGTTATTCAAAATTTGCAAGATGAACTATTTCTGCAATAGAGGAGGAAACAGGAGAGTCGAAGGAAATAAATCTGTTTGTGGACCAAAGAGAGCAGGATTGTTGGCAGAACAACAGCAGTTACTCTGCCAAGAAGAGAACAAATTGGATTGTAGAACAAAATGCCTGGAAGAGTATCAGTATGGGAATGCAGCTCTTCACAGACTTTGTACACCCCACTGCTCTGAGCAAGTTCCAAGCATCCTTGCAGGTTCAGTTGCAGGAAGGAGGAGTGCTGGACTTGAACTTCTGAGATCCAAGTTCTAATCCTCACTGGACCATAAATGCTCACATACAAGGTGACTTCTGCTCAGTTACCTGCACCCAGTATAACTTACCTCACAGACAGGTGGGAGGGAGAACAGCTTATAAGGAAGAAAGTGGAATGTAAGTCACAAGTGACTGAATGGCATGTTAGAACAACATAGTAGAAATAGTGAGGTTTGAAGATACCTTTGATGTCCTGCAGGGAAGTTTTTTTTCCCTCCAGGACAAATATTTAAAGCTCCTGCATGTATCCAGATTATGACGCTAGTAAGGGGTTAGAAAGGCATTTGATGCCACCTAGTGGCCAGAATTCTACTGCCAATTTTAGCTTGCCTAGGGAATTATCCAGGTTTCGATGCCAAAATGCAGTTCATTAAGCAGATGCTGGTTGTGTTCCTGGGCACATGCCATTAATGAGCAGCAATTTGCTGCCACGATTTAAGTGATTTCTCTTAGGCAAGCATAAATCAGCAATAAGATTCTGGCTATAGTTTCTTTACCCCAGTAACATTTTCCCTTCTGTATGATAGAAGCAAAAGGCTAAAGGTGGATTGTATGCTTGATTTGCAGTCCCTTTTATGGTTGTATTTGGTTTAGGTGATCACACAAAGACACTGGATTGTTTCAATGTCAGTGTCCACACTGGCCCTCGACCTGATGAAATTTGATACAAGCCCACTGTTCCCCTTCCTTTGACAATGACCACCTGACAATCCTCAGCTCTCCTTTCATTTTTTTCCTATGCAGAAGTGATCAAGTGTTAAACTAATGGATCAATAAAGTGGTAAGATAATCTAGCACTTAACTTGGCAGTTTGTTTTGGGAAACAAACCAATAGCTTTAGGACAACTAGAAAGAAAGATGGCAGAGATGGGTGTTTCTACTGTCCAAAACATCATAAAAACATCAGCTTATTATGTCATCATAACACCACCTAGGATTCTACTCGCCCTCATCCTGTTTTAGAATCCAACAAACACACAGGAAATACACTGTTTGAGTCATCCCATCTTTGTAGCATAGACGCCTCCCAGTGGCAGGGGGAAAATTAATTAGAAGTGGGAAGAAACCGCAGGTGAGAACCTAGCCCTAAATCTACAGCTAAAGCATCCCTGACAGATAGTCATCCAGTCCTGTTTAAATATCTCCAATGAATCCGAGTCCACCATCTTCCAAGGCAGCCTTTTTCATTGCTAAAAATCCCTTAGTGTTAAGAAGTTCTTCCTTTAAACCTCTGTTCTTGTAGTCTGAGCCCATCTCTTCTGAACCCAGGTCTCCTGAGCTCCAGTTTGACAATCTCTCCAATATACAGCACTGCCTCTTGACTTCCCTATTAGAGGCCTTCACATATTTGAAGACGTCTAAACTCCTTTGCCCATTTCTCATAGGATCTGGCTTTCCACTCTACACCTTCACATTTGTTCATAGCCTTCTATATCTGTGCTGCCAAGAACTGGACAGTGTTTCATTTAACTCACACACCGAGGTTCCTGAGTTGCACAACAGATGGTGTATTTGCATGAGAATAAATTGTATGCATTAATTTTTGAAGAAGCATTTCTGACGAAGCTACTTAGATGAGTAGCAAACTCCTTGCTTTAACCCAACAAGAAAATAAGTCCAGTTGCCATGACTAAATGTCTGGATTATGTGTATGGTTTGTGAATAAGACTTTGGACTCTGTCACAGGGAGACACCACATTCCAAGAAAGATGCTAACGAGCTCAGTGTGGTTGTTTTAAAGAGAAAATAAAAAGAAAGATGCTAACGAACTGGAACAAGTTCAAAGGAGAGCAAAAAGGATGATCACAGAGCAGGAAACCAAGCCTGACAAGGAAAGACTGGGCATATTGTTCAGCCTTGGGAAAAAGGGGATATATGATAGCACTTTTCAAATACTTGAAAGGCTATCGTGCAGAGGAGGGGCAGGATCTGTTCTCAAGAAACCCAGAATGCAGGACATGCAACAATGGGCTCAAGTTACAGAAAGGCAGATTTCAGTCGAGTATCAGTAAAAAACTTCTCAACTGTTAGAGCAGCATGGCAATGGAACCAATTACCTCGAGAGGGAGTGAGTGCTCCAACTGGAGGGATTCAAGAAATATTTAGATAACCACCTGATAGGTGTCCTTTGAAATATGCCTCCACTGAATAGAGGGTTGGACTTGATAGCCTTATAGGACCCCTCCAACTTCACTATTCTAGGATTCTATGAAACTTTTTTGCAGGACATCCAAAGAGGATGTCTTGTCCAGACTGACCCCTGAGCCTCCCACAAAGACAGGAGGGGTTCCAGTGTCCTCAGTATTGGCACTTGGAAACAAAAGAGAGGGGCCAAGAATCCATTCCGTTGACAGCATCTGCAGGGGAGAGATCTTCAACGCTCCCAGGAGGCCTCAGTGACCCAGGTTCACAAGAAGATGAGCCACACAACAGGAATGGGTTTAAATAGAGGGAGGGTGTCACCAGGAGCGAGGATCATCTGGAGGTATCAGGAGAGGGTATGGGGCAGGAGAGCAAGGGGATAAAGGGAAGGCAGCATGAAAAAAGTGGGGAGACCTGGGACTTGGGGAAAGGACCCTGAGGAAAAAGAGAGGAGTAGTCAGATGCGACCAACTAGCTCATGCCTTACTGCGCATGTTAGGAGTGATGGAAACTGTAATACAACTCATCTGGGGGGGGGCACCAAAGTGGGGAATGCTCTATTAATATTTTGCATTCTGTAACTGCTTTAGCACCCCTGCCAACTTTCCATGATATGCACTTGACAGGGCTCTGGCGTGCATCCTTGGCAGCCTGTGAACCTTGGCCAACTCCAATGCAGAAGCAATGTTTAAGGTATGGTGGCTACACCAGTTAAAACATGTGCCCCGAGCTTCAGAAGAGATGCCTATCTGAAAGTGATTTTGGGAACCTCCCAGGCTCCTTGTTAAAGGGGCAGAGAGACTGACAACTTAGAACCACTAATTAGGGGAGTAGGAAGTCCATGCTGTACACTAGAGTGGAGTGACATGAAACAAATGCTTTCTGACTGGATTGTACAGATTGTGTAAGAAATGCACCTCCACACACCCTTCCCCAGCCTAGTGTCCTCCAGTTTTACAGTACTACAATTCCCAGAGGAGACGCTGGGTGGGAGAGATGGAAATTGTGATCTAATATATTTGGAACCCATCAAGGTAGGTAAATTTGCCTCCCATCACTGCTTTAGCATTTCTGTCAAATTCAAGCTGCAAGCCTACTCTCATTTATTAAGATAAGTGAAGACACAATCCTAAGCTAAAAGAGTTACCAAAATTGTTCAAGAGCTTTGTTATAGACCACTAACATGCAAAATGTGCCGGTGAAACATTATACAGTGGACCCTTGTATAACAGACAGCTTGTATAACATAAAATTTGTACAACATAAAAAATTCCGGAGATAGGGGAAATTTGCTTAACATAATTGCCTATGGGGAAAATCTGTACAACATAAAAATGGGATTACTCCATTTTCAATGCATTCCTATGGGAATTTGTATAAAGGAAAATTTGCTTAACATAATTTCATTTGGAACGAATTAATTCCTTTATACAAGGTACCACTGTACTAGAAAGCTGTTCTGCCTTTCAAGATATTCTTGTAAAGCAAATGCAGTCATGTGGAACCACAGGCAGCCTCTAGGAGGAGCACACTTACATCAACAATAGACTTTAGATCCCCATCTCTCTGCACTAAACATGAGTTTGCCCTGTCCCTTGGTACACCAAGAGCCTGAGAGCTATGAAGATAACAAGGAGACGGCTGGGGAGCAGGTGGATGAGGGATCAGCCAGCACAAAATCTGTCTGCTGTTAGGAACATGATGAGTAGGTACAGCGATGCCTTAAAGCCAGCAAAAAAAGGCCTTTAACATCAAGATTATTGGTGAGTCTGTGAACTGACCCGGAACTCTTCAGGGTGGTTCATGATCCGACCAACTCTGGTCAGTCACTCTTTGACTTTTCTAGCATCATTTTGTAAGATCCAAAATTGATCTTTTTAAAGATCCGTGCTGATCTCAACTCAATCAACAATTTAGTTGACCATGGGAGGAGCACTGCTTCACTTTCCACAGGCATGCTTGGTTCACTTTGACCCTGTAACATCAGAGGAAGTGTCCACAGTCATGGTTTGCTGTAGATCTACTATGGCTGTGCTGGACTTTTGCCCAGACAGGCTAATAAAAGCTGCTAACAGGATGTTGGTGGATTGATTCACGACTCATGAACTCTGTCAACTTATCACTGAGGGAGGAAGTTCTTCCCTACTGTGTAAAAGAAACTATCATTCAACCCATTCTCAAATATACACATTTGGTGACGGAAGAGCTTAACAACTTTCGTCCAATTGCCAACATACTTTTTATGGGGAAGACAACTGCACTGCCATTTTAATTTGTAATTGTTCAATATTTGTTCATTTTATGATTTTTATTATGTGTTATATGTTGAATTTTTATATGTATTGATGCCTTTATTAGATTACGGTAGCTCAGCTAGATAGGCAATATACAAATCAAATTAAATCAATCCATAAAATAACTTGCCGCAGCTAAATACAACTAACTTTTGTAAGATGCATATCTTACAAAAACACCAACAGGATTTAGGCCAGTAATTCTGGAAACTTAGGTAGCATTTTACCCACTGCATCATGATGCAGAAAAGAGAAAAGAACACCTGTTGTGGAAAAGGTTTTCACTCAAACATTTTTAACATAGGTGGGAGTATGCAGCTAAACCATTTCAGAGTCACATGACTTAACACACACACATAGACCCCAACTACAAGGGTCCTTGCAGTGTTTTTGTCACTCACTGAGAAAGCAGCAATGCCTTCAAAAGGTCCTCAAACTTTTTAAACAGAGGCCCAGTTCACTGTCCCTCAGAACTGTTGGGGGTCAGGCAGCAGTGGGGTGGTGGAGGCTGAGGGAACCGAGGGGAGGAGGGTTGGGACAAGCAGTGGTGGCGGTGGAGGGAAGCGGGGGAAGCCCTCCCATTTTACAATGCCCTGCGTGCGGCCAGTGCACCAGTCAGCTGGGCAGCCAGGGGAAGTCCTTTCATTTTAAACTGTCCCCCCCCCCACACGCAGCAGATGCGCCAGTCAACTGGGTGATGGCAGGGGAGGCGCAAAGCCCTCCTATTTTAAATGCCGCAGGCACAGGCAGCACACTAATCACGTCTTGATAGGGCTAAAACAAGCTTCATAGCTGTGTTTCAGATCTGGAAAATTCCACAAAATGGTTTTCCAGTACAATTCCTGTGATAATGTCCAAAAGCAAGATTTTAGAGCTCAGTGTGGTTGTTTTAAAGAGAAAATAAAAATGTTAAAAGATGCTATCATGGATTTGCCAAGTAATGTGGCAAATTTAAATCACTGCCAATATGGAGCACACTGTCTATGAAGTCTTACACTTTCTTTAGTAGATATGCTTTCCTTGAGTACAGTGGACCCTTGTATAACAAACAGTTTGTATAATATAAAATCTGTACAACATAAAAAATTCCAGAGATAGGGGGAATTTGCTTAACAGAATTGCCTATGGGGCGAATCCATACAACATAAAAATGGGATTACTCTGTTTTCAATGCATTCCTATGGGAAATTTGTATAAAGGAAAATTTGCTTAACATAATTTCATTTGGAACGAATTAATTCCTTTATACAAGGTACCACTGTATTTACATTTATATTCCTCAGTATGCAGTGTTATTAAAATCTGGTAAATGGCTCAGGAGAGCAGGAGACAAAATTGTTGAGGTGGTGAAAAAGAGAGTCTGTTGAAGAAGAGCTAGGTATGTGTAATTGCATGACAGTCGTCAGCATCAATAAAATAACAACCGCAGCAAAACTTTCTCATGATGGTGGTCTCAGTGCACTTGTTTTAATTTGCCAGCTCTCCAGATACAAAGTTATACAGACAGACAACCAAATGTTGAAAGAATACATTGTAGCAGAGAGCAAAGCAGAAGGGGTGGAAGAGTAGTACTGTACCTTAAATTTCCACAACCCTTGTTGCTTTAAAAATAAACCAGTCCTTTATAAAACAGGAACAGGGCTTAAAGGATAAATGAAGAAGAAGCCAAATTATTTCATTCATCCTGAGATTACATTCACAGGCAGTTCCTAATGCCTGTGCTCTCAGTAAGTATCCCATGCCTGTCATTCCAACAAGGCTTGGGCTGCAATCAGATTCACACACGACTAGGAGTAGGTCCCATTGAACAAAACGCAGCTTCCTTCTGAGCACCTTTTTTAAAAGCCCACCCTAATTCTCAGACAACGAGGCACATCACAGCGGTCTCCCTCGCAGGTTATCCAGCTAGTGATGTTTTAACGAGACGAAGTTCGTGAGTGCAGATCTTCTGGGGAGCAGAGAGGGCTTCGCTCTTGGGAAGGAGGACGGTATCGGAGTTCAACCCGGCAGGAGTCAAGAACTGACTTTTGGTGACTGCCCCTACTTACCTGCGAGTACGTCTCGACCATCCTCGTGGGGCTTCGTTCGGAGTGGAGATAAGCATGCGATTATACCGGGGAAACCCTTGCTGGGGGGGGGGACCCCAAGAACGCCCTGGAGATAACTTCCTAGTCGAGGATCGGCTTTTAAAAAAAGACAAGACATCCCGCGGGACCCACCACGTGGCTTCTCCGCACACCGGCCGAGGGTTGCAACCCCGCCGCCACCCCCAAAAAGTTGCTTCATGAGGAGGCAACTCTGGAGTAAAACAAAACAAAAATGGACAGACCCCCCCCTTCCCCGCCACCGTTACCTGTAGAAGTAGTGGGTGCAGAACATGCCGGCGAGCAGCTTGCAGCCGAGAGGCGCCAAGCGTGGCGGGTTGCGCCAGGCCAGCAGCAGCGCCGGCACCAGGCAAGCGGGCAGCTCTTGGAGGAACCAGGCGGAGCGGGCGGGCAGGTGCTGCCGGTCCTCCTGAGGCGTCGGCGTCGGCGTCGGTGGCGGCGTCGGCGGCTTCCTCTCGGCGGCGGCGTCCTCTCCCTCGCCTGCCTCGGGCGGCTTCTTGCCCTCCTCGTGCTTCCCGTAGCGCAGGGGACGGCGCCGGTGGAGCGCCAAGTGGAAGAGCCCTAAGGCCAATTGCAGGCAGCTGAGAGCCACCACCAGGCTGTTGAGGGAGCACGGCATGCTGCTGCTGCTGCTGCTGCTGCTCCCGAGAGGGCGCTCCGGGGCCACCAGAAGAAGAGGCGGCGGCGGCGGCGGCGGCGCAGCCCGGCCATTAATAGAGCGGGGCCGCCACGACCCCTCCCAGGCGGGGGACGACCAGGTGGTGGGCGCAGACCAGGCGGCGGGGCGCGGTGGGGCGGCAGCTTTCAAAACGGACGCCACAGAACCAGAGAGCGGCCCGCGGCCGCCTTTGCCTCCTCCTCGCAGCCCGCCTGCCCGTCCCACCCCACCCGCCGCCCGCCGCCAGTGCCTCAGGAGGGATTTCTCCATGGAATGAAAGGGGGGGCGGCCCTTTGCTCCCGCCTTCTTCTCCCTGTTCTTTGGGGAAGGCGGGAAGCGCGCGCGCCCCACCGCCACGTCGCGGGAGAAGGGGCGCCTTCTCCTCCCGCCCAAGCGGAGGGACGCGGGTGTGTCGAGGGCCCAGCCGTTACCTCTGCCGCCCTCGATCCGTGCGGAGGCGCAGCCATGGTTAGTGGTGCCCCG
Source organism: Phrynocephalus versicolor (assembly GCA_023846285.1). NCBI lineage: Eukaryota > Metazoa > Chordata > Lepidosauria > Squamata > Agamidae > Phrynocephalus > Phrynocephalus versicolor. The sequence goes on from JAHTLZ010000289.1 coordinate 1,311,225, forward strand.
ACGAGGAGGTGCGAAATGTGGTCCGAGTCGAGATAAGCTCGTAATGCAATGGCCACGTTAGAATGACATTGTTCATTTGGAAGCCGGTCCCCGCTGCTGGCTTCCATCCGTCGCCCCAAACTCTTAAGGCTGCAGGCTATGGGAGCCGGAAGGGCACCTAATGTTCTCTTTGGTCAGGCCAAAAACCTGTCAACCGCCTGGTCATGCAGCGTCTGGGCAGCTGGAGCCTGCCTGGCAATGATGAGGGCGCCTGCACCCTACATTCTCCAGCAGCCATACTCACAGAGACCCTGATTCAGTAGGTGCCCCCGCAGCGTTTGCAACACAGAGCAACTGGATGAATTGCTGGTTCCAGAATATCCTGTGGTTGCAAGCTCAAGACTGTGCCTTCCTTGAGTGAATCAAGCCATTCCATGTTTGGTCTTCCTGTTTTCCTTCTGTCCTCAGCTTTCCCTAGCATTAATGTCATTTCCCCATGTGTGTGTGTGTTGTGTCATTAACAGTCCTGACGGACCCTTCATAACTCCATGTCCATGGAGTTATCTTGGCAGGAATACTGGAGTGGCTTGCCAGTTCCTACTCCAGGCACCTAAAGCACCTGGGATTCCCTGGCGGTCTCCCATCCAAGTACTAACCAGGGCTGACCCTGCTTAGCTTCCGAAATCAGGAGAGATCAGATGTGCTTAGGGCAGGCCTGCCCAAAGTCCGGCCAAGGGGCCAAATCCGGCCCGCCAGGCCATTCTGAGTGGCCCGCAGCTGGCTGGCCCACCCCTCCCTCCCCCTCCGTCACCCCATGTTTTTTGGGTGGGGCTTGCAGTGGGGTGGCAGGGTTGGGGAGCAACCGGCCCCTGACACATTCTCAGCCACCAAATCTGGCCCTCCTTACAAAAAGTTTGGGCACCCCTGGCTTAGGGCATCTAGGCAGCTAGCATTTCCCCATGAGTCTTGCCTAAATTAGGAGAGTCTCCCTTTAGTCATTGTTACACTTTGAAAGTAGGTTCTGGCTTGGTTTGCTGTAGCTAGCACCTCCTCATTTGTCTTTTTGGTAGGACATGATATATGGGAAAACCCTGCCTCAACAACCACATTTTGAATTAGCAGTCCACCACCAGGAGCTTTTTTCATTGGTGAGTATTTACTGTACATCCACACACGGTGATCAGGAAAGCCATAATACAAATGATGTTACCGCTGGTCTCCATTGGCACACCTTACTGTTTAGCATCTTTCCTGGTTCCTTCATAATCCTCCCAAGTCTGTCTTGTCCTGATTTCTTAGCACTGCAGCACTGGAAGGGGCCCTATGGCTCATTGAGCCCAGTCCCTCTCAAGGAGGCACAGGGGTGGGGTGGGGGGAATTGAACTCCCAACCTCTGACTCTGAGCCAGAGACCGAAGCCATTGAGCCTATTGGGCTTTCTCTCAGCTGATGTTTATATTTCACAAAAAGATTGAGTCAAGGTATTTACATTTATTAACAAATAACCATAAGCTAGCTTTAGACCCCAACCAAGGATTTTGGCATGCACATTTGAATGTGAATTTCGGAACTGTGGTGTTTTTCTATTCCACCCACAGCTCCATGGTGTGCATTGCAACGAAACAAAGTTCTGCATGCATTGAAAGCTTGCTTAATGCTTATGGTTGTAATTTTTAGTTTTTTATTGTGGTCTTGGGGAAGCTGCATAGTCCCAGGGCACCACCAAAAGAAGGCAATGGTAAACCACTTCTGTGTATTCTTTAGCTAGAAAACCCTAACAAAAAGTCACCATAAATCAGAATTGACTTGATGGCACATGATTATTGTTCCAATAAACATATTGCCCAACCTTGCTTTTGATGGTCTACAAAGGCCATACAGCTTTTAATCTCTTCTTTGTCAACAATTGAATTTTGGTCAGAAGTGCTCCCCCAGCATTTTATCTAAGACAAATGGCCCAGTCTTTGTGCAAAAAGAACAAATAGACATGAACCAGGATTCCTATTATCTTTCATTTCTTAATGTACTCCCCCCCCGAGAAACTCCTTCATCTTTTCCTAGAATAGAAAGTGTGGAGTGATTCCTTTACAAATGAAAAAAGTAGTTTAAGCATTATGATATTCAGGACTGAATCCACAAGTTACTTAAAATTCTGTGTGTTCTGGTAATATTGGCTGCATCTGTACACAGCATTAATCTGCAAGTGTGTCGAGCAATGTTGCCTTTGTGACAGCGATGCTAAACACACAAAGGTAACCATATGTTAATGTCAATGTTGAGTGGCTGGATCAGTACCATGACTACACTGGATTCAGGTGCTGAGGGTTATTACTCAGGCCCTAACAGGAAGTGCCTAGATTAGAGATGGGCATGAACTGCCAGTTTGCATGTTGGTAATGGTTTGTTCTTCAGATGCACAGGTGTTCCACAGCTGTCCCAGCTTCCCCCCACCATGTCTTCTGGCAAGTTGGAGTAGAGCTGCTTTAGAGGCCTCTGCTAATTTAAACTGCTAATTTAAATTGCAAAGAGCCACCTTTATTCAAAAAAAGGAAGCAACTGGAAGCTTCCTCAAACAAAGGAAGCAGGGGGTGGAGCCAGACTAATCCTTTCTCTGAGCGGGGTGGTGGGGGTGGAGCTACACTAATTCTTTTCCCCTGAGGAAGGTCAGCCTCAGCCATTTGAGCCTGGGTGTGATCCCAAGCAGAGATTCTCCTGTGAGATACAAACAAACAGAAAGAAGTGAGCGCTGGTAAGTTTCTGGGGTGTTTGCAGTTCGGATCGAGCTGCTTTAGAGGCCTGCATGCCTAACGGCACACAAGATTTCATATAAACAACAAAGGAAGGAAATATTCTTACTAGATAGAAAGGTAGTAAAAGTTTAAAATTTTGAGGCCCAGAATATTGCACTTGTTAAAATGGAGTCTGAGGGAGCAGCTGTAGTTACCTGCAAGACTTGTGCCATGTTTGTCATCCTGCCGAAGCACATGGAGAACTACACTTGCAGAAAGTGCAAACTGGTTGCACTACTAGAAGAGAAGGCCCAGTAGATGGCAGCCTGCATATCTAACCAGCAACAAATCAAGGAGCTTGGACAGAGTGGAGCAGACTACCCTGGACAAAGAAGAGACAGGGCACACTTCTGAGGAAGAAGTCACTCCACCAACTCAGGAGGTAGATGCATGGAGGATTGTGACTTGAAGAAGTAAAAGGGCAAGGGATTACTCTGAGAGTCTGAAATTACAAAATCAATTAGAGGTTCTTTCCTTCATCACACCTCAAGAGGAATGCACAGAGGAACAACTGGTTCCACCTGAGGATCTCTCCCTCATCACACTTGATGAGATACAGGAAGACAAACAACAGGAACCAACTGGAGACTTCTCTCTCAATATAGTTGATGCGCATGTAGATGAACAGGCTGCAGGAGAGAGATTCCTTGTACTAGGTGATTCAATTATTAGAAATACAGAGGGATGGATTTGTGATGCGCATGATCATCGTATGATGATTTGCTGCCAGGTACAAAGGTTGCAGACATCATGGGAAATCTAGATAGCTTGTTAGAGAGAACTGGGAAGGAGCCAGTGGTCATTGTACACGTTGGTACCAATGATTTCAGGAAGGCAAAGTGGACAGGCCTGGAAGCTAAATTCAGGTTATTAGGAAGAAGGTTGAAGTCCCGGACTTCCAAGGTAGCATTTTCAGAAGTGCTACCTGTTCCTCATGCAGAGCCACCAGGCAGGCAGAGCTCAGGAGCCTCATCGTGTGGATGAGACAATGTTGTCGAGAGGAGGGCTTCAGATTTGTCAGGAACTGGAGAACATTTGGGGACACGCTAAACCTGTCCAGGAGGCACGGGTTGCACTTGAACCATGATGGGACCAGATTGCTGGCACTCAACATCAAAAAGGCTGCAGAGCAGCTTTTAAACTGATAACCGGGGGAAAGCTGACAGGAGCTGGGCAGAATCTGGTTTGGGAAAGTGTCTACTTGAGTAGTGAGAAGGATCCAATAATTACTGAGCAGAGTGAGGAGCTAGTCACCAGCACTACAGCAGAAGGATGCAAAAGGCAACCACTCAAAAGAGTGCATCAGGAAAGCATCTATAAATGGTTGTATGCAAATGCCAGAAGCCTCTGGAACAAAATAGGGGAGCTGGCAATAGATAACCAATGGGATACAGTTATCCCAGGCTACAAGCTGTACAAGAAGGACAGGAAGGGGCAAACAGGAGGTGGTGTAGCCTTGTATGTCAAAGAAGTGATTAAATTGTATGAACTGGAATATCTAGGTGATTTGGAGTCACCATTAGAAACTCTGTGGGTAATAGTATCAGGCCACAAGGATGGTCTAACAGTAGGCCTAAGCTATAGGCCTCCAACCCAAGCACCTGAGGGAGACTGGCAGTTGGAGAATGTTGGAAAGGAGGCATCCAAGAAGGGACGCCTGGTTATGATGGGGGGGTCTTCAATTACCCTCACATAGACTGTGTGAATACTGTGTACACGATAAAGAGATAAAGTCCCTAGATATGCTAAATGATTATTCCCTGGAACAGATGATTGAAGACCCAACTAGAGGTACAAGAATCCTTTTCTTGATCCTGAGTAATACATAGGATCTGGTGCAAAATGTTAATGTGACTGATCCAATAGGGAACAGTGACCACAATACAATTACTTTTAATTTAATCATAGACGGCCAATCACTGATAAAATCTAACACAGAGACCTTAAATTTTCAAAAAGGAGATTTCCCAAAGATGAGGAAACTAGTAAAAAAGAAGCTGAAAGGTAAAATTGAGAGAGTCCAAACACTCCAAGAGGTATGGAGGCTGCTCACAAACACAATAACAGAGGTCCAATTGGAATGCATACCCAAAAGGAAAAAGGGCACTGCCAGGTCCAAGAGGACTCAGATGTGGCTTACAGGAGATGTTCAGGGAGTGATCAAAAACAAGAAAAGCTCATATAGAAGATGGAAGGCTTTTCCAAACGAGGACAACAGGCAGAAACATAAATTCTGGCAGAACAAATGCAAGGCAACAATCAGGAAAGAAAAGCAAGGAGCGTATAGCTAAAAACACTCAAAGAAATAACAATGCATTAGAAGTAAGAAATACATTAGAAGTAAAAACCCAACTAGGCAGGCCATTGGATAATGGAAAAGAACAGTGACCACTATACAATTACTTTTAACTTAATCATAGACAGCCAATCACTGATAAAATCTTACACAGGGACCTTACATTTTCAAAAAGGAATAACCAGGGAGGAGGTTATTGTTAAACTAAATGCTAACAAATCACCAGGACCAGATGGCATCCATCCACAAGTTCTCAAGGAAATTAAAGATGAAATTGCTGAGGTCCTAGCCAAAATATATACCAAAATATATACAGTAATCTTTTCCTCAAATCAGTCATTGTGCCTGATGACTGGAAAGTAGCAAATGTAACACCAAGCATCAAAAAAGGAATCAGAGGTGATCCAGGAAATTACCAACTGGTAAGTTTGACATGTGTCCTAGGTAAAGTGATGGGAACCATCCTAAAACCATCCTAATAGATAAAATTTATAGACACATAGAAAAGAAGGTGCTGCTGAAGGAGAGCCAACATGGCTTCTGCAAGGGCTAATATGCTGGAATTCTTTGAGAGTGTCAACAAGCATGTGGATAAGGGAGATCCAGTTGACATTGTTTATCTGCATCAAAGGCTCTTGAATAAACTTGCCAGTTATGGAATCAAGGGACAGGTCTTGTCTTGGATCAGCAATTGGCTAAGGGACAAGAAACAGGGTAACACTAAATGGACACTTCTCCAAGTAGAGGGAGGTAAAGAGTGGGGTCCCCCAAGGTTCAGGACTGGGACCCCTACTTTTCAACCTGTTCATAAATGATCTAGAAGTAGGAGTATAATTGTATAATTGTATTACTACCTTGTATAATTTAGTGCTGATGACACTAAATTATACAAGGTAGTAATAACTGAGAGAGATTGTGAGGAGCTCCAGAAGGATCTCTTGAAACTGGGGGAGTGGGCAAACCAGTGGCAAATGAGCTTCCACATTAGCAAGTGCAGAGTGATGCACGGTGGGCCAAAAAAACCCAATTTCATTTATAAAGTGATGGGGTCTGAACTCTCTGCAACAAACCAGAAAAGGGACTTCAGTGTCCTGGTGGACAGCTCAATGAAGATGTCAACCCATTGTGCCACAGCAGTGAAAAAAAGCCAACTCAGTGCTAGGGATCATTAGGAAGGGTATAGAAAATAAGTCAGGAAGTGTCATTTTGCCTCTTTATAAATCTATGATGAGGCCCCATCTGGAGTATTGTGTCACCGTACCACCAGAAGGATATTATGGAAATGGAAAAAGTGCAGAGGAGGGCAACCAGAATAGGGGACTGAAACACCTTCCTTACCATCTGAGGCTGCAGCGACTGGGCCTCTTAACTGTTGAACATTGGCGCCTAGGAGGTGACCTGATTGAAATTTATAAAACCATACACGGTATGGACAAAACAGATAAGGAAAAGCTGTTTTCCCTATCACACAACACTAGAACTAGGGCACCCCATGTAACTTTTTGATGCTAGATCTCAAACAAATAAAATAAAGTACTTTTTCACCCAGAGGATCACTGGTCTATGGAACTCCCTGCCAGAAGAAGTAGTGACAGCTGTCAGCCTTGACAGCTTTACAAAAGGATTAGACAAGTTTGTGGAGAATAGGGGTTTCAATGGCTACCATTATGGATGCCTAAGGAAAACCTCCAGGTTGGAGAGATAGGCAGGATATCTCTCAATGCCATTTGCAGGGAATCATAAGCAGGTGAAGACATCTGCTCGGAAATACCCTGAAGCAAATGTTGAGCCACTGTGTGAGTCAGAATGCTGGACTGGATGGGCTGTGGCCTGTTCCAGCAAGGTTGTTCTTATGTTCTTATGTAAAAGGCAGCATTCTATGCTTCCCTGCCCTGTCTCTGTCTACAAGGGTGCCTACTGGAGGAGAATATTAAGAACAAACCATTACAAACCACTGAACCAGTGGTTCATCCCCATCTCTAGTCTAGATGTCAACCACCAGGGTCTCAAAAAGGGAACATGCGAGAAATGGGGGCAAGAAGATGACTCAGAGACAAGCCTGGCTCCCATACAGGAAAAATTATCTGTCTGCAAAATGTAATATGGGGAGGGAGCCTCCAATCTCCTTGTTTAGGCCCCAAGCAACAGGTGAATATGGAAATGGATACTGTAGCATACATTATATTTACCCTTGGGAATTTGTTACTCTATGAGCCTGGAATGTACAGAGATACAATACCTAGAGTCACATCAACCTCTGAAACCAACAGAGAAGTCTCCACATGTTTTGACCCCACCATGTTATGTACCAAGGAAAAATCATATTTTGCTTGGAAACGGGGAAAGTAGGAACCAGGACCAAATAAAAAGCAGTAAACTTTAGGGAGTGTCATTGGAACAAAAAGTCACTACACCCTAAGATAAGCCATTTCCACTTCAAACTTTTCCTGGATCTTGGTTCCTCATCCCTTTCCTTTCTCAAGGGAGAAGGTACTTTCCCTTTCCATAAACCCTCCTTATCTCAACTAATCCTACTACTGACTTTCCTGGATCCTCCACATGTGGTCTAGGAGGAGGTTGTTTTGTCCACTAATCCAACCATCTGATAAAGCTTTGGTCTGTCATTGTGTATTACTTTCATAGTTCAGCTCCAAACAGAAGTGCTAATGAAAATCTCCAGTGCCTATATTGTAGGAAATCACAGAACAATACTTATTTCTAACAGATATTTCTTCTTCATCATGTGAAATATGGATATGACGTAGCCTCTGAGTATGTCTTCAATGTACATTAAGCCACCATCTTTCAAGACAGGGAGATTTGCATTAGGTGCATTCCTTTGCAGGTGATACTTAGAACACTGTTATAATGTAAGATCAACATATTAAAAATAAAAAAAATAAGTACTTGATCAGAAAGGTCCTCCAAGATGGCTTCCTTGGACAGCAGCTTCTGGTATTCTTACCTTCATCAGCCAATTAGAATTTACTCAGTTTAATCAGCAACCAAGCCTGTGAAACAAGTTTGGACAGATGATATACTATCTTTAACCTTACAATTCCTTTCTCCCCAAATACTGTACTACATGGTATTGGGCTCTGACTCCCTCCCAGCCAGTCACTGAATGATTTTTATGACTAATTCCTATCTGGCTGCAGAACCCCTTCATTCTCTTCAAGAAGATAGAGGACTAAATGCTTCATTGACAATCCAGGAACAAGATATTATAAAAAGGAGGAATCTTGCCAAGATCTTGTAAAAGTTTACTTGTCCTGCTGTTTTATTGGGGAGTGTTTTGGCTATTTTTAATCAGTTCAATTAAATTTAAATCAAGTTGGAGTCGCTGGAATGAGAGTTCGACTATTTCAATCAGATGGTTCAAAATAGTCCCTTAAGCCAAAACTTACCAAAACAGTTAGGGAGGGAAGGATAATCTAACTACAGTAGTCATCTTCTGGGGGAACAAGGGCCGTAGTCAGGAAAGACCACGACTGGAAGAATATGCCAGCTATTGCAAAGCCAGGTTGTCTTGCACTAGTGGTTCCCAACTTTGGGTTCCCTGGTATTCTTGGACTAAAACTCCCAGAAGTCTTCACCCCTAACTGTGTAGTCAGGATTTCTAGGAGTAGTAGTCCAAGAACATCAGGGAACCCAAGACTGGAAACCACTGCGTTTAGATATTACACAAAATCGGTTAAAGAGTAGGAGAGAGGGATTCATCACCATCTCAACTGATTATTGCAACCAAGAACATTAGAGTTGAATGTATGTCTAAAACTCAAGGTAACTGGTAAGAGTTTGAAGGACATTTGATTGACCGACAATTCCTTTCATGTTTCTCATGATGTAGCATTTTTATCCTGTTTTGGAATATCAGCTGGATGAGGTTTTTGGTTAAACCAGTATGCCCACTGTTGCTGGAATATGCTGATGTTAGAGCTGGTCATTCTGACCTTGGAAGTATAGCTGCAGATACTACACTTAGTAAAACAACAACATCTATTGTTGCTGTGAAAAAAAAGGGTCAGATTTAGACTGCCCACATAATATGATGCTGCTTTGACATTTCAGTCATTTAACTCTTTCAGAGGACACTTTGCAGAAGAGCGATCAGACAGTATACCTGTATTAGATATATAAAATGGATCATTACACAATTTATATTCAGTGATTTAGCCTGTTAATTTACTCCTCATTCGCAATACTAAATTTACAATCATATCAAGCTCAAGAAATCCCCAAATAATTTGTAATCTGGAGAACTGCAGTATATAGCCTCAGAATTGTATCAGATTAAATTCCAGTTCTCTCTTGAAAAGGGATACCATTCTAAACTCAATACTAAACAACTTTGATACTCAGAGAGGAGCCTCACCCAGTAATGAAGCCACATTTCAATGATGTTCAGTGGTACCTTGAAGAGCAAGATATAATTAATTTTCAATTTTAATTTTGATTTGGAATTTTTAAATTTCTTTTATTTTTTCCCTTTTATTTTTATTCTTTTTATTTTAAACATATTTCCCTTTTTGCTCTTGTATTACTTTTATTATACTTTTACCATTTTAAAAGGTAATTTGAGGGTGATTGCTCATGACATTTAAGATTTTTAATATTTAATGGGATGAGTTCTTGTGTCAAGATATGTAATATTCAGAATATTATTAAGAAAGAGATGTGTGGCATATAGTTACTGCAAGCAACACTCCGTAAGAGGGAATCCTTCAATATTGTGATATTATACCAAATTAGTTCTGCTTTCAGAGCAAGTAGCTCATTTAAGGTACATAAAATTCTTATTGATCTCAATTCATGGTTAGGTTTCAAACTGAGGAATTCTACACAGGTCAGTAAGAGCTGCTTCATACTTACTGAAGGTCATAGTGGAAATATTGTTTCCACAAATGGTTCAATTTATGGTCCAGATTCAACCAAGTTCAGTTTCTAGAGGAAATTCTGCAAATCTGGACTGCATATTCAGTCATTTGGATAGTAGTAGGGATGGTAATTATACTCTTGTCCTAGATTCTAGGTAATTCATTTTTGCTTGATGCTTGGAGAAAATTAAATATGGAACTGTGTATACTTTGTTGGATATCGGATACTTCTAGATGTGGTACCAATAATAGAGAAGATGCAAGAAAGCCGACTCCGCTGGTACTGTATGGACATGTCCTCAGAGCAACATCTTCAACTGTTGCCCAAACTACTGACCATCTGAAGACTGATGGCTGGCTGCCACATGGGAACCAAACAGAGATGGCAGGACACTGCCAATAAGAATATGCAAATTGTTCACCTGAGCCCTGAATATGCTGTCAATTGGGCAAAGTGATGTTTCAGGATACAAAAAGTGGACGCTGCAGCTGCAGGAAAATGCTAGGAAGAAAAAGACAATTTTTTCTTATTTTTTCATATAATAGATTAAATGAAAGAATGGAAAATAATATCAGCTTAGCTGAGCCAGTTTTCTTTACAAAAATTGTTGTTATTACATGCCATTAAGTCAACCTGGATGTACAGCAGAGTTATGAATGAGAGATCGCCAACATATCCTGTCCTCAAAACAGCCCAACTCAGTTCCTGTGAACTCAAGCCCATCATAATTGCATTCTGGAAAAAAGCCTTTGTCCATGGATAATATGAATAACGTTAAACCCATTGCTAATATTCTCTTTATGGATAAGTTGATCAAGAGGATGGGGACCAACCAGTGGGTTCCAGTACTTCCTTGATTTCTGTATATAGAAAATTTAGTTGCGGGAGGTAGTATTGCCTCCCTGGACCCTATGTTATGGGTTTCCCCAGGATTCAATCATTTCTCCGGTGCTATTTAACATCTATGTAAAGTTAGCGGGAAAGGTCATACAGAGATTTGGGTTATCATCAATATGCTGATGACAGAAAACTATGCCGTGTTTATGACATCTGCAGTGGATGTTGTTAAGCTCCTGGAACATTGCTTGTCCTCAACAATGGACTAGACAAGTTGAAACTGTATCCTAACAAGATGGAGATCTTGTTCTGGAGGTGTCTCCTGACAGATTAGGGGATAATTTACCTAGTCTGGATGGGATTACATTCTCTCTAATAGACTGGGTTCACAATTTGGGCCTAGTCCTGGATCCACCATTGTTTCTGGAACATCACATTTCAGCTGAAACAAGACTGGCTTTTTTCACATTAGGCAGATTGTCCAGTTGCACCTCTATCTGTATGGGAGATATCTGAAGACCTTGATCCATGTGTTGGTAATCTTGAGAACTGAACAGTTTGATACTTTCTATGTGGGCCTTCCCTTAATTTTTTAATTTGAATATGTCTTAATTTGAATATGTCTTAAATATTCTGGGCGGTATATTGTTCCTCATTATTGTAAGCCACTTTGGGTCCTTTTCCAAGGAGAAAGATGGGGTAAAAATATTAAAAAAAAAAGATGATACGGAGACTACTGCAAGTCCAGAATGCAGTAGCCAGGTTAATCTCTTGGACTAGGAGACTTGACCACATGTTCCCTATCCAAAATACATTCAATGGAGTAATATACAGTACGACCCCCTTATCTGCTTATTCACTAACTGTGGATTCAGTTATCTGTGGTTGGTGTTCAGTGGGGGGGCGCAAGGAGGGGGGGAAATTAAAAATAAAACTTACTGCTGCCTATGCCTGCAGGCCTCCTCCTCACCAGTGCCACTGGTGCCAGAGCTCTGTAAAAATAGAAACATTCTCAAAGTAATCCCACCAGGACTTTATTGTCTTGACACAGTCATTGATCAACTTTCCATTCTCATAACTGACACTGTGGAATGTTTCTATATCTTCAGTCCTTGTGTGGTGGGCTTTCACTACCTGGTAGATGTCATGTTCACCTTTGCGCATATCAAGTTTTCTGTACAGTTCCTCAAAGTGCATGGGCTTTGTTGCAGCTAATTTGCTGTCGAGAGATTAAATAAATATTTCATTATGATAAATGGTTTTTAGTTATTTTCATCTTCCTCACTGTAAGTTAAATCTGACTCAGTTAAAGCTTGTTTTTAAACAAATAGGCAATAATGGAAATCACATGTCTTGTTGGCAAATTGCTTTTTTAAAATTTGATGTTCATGGCATTCCTGGGAGGCTAGAAATGCAACCAGAACCTTGTTAATGAGCAATAATTTTCTGCCTGGATGTATGTAATTCACCCTACATAAGCATAAATTATCAGTAGGATTGTGACAAATAGTATTTTGTTGGTTTGACAATGTGGTGGTGTTAATCTATCTTGTCATCAGGTCCAGTGTTAGCTATCACAGGCCTGACGTTCAATGGAGCATCTCAAAAAAGTGAATTTATACAGAGAGGATATGTGTTAATGCATAATTAAATGTGTGCAGCTTTTTGTGGAGAACATCATTTACTCTCTCTGCTATAAATCATTGGTCCTCATTGATTATAATTGGAGGGCTTGACTTCCCACAGATGTGATTCAGGGACACGGAAGTATGATACAATTGGAGGAGAGCTTTATGGACCACCAGAAAGACAAGCAAGTCAATACTAGATTGAATTTCTTGGTGAAACTCCCCCAGAAGCAAAAATACCTGAACCGAGGCTACTGTACTGTGAGCACAAACAGGAAAGACAAAACCCACTAGAAAAGGCAATAATGCTGGGAAAGCTGAAAAGCAGCAGGAAAAAATGGAAGACCAAAGAAGAGATTATTGACTTTTTAAAGGAAGGCATGGCTTTGCGTTTGGAAGGACTGAGTAGGGGTGTTGTTGACTATGGCGGTTACTTCACCTACCTCCTTGTGCTGAGGTGAGATTGGCTCCGATCTGAATTTGGATTCAGTCACATGATCTGAAACCGGGGCCGCCCCTCTTTCTTGTGTACTCACGTGCATACTGGGTGAAGCCGAAGCCATTCCAACCTCATGTCTTTGATGCGCTTCCAAATGAAAGTTTCCTTTGCTTGCCGCTGGACCAGCAAGCGGGACCTGTCTTTCATTTTTTTGTCTTTTGATTAATCGACAGTCTCCCGTCATTTGTGCGTTCCGTCTTAATTTCTTATGTGCTCCATTTTTTGCACAAGTTTTCCATGGCAAACTCCATAGACACTTCTCCCCGTAATGCCACTTCCTCCTCCTGATACTAGGTGGCTTCAGGTGCCATCGATCGACGTCCGTCGTTTTGGTCCTCCAAAGTCACCAGAAAGTATTATCTGGACTGTAGCCAAGGGTGAGAATCATTTCCGGTACTGCCTACACTGGCCGCCATGCCTTCCTCGCGGAACTGATGCTGTAGGAAATCGGTGCTCCGCAAACAGCCTCTTTTGGCCTCTGTTTTTGAAAACGTTAACATCATTCTGAACTGCATATCGGTTCTGCAGCGCCGCAGGGAGGGGGAAGATGTGGATGATGACAGCAGTGAGTTCCTTGACTCTAGAAACACACTTGTCCAAACTGTGTTTTGGGCTGTTGCTGAGTGGAGGCTCACATCACCTAGACAAAAGTTATGTTGGTGCTACCTCGGGCGGTCGCAATGGTTTCACGACACAGTACTGCAGTACTGGGACGATAGACAGTGGATTGAGAACTTTCGAATGACCTGGCAGACGCTGTTTGAAATCGCTGATGTACTTAGACCATATCTTATGCGGAGGGACACAGTTATGCACTCGGCAATTCCTTTTTTTTTTTAATGCGCGCTCGGCAATTCCTGTGGAAGAACGAGTGGCCATCGGTGTTTACTTCCTTGCAAGTCGCTCCTGTTACCGCACCATTTCACTAGTTTTCCAGAAGGGGACGTCTACAATTGCAAGTGTCATTGTTGAAGTGTGTCTGGCGATCGAACATACGCTTCTGAAGGAGGAGGTTCGAGTGGGTGACTTCAGTAAGGTTCGTTACCTGTATTCATAGAACACTCCTGACCCGGCCCCCATGCGGATTATCATTTCATAAGTCTCCCAAATGAATTCTGTATTGGTTTACAGATGCTGTCCTCGATGAGGAAGCACGGATTCCTGCATTGTATCGGAGCAGTTGACGGATATCATGTCCCTATTACCCCGCTGAAAAAGGAGGTGCAGGCTTATTATAACAGGAAATCATTTCACTCGATTCTACTCCAGGCTGCATGCGATGGCGATGTTCCGTCAGTTCGAATAGAGAAGTGGATTGATCAGATTCCCGAGGTCAAGGAAGGGAATCTGTCAGCCCGCTAGGAGCGCAATTCAGGGGGCGTGGTCGGGGCGACCATGCAGCAACCCCAGAGGGACGTGAGGCGCCATTCTGCCGAACGGAGATGCAGCGGAGCCACGAAGAGCAGCAAGGGGTACGTGAAGTAACCACCTATGTGGTTTTTGAAAGGCCAACAACTCAGGAGGTCACTATGACTTTCCAGTACAGAACAATAACATGTCCTTCTAGCTTTCCATTTGAACTGGATTAGTTCAGCAACATGGGGGTTTGGCTCCAGAAATTTCATTACACATATGATTTTTTTTATGAGTTGGGGGGTCGTCTGCAGTTACGGCAACCAAACATTATGTGCCTGCAAATGTGAATTTAAATCAAAAACTCACTCTGTGGCTTGTTGCTTCTTGATTGAAGGTCCTGATTTTTCAAAGGGTGATATAAGCCAGGGTTCTGAGCTTGAATGAGACACCCAGTAAATAACATTTACATCAATCCGTTCTCCTTCACAGAAAGCCAGAAGTTACTGGAGTTCTCACTTATTGGTCTCTACAAAAGTAGTCACTCAGATGATTAATCAAGTGCCACCTTTGTCATGTTTTCTTTTTACATATGCCAAATTTAAATTAGTACCTAATTAGACTCACTGAATAGATACAAAAGCCATCTCAAGACATTTTGCTACCTGAGCTAGAGCTGGAAAATGTGTTCATCAATATACAACAGGGGTGAGGACTGCAACTCCCAGCATTCTGAGCCTGTATTGCCAATGATAAAGGACAATGGGAGTTGTAGTCCAAAACATCTGGAGGGCCAAAGGTTCCCCACTCTTGACCTGCAAAGCGTATGATACCCAAACTTGACCAAATCAGGCTTGTGTAGCAGAAAAATTTTTCCAAGATACAATAAAAACAAATTAAACAACTAACAGTTTTTTGTCCATTTGTGGCAATCAAAACTTGCTGTCTTCCTCTGCACACTGGTAGGATAGGATGTGACAGCTGGCAAAAAGAGAAGCTGTGAATTGCAGCAGTGGTAAAGCCTGGGATTTAAGGGACATGAACAGTACTGGAGCAGCTTTACCAAAACCTACAAGAGTCACCCAGGAAGGAAGCAGAACAGGCTGCCTGATTAGGACAGCAATTGCCCTTGAAAGGAATTTGAACGATAATGGTATTTTCCTCTCCCCTGCTGGGACTGTATTTCCCACTTAATTGTGGTTTTGTTTTTGTTTAATGGTTCTTTTTGTTTTTGTCTGCTCAGACTCCATCACCAGGCTGGCATGAATTTTATGATAGGATGTAACATATCTTAGTCTTCCTGTATCCTAAACATCTTGAATGGAGCAGCTGCCTTTACAATTCCGTTGCTCCAGGCAATGGAACAAACCATGCTGGGATTATGCATTTATAATGTAATCTTACCTGGAGACAGGGTTCTGTCTGGCAGTTTGAAGGGGGAGTCGGGAGAAATGATACAATGCCCTGAATGGGGAAAAGGCATGTAATGTACTCTAGTTCATTTGGAGCAATAATAAAAAAAAGATAATGCTGTTTAGTGTAACTGAGTTCAAATAGCTGTGAAATATCTGGGTCTAGGAAAGATGAGAATAAGGAAGGTGTGCCGTCTGCTGATGTTGGGACGGAAAAAGGAAGAGGGAATGAAGAGAGAAAAATAAAGGAGAAAGAGGAAAATAAATCTGAGGAGGAAAAAGAAGAACATAAAGAACAAGAAGGGTGAAGTCCAGATGGGATGATAAAAGGGATGTGGGTTTTTGACAGGAAATGGATGAATGGGATGAGGTGATATGGCAAGAGGAAGGATTAGTGAGGGGAATGCGTGAGATGGGAATTCAGGTTGACAGTTGGGAGACAGCTGAGGAACAAGGATGGAGGGAGAAAACCTCATGTGAGGACAATGGCACTTGGATAGTCCCACTGAGGGAAGAACTCCCCAATCAGCCATGTCAGGAAGTGCCCCGTTGGGCATGACATCCATGCTGCGGCACCATATGTCCGGGAGCAGAGAGGAAACCCATTTGGGCGAGGGACAAATCCCGAAGTTTTGAGAGGTATCATTACTGAATTGAGATGAACAAGCTGTTCGAGTTAGCAATGACAATGTAATGTTTTGTAATGTTCCACAGTTGGCACAGGAGGACGAAAGAAGGAGCTGTGTTGTTAATTCGTTGAGCAATAAAAGTTTATTGACTATACAACCGGCTTCCATCATCAATCCATTAAACGACATCAATTTAAATGAAGAACAAAGTGAACCCACTCACAATAGCCTAAGAAAAAAGCCAGAAAGAAACAATATTATACATATCATATATACTCGAATATAAGTCGACCCGAGTATAAGTCAAGGCCCCTAATTTAATCCCCCCCCCAAAAAAAACCTGGGGAAACGTATTGAATCAAGTATAAGTCTAGGGTGAGAAATGCAGCAGGACCTGGCAGCTCCTCCTTTGTGAGCTGGGGGAGCAGTTTGTGATGTTTAAAATGACTTTTAGCCACCGAGGCAAGCAGTTGCCTCAGTGGCTAAAAGTATTGACCCAGATATAAGTTGAGGGCCTCTTTTTTCAGACCAAAATTAGGGCTGAAAAACTAGACATATTCGAGTATATACAGTAGCATATTTGGGGAGAGATTGCTGTGTTTGAACATTGCAGATAGTATCTATTTTAGGGATTTTATAAAATGCAAAAAAACTTGAATGTCAGGGGAGGGAGGGGAAGGAAGCGGATCCACAGAAACAAAGATAATTACTGAGAGAAACAACAGGTGATTGAGATCATAGATGACTAGGGATTTAAAAAACCCGCTCTTGCTAAATTCCTCCTATCAATTCAGGTGAGCTCAACAGAATAAGGACCTCAATAAGGAATTTTCAAGACCAATAATTATTTTTTATCTCTAAAGCATGACTGGGAGCTTTTCCACCCATGTTAAAGCCTTCATAATTTGTGCAAAATGCCTCTGCACAAAACTGATGTTCTTCACCTTTGAGAAGCAAAGCATGTACACACAGTGAGAGTGAGAGTGAGAAGTACAGGACAGTCTAATCAATTTTTTAAAATGCAGCAGTTTAAAAAATGCAGATTACATCCAATGCTTCTCATTATTAACATTCCATAAAACAATGTCACAGTCATTGCAGTTTTAGGTAATTATGTAACTTGTGCAAAAATTACAGTACTTTTCCATGTATAAGACTATATTTTTGTCTAAAATTGTTAGACCAAAAATTGAGGATCGTCTTATACACAGAATCAAGCCAAGGAGAGAACTGCATGGTTGTGAAAACTGTAATTTGGGGTTGGAAAAGCGGGGGTCATCTTATATATAGAGGCATCTTATATTTGGGGAAAATAAGGTATTCTTGTCTCAGTGACAGCACCAGAAAATATCTTGTTATCTTTGGGGATAAGAGCAAGAGTTTGTGGTTTCTTATCCTTCTATGCAAGGATCAAACAAACCTTAGATGCTCTTGCATCTCATTCACCAAAAAGCAAGACTTTCCTTGCCTTGCAACCTATATAATTGTATAATTCTGTAACCTATAATTCTAAATTTCTGTCCCAACCCAGGTGTGTAGGTCATGAATATGTTACTCCCCTTTTTTTGAACAGAGCCACCTAATGCAGCTTGTTTAGGAATTCAAAAGCCTAATACATTCTAGCTCTCTAAAAGAAAATGGAGATTATAGCCCACTGCATACAGATTTTGTCAGTAATATTTATTTTGCTTTAATATTTATTATATCTATTCTGACTTGGATGCCACACTTGTTCTTGTCTAATAGATACGGTGTTGTCCTCTGCATACACTTTTATGAGAATTGGTGAGGCCTCGAATCGTCAAGCGGAATTGTTCCGTGTGGTTCGAGACCTCACCAATCCCGTTCCGCCAGGGCCTCCTCCTGGTGATTTCACCAGTGAGTCATTCGCAGCCTATTTTAAATCTAAGATAGAGGCCATCCGTTCCGAGCTGGACACCGGTTGCTCTGATCCGGCCCCTGTCATGGCCAGCGTCGGGCCGCCTCGGTCGCCTCGGTTTGTTGAGTTCGGACCTGTTACACCTGTGGATGCCTCCAGGGCGCTGGGACACTGCAGACCTGCGGCTTCTCCGTTCGACCCTTGCCCTGCCTGGTTGATTAAGAGCGCAGGGGGGAGCATGCCGAAATGGGCTTCACTGATCGCTTCGGCCTCCTTCAGAGACGGGATTTTTCCCAGTCTTCTGAAGGAGACGGTGGTGAAGCCCATTGTTAAAAGATCCGGCTTGGCTGTGGACGATTTGTCCAACTATCGTCCCATAGCCAATGTTCCCTTTTTGGGCAAGGTGATTGAGCGAGTCGCCGCCCTGCGTCTTCAGTCGTTCCTGGAGGAGAACCATGTCTTGGATCCTTTCCAGTCCGGGTTCAGGCCGCGTCATGGGACCGAGACGGTCCTGGTCGCGCTGCATGATGATCTGTTGAGGAGGGCTGACAGGGGTTGCTCTACCCTGCTGGTCCTTCTCGACCTGTCAGCGGCTTTTGATACCGTCGACCACGGTATCCTGCTGGAACGGCTCTCGGAGGTTGGGATTGGGGGCCAGGCCTTGGCCTGGTTCCGGTCCTTCCTTGGGGGCCGTACCCAGCGAGTGAGCTTGGGGGGTGAGTTGTCGGCTCCCTGGACACTCCCTTGTGGGGTGCCGCAGGGGTCGTCACTCTCCCCAATGCTCTTTAACATCTATATGAGGCCGCTGGCTGAGATCATCCGGAGTTATGGAGTCTGCTGTCATCAGTACGCTGATGACACGCAGCTCTATCTCTCCTTTTCCACCTGTGCAGTGGAGGCCGTCCGGATCCTTGATCGCTGCCTGGCTGCGGTGCTGGACTGGACCAGGACTCACAGGCTCCGGCTCAACCCAGGCAAGACCGAGGTTATGTTCTTCGGGGGCTTTTCGGAGGGGTACTGTGGCCCTCTTCCCAGCTTGGGTGGGTCCGCCCCCCAGCTGGCGCAAAGAGTGAGGAATCTGGGCGTCGTCCTCGACCCGGACCTGACCCTGGAACCTCAGGTGTCAGCCGTGGTCAGGTCGGCCTTTTACCATCTAAGGCTTATCGCCCAGATTCGCCCGTACCTCGATGAGAGTTCCCTGAGGACTGTGGTACAGGCGCTGGTCATGTCGAGGCTGGATTATTGCAACGCTCTCTACATGGGGCTCCCCTTGAACCTTGTTCGGCGACTGCAGCGGGTCCAGAATACGGCGGCCAGGCTGGTGGTTGGCGCGCGCCGTTATGACCGCGCCACCCCTATCCTGGTCCGCCTACACTGGTTGCCCGTTGCCTCCCGAATAAGGTTCAAGGTGTTGGTTTTGACTTACAAAACCCTCCATGGCTTGGCCCCATCTTATCTGATGGAGCGTCTCACCCGGCAATTAGATCCGGCCCGACCCACCCGCTCCTCGGTGGCTCTTTCACTGCGGACAGTCACCCCGAGGGAGGCCCGTAGGGCGAGCACTCGCGGGCGGGCCTTCTCGGTGGTGGCTCCTTCCATCTGGAATCGTCTTCCCAGTGAACTTCGGCGGGCTCCATCGCTGGCGGCTTTTAAGAAGAATCTGAAGACCTTTCTTTTTCGTGAAGCCTACGGCGATGCATAGGGACCTGTGTTTATAATTTTTTTTCCCCCCCGCCTTACTGCTCTTGGATTTTATTCTTTATTGTTATTATTCTTGGCATTGATTTTTATCTGTTTTATTTGTATGTTGTGAACCGCCCAGAGTCCCCTCGTGGGAATGGGGCGGTATATAAGCGTAATAAATAAATAAATAAATAATAAATTATAATAGGTATTTTTTCAGTTGATCTGGCTTAAGGATAAGAACAAGATCCTTGAGAAGATGATGCTTAGTGTGGAACAAGAACACAAACCAACTTCACTTCACTTCAGGTTAGGCAGATGGTTGCTTTCAGAAAGAACACCCAAGGCATTCCAGCAGTTGTTAAATTTGCAATAGAACATCCCTATTGTGAAGCCTCTAGGTGGTGGTATAACAAAACATGCCAATCCTGCTATTACTGCACTGCAACTCCCATAGCCTTTGGCTATGCTGTTGCCATTGCCATGATAGTACTTGCCACGAGAGCAGATCCATTCATGTCAATAGGCAAAGAAAGATGTCAAAAGTTCAAATGTGTATGTTATAGGCCTGCAACATGCATAGCTGGAAAGGTTGTGAAGGGTTAACACCCAAGGAAAGGTAGCTTTTACACCACTGCCAGGAGATGGTGTATTTTCGTTCTGCCTTGCACCAGTTTGCTTCTGTGGGCTCCAGCACAGCATTGTTGCATGATAACGTGAACAGGTATCGTTTGAGGATATTTCCTTATGGACATGTTTCTGCTGGTTACTCTCCATCTTCCTATGCCTCATTGTTACTCCTATTTAGTTTTCTTGGGAGATCAGTTGTTCCTGAATTCTGCTTTTTTAAAATTAAAAACATGTTGCTTTTTCACTACAGCACAAAAGTGAAAACTGAATATAAAAAAGGAGATTGCCATTAACAAACATTTCAGTCCAAAGGTGACAGTTTAAGAAGAGTGACTGGGTAAAACAATTAGGGAAGGGGGGAGAGAGAGATAGTGAGGTAAGTTAAGCGGGGACAGAAATGATATCCCTGTCTTGTGCTTTTTAATTTTTCTTTAATGTTACCACTTTTGTACCCTAGTAGAAAAGTGAAAAAATGGGAATATGTGGCGAAAATTTGAAGTTTTTGAGAACCAGAAGAGGATAAACAAGAAAGAAAAGGAGGAGAGAATGAGGTAGGTGAAGAGAGGGTGAAAATATAAGGAGAGGGTAATCTGTGTTGGGAGCAACCTCAAATATGTGTGGGTAGCTGGTACCGAGAATGTGCCTCCAAGTCTAACCAACAATATCCTTCTCAAATGGGGACACCAATAGCAGTATCAATTATTCAAATCTGCAGCAAAAGATACCAAACCCAAAACAATCTCAGAATAGTCAGGGTATATACCACAGTGTGGACCAGCAGTTGTTAAATGTAATGTTAGAAAATGTAATGTTGGTAGACAGGAGGGGAATGTTGGGTGGGCGTATGTGTAATTGGTTTATAGGATAGGAGGGAAATATGCCAGTTGGAGGAGCTAAAAAGGAGGAAAGATTTTTGATGGATCATAATGCATTACTGCTTTGAGTGGATTGTTAGTACTACATGTGTTTTCCATTTATGTATTTTCCATTTCTCTTTTTTAAAAAATTGTAGACTTAATGTTCTTAGCTTTAATATAGCATTTTAATGATGTAAAGGGGCTCTTTATTCGTTAGCTTTAATTATTGCCTTTTAATGCTGTTAACCACCATTACATTCATTGTTTTGAACTTGAAATACAGTATTGTCTTTTAATGCTGTAAGCTGCCTCGGTTTCTTTTCAAAGAGAAAGGCAGGGTAAAAATATTTTAAATAAATAACATTAATGGCCCCTCTGGCTCAGCATTAGTCCAGGGGTGGGGTTACTTTGCCCACTCACCAAAAAATGGTGCAAAATTCTCCCATGCCTGGGAATGGCTGGGCAGGGTCCTGATGTAACACAAAAATAGGGCTGTGCGTGCCCAAGGGTTATAGCATTGTTGAGAGCATTTACCCTTAAGTGTTTATGCTTCAATATAATATTTCATGCACAACATATGCCTGGGGTCAAGAATGAGCTGGCTGATGCCCTGTCTCACCAGCAGATTGAACAGTTCAGGGCCTTGGCTCCAGCGGCCTGTACCCATCCAGATGTTCTTCCGGATGAGGTATGGAGGCTTGGAGGGGGTTCCTGCCGAGGGAGGAACAGTGTCTGTGTCGAGCTCTGCTCCACTCCCTTTTAATATTTTAGATTTTAATTGCTACAACAGAGTTTTAAACAGAGTTTTAATCCTAAATTTTGTCTGCTACAAGGAGTTTTTATCTCTATTAATTGCCACCAAGAAGCTCAACTGCTACAAAGTTTTTATTGTTATTGAACTCCTGGTGGACACAGCTGAGTGGGAGAGAACATGGGAAACAAACGCCAGAGATCCAGCCCTGGTCTTCGTCTTGCAAAAGCAGGGAAACAAATGAAAATTGATGAACTGCTTGCTGAAAGTCCCTCCGTGAGTAATTTGTCTACTTCACCTCCAGTAATAAAGTTAAGCAACAGATTTGCTGTGTTAGAGGAGGAGATAGCCTCCCCAACTCAGGAGGTTGCAGGCCCTGCTGTTATCTCCACAGTTTCTTCCTCAAACAAAGTTTCAAATTCTTCAAAAGATATCCTCCCTGAGCTTGTGGCAGACCAGTGTTTTCTAACTGCTCAAACAGTGAATTCAATATTTACAGATAGTTTGTGATAAAATGAACGCTGTGGAGAACGTCTTAGAAAAGCTTACAACAACACTCTCTCTAGATAGGAGTAATTCACACCCAAACAGTTTTAAAAGGGACAACTCAACTATAGTCAACAGCAGCTCTAACTTACAAGGAGATTGTCCCACACGGATTTTATGCCAACCCAGGTTCTGCTCCAAGCTGAACAAACTGGTGTCAATAGAAGGAGATGGGACAGATATAGACCCCTGGTAAACTCTTTAAGTCAATTGCTAAATAGTCAGCCAAGGAGCATAGACTTAAAGGCTATTAAGTGGCTTTCTTATAAAAGGGGTCAAAAGAGACTATTGCTAACCTTTGAGCATGCTCTGATCCCTCTCATGCTCCTCAAAATCTTATTTGGCACGCTTTCAGATCTTTACCACCAGGGTTTTCTCTGAAATGCCCTTGCGTCCCTTACTTCAGAGAAGCACACCACTGCAAGACTGTGAAACCTGTCCACAACCTAAATCAGGAAAACCTATTGTTTCCAAATGGTGGTTCAGGCCCCGGCAGATGGAAAGGAGATATAGAGCTGGGTGTCATCCGCATATTGGTGACACAAAGCTCCATACCCCCTTATGACTTTTCCCAACGGCCTCATATAAATGTTAAAGAGCATGGGAGAGATGACCGATCCCTGTGGCACCCCACAATTGAGGGACCAAGGGGCTGGAGTCATCTCCCCTAGCTGCACTCGCTGGGGGCAGTCCTCCAAGAAGGAACGGAACCACTGCAAAGCAGTGCCTCCAATCCCCACCTCACAGAGCCTCCCCAGGAGGATACCATGGTCGACGGTATCAAAGGCCGCTGAGAAATCGAGGAGGACCAGCAGGGACATATTATCCCTGTCGGCCTCCCTCAAGAGGTCATCATGCAGGGCGACCAATGCCATTTCCGTATTATGGCATGGCCTAAAGCCAGACTGAAATGGATTGGGGGCATTGGTGTCATCCAGGGAAGACCCTGAAGCTGATCAGCCACCACCCTCTCCAAGTCCTTGCTCATAAATGGAATATTGGCGACAGGCCTATAATTGTCAATTAGGTCTGCCACCAGAGGGAAATTTTTTTGAATGGGCCCAATGAGTGTCTCCTTGAGGGCAGGGGGAACCCTGCCTTCCCAAAGAGACCCATTAATTATGGCTGAAGCCCATTCATTAGTGATCGGCCTGGCTGCTTTTATTAGCCAAGCCGGGCAAGGATCCAAGGAGAAGGTGGTGGTACGGCAGCGATCAAGGACTCTGTCAACCTCATTTGACGTCACAGGCTGAAAGGTGGATAAAAGTTCCAGGCAAGGCGATGCGCTGGACATCTCGGCTTGATCTACTTTTTCCAAATGGTGGTTCAGGCCCTGGCGGATGGCCTCCACTTTAGATTTTAAAAATGCTGCAAATTGGTCACAGGAGATGCTAGGGGAGACCTATCACTGTGACCAACCCCGGATATATCGCGCACTATACGAAACAGTTTGGCCTGATGATTTTGGGCTTCACTTATCTGATTAGCGAAATATGCTCTTCTTGTGGCCTTTATCTTGGCTGAGCAAATAGAAGATGCGATCTTAATGGCTTGTAGATTAGTTTCCGTCAGGGTCTGCCTCCAGATGCTCTCTAGCCTCCTCCGCTTTCGCTTCGGAGCTCGCAAGTCCTGGTTAAACCAGGCAGCTGAGCGAGCCCTGGTATGGAGGGGGCGTTTGGGAGCGATCGTGTCAGTTCAGTGGATAACCCCCGCATGGCATCCTGGAAACCCACTGGATCCAGTAGCCTGCGGGGGCGGACCATTTTAATAGGTCCAGGCTCCCCGTGGGGAAGGGGTGCCACTGGAAGGCTGCATTTGATCAGGTGGTGGTCCGACCATGACAAGGGGACCAACTCAAGGTCGGTCACCATCGGGTCACCCTCCCTCTGCACATTAGCAAAAACCAGGTCTAATGTGTTATGTGAATAATGAATACTGGGGTGCACTCTTTTGCAGACAGAACCAACATGAGTAGGGTGTGATAGCTTAGGAAAGAATAATCTTGTACCTCCACCAGATGTTGGTGGGATGGAGACATGGATCTCTTCAGAAGACATTAACATCCACAGAGGCTAGTGCAGGAGAATGTCATCTTTCAGTTAGCATTGTCTTAGGTTGTGCAGATCACACCAGACCTCAAATGAGGGCCCAAAACAGATTGCCAACCAGAGGAAACTAAAGTTCCAAAACTTTGAGGATGACCACACACACACACACACAGCATGTTGCAATAATTCAAATCATATGCAACCATTTCATAAATCATACTTCTTCTCCAAGCTGATAATTTCTATGTTGGAAAGAGATTTGTCATAAAATTCTGATTTGCCATAAGAACCTTAAATAATATGTGTGATGGCAGATAATAAACTCCCCCTTCAATTAAGCATTTAAAACAAACATTTAAAATTAAAAGTTCCTTAATGTGCTGTCTGTGGACTTCCCACTGAGCATATTTAGCACGAAGGAGCTATTTTTAAAAATACGTTTTAAGGCATTCAATGGCAAGACTATCCTTGTGGAACTGTGGCTGTATCTTTAGGAGCACATCTCTTACATGAGTTATTGGACCCAAGGAAAAAGAGCAGTTTCAGCATGAAAGAGAGCAACTTTTTAAGGGAAAGGGACATGCTATCCATCTTGCAATGCAAAGTGTTTGAGGGTGGTTTGGCAGGAATGAGAATCAAGAGCAAAGACTTATTCCTTGTCTTTTGACATGGACCAGTCCAGAAGTCTGCCTATTTAGATTGACTTTATAAGGCAAGGTTTGGCTCTACGGACCGTAACAATGAGCACCTGCACTTCCAAATTTAGTGCCACACCACTGCTGTTTTAAAGCTTTAGGAAGAAATTGCTGATATTCTAACAAAAATATGTAGCATATCCCTAAGATTGGACTCTACACTAGAGGTCCAGACAGTGGTTGATCCATTGTCAACATTTAAAAGAGGACCAAAGAGAATGTGGAAAATTTCAGGCCAATTATTTATAATGGAAACATTGTTAACAATCAAACTAACAAGCATATATTGTGGTTATTATGGGCTGTGCTTCTTGTTTTGATTGTTATTGCCTTTAATTTGGTCAGTAGGTTGTAAATTGGACTTATTTTGCTAAAATTATTATTATTATTATTATTATTATTATTATTATTATTATTATTAT
>JAHTLZ010000289.1:1344585-1381275 GCA_023846285.1 Phrynocephalus versicolor
AAGAAAGAAAGAAAGAAAGAAAGAAAGAAAGAAAGAAAGAAAGAAAGTCCAAACAAGTACTCTCTCCAAATTTGCCCCCGGCCCTTCAACCTAGTCTTATTCAAGCATCCATAATAGGATATTCCATCTTTTCATTATAATTCATAATCATAAATGTTAGTTGGCCATTGTAGGCAAGACCATTTCAGATCCTCTATATCTCTTCGAATGCAGCTAGGGTGGCCAATGGTCAGAGATGAGGACAATTTGAGTCCAAAACATCTCTTTCTCTTTTAGTCCAACTGCAGTTAGACTCCAGCATTTTATGAGTGATATAGTACCTCTCGTAAGTACCGGCATTCTCAGAACTGAGGACTAGAGATGTCAGTGGTCTCAAATGAGAGCTTGGATCTTCAGTAAATTATCATGGCATTGAGGTCCTTAAAATCTGTGGAATGTTCATTGCTTGGGATGATGATGATGATGATGATGATGGAAGTTAGCAACACTGAAGGTGTCATGGACTTTTGACTTCTTTGCCCATTTACCATTGTAACCCAGGTCAAATTGTTTACTTGATTGGTTTGTTTCTTGCACTAGAAACCTTGTGATGCAGTGGTTAAACTTTGTAGTCCAAAACTCTGTTCACGATGTGAGTTTGATCCTGGCTTAAGTCGCCAGCTCAGGATTGGCTCAGCCTTCAATCCTTCTGATGTTACTAAACTGAGTACCTGGCTTGTCTTGAGATTCAGTCCCAGATAGCCGGCTCGAGGTTGACTCAGCCTTCCATCCTTCCAAGGTCAGTATGCTGAGTACCCAGGTTGCTCAGGGGCAGGGACAATGTGTAGCCTGCATAAATAACTTGCAAACCACCCAGATAATGCTTTAAGCCCTATGGAGTGGTATATAAGCTTTGCTTTTACTTGAATGTAGCTAGAATATCTTTGCAGACCAGTGCAGCAAAATAATAGCAGAGGAGAAAGCATCAGCAATAGCCCTTTTTTTTTAACTTGTATCATTTTATCAACCCTTTAATACGGTGTCTGTTGTCAACTGGAATTTTTCAACTGGATTAATGTATGAATTAGCTTTTTAAGGCAAATTATATTGCTTTCTTAACTGGTTCTTGAAAGGTGGCACAAGCCCACAGTGAGCTACCCTTAGACAGCTGCTGCACTCTCTAGAAGTTTTGCTTCTTCTTCTTTTCACTGTTTTTTTTTGTCACAATGGAGTCTCACCTACTAATTTACAAGTTGTTTGGATTGAAGTACCTTAGTGTTCATAGGATATACTCACTATTGTTTTGCAAAATAATCCACCTTCTACTATAATTCTTTGTATGCATGACATGTACTGTAGCGTGCTACTTCTTAAAAATGTCTCAGCATACCTTGTACTTCATGGCTGGCTTGTACTAGACTTTCAGATTAAGTGGGTGGTATCCCATTTGCTCAAATTGACAGAGGCCATGGGGTAAAGTGTGTGCTGTTTATATACCACTCCAAAGCACTTAAAGCCAGGGTGGTTAACAATCTTTTAATTGTGCAGGCTTCATGTTGTGAAAAATGACAGTCTGCAAACCAACATTGGGTATTGCTACATGCATTTCTCTCTTCTCTGATGATGTAAAGCAATTTTCCAATGGCATTTTTCTTGCATAACTCCCCTTTTTAAAAAAAATATAGAAGCAGTATGGATGATTTATGCATTACATCTCAGAATTTAATCACTGTCTAGGGCCAATTTCACACCTCCAAGTGTGAACAGTTCTGGACAAATTTCAGGAAATGCACTAGTAATGTTGTCCATAAAGTTTAATAGTTAAAAATATACATTAAAAATCTGTGGTTTATGTCCCCTCCCAAAAAACATTATATAAAATGCCCAAGGGAAATGTAAAAGCCAAGATTGCAATGAGTTACCATCTCATAGATTTCACTGGGAATGGAAAGACAGAAAAGGAGAGGGAAGTCAAATTAAACACATTCAGAGCATGAATGTTAGCGACAGACAGTTCTGTACACAAATAACCACTGAAAACAAACGTGAACATGTTTGTCACAGCATTCTCCTTGACCAGAAGACAGCCAGCTTCAATGCAATGTTCCAGGGCTTGGTTAGCACAATGGAGGACACATTGAAGGGGCAATTGAAGTAGGTAGATGGGCCTGCTCCACTAGAGGTAAGCCTTTGGTGTTTTTTTAAATTATGAGATGTGACTCACTTGCCATCTTTTTTTTAACACACTCCAAGTCCAATACATATTCCGAGATTGGCCAATGTATTGTCCATTTTCTTCTTCATCGTGAAATCATTAGTGGTTCAGATTACTGCTGTGATGTGCTCCTTCCCAATGAAACAACACTGTTCGTCCTTACAGGTTGCAGTAGAAACAATTTTATGACCATTAATTAGCCTAAATTACATTAATACTCTAAATTACAGTGTCCAGAAACCACAGTACAATTTCAACAACAATCACAACAATGTTAATAGTTGGTAGTGAGGCTAGCACTGATTAATGCATGTCATACATAAAATGAACTGATTCCTTGAATTTATCTGTGTTTACATATGCAACATCATCAGTGTTGTAAAAGTTTACTCATCTGTCTTATACAAATTATCTGGTTTGATAGTCAATGACATTCTCCACTGAAGCCAAGGAGATGTGGAAAAAAAAACCTTGGGCTAGACTGTGCCCATATTGTTGCAGCCATTGCTGATGAAATCAACACTGTAGTCTTTTGTTTTTGCTGCTGTACAAGTATTGTTAATTGTTTTACCCAATAAAATATCAAAAAACCACCATCATAAATATTCAGTATTAAGCACTATTGTCCTAAGTTATCTCTCCACTGCCTCATCTCACCCTAACTGTGATAGAAGAGGAAGAAGAAGGAAGTGAAGAAAGACACACATCAGTGCAAACCATAGTCACAGATTAAGTCCAATAGTTTCATAAAATCATAGAACCATGAAGTTGGAAGGGACCTGTAGGGCCATTGATTCCAACCCCCACTCCATGCAGGAATACAGATCAAAGGATACCTGCCAGGTGATTGTCCAAATTTCTGTTAAGCCCCTCCAGTGTTGGAGCACTCACCATCTCTCAAGAAGAACAAAGAGCATGAAGCAACAAGCACCCCAACCAGCAGCTATGCAGTTGCATTCTAGAGTCCAAGCGCCTCACCCCTACAACATGGCAAGCTTTCTGAGACACTGTCTTGATAGACATGGCAGGGGCCTGTGCTCCAGAGACACAACTCCAGAGAAGGATGTGGAAGAAGCAGAGGCAGAGTGATAGATGCAGAAGCCCTGAAAACCAAATGAATCCCTTGTCTTGCTGGGCTGAGAAGGAACCTGTTCAGAGGTTCCTGTTGGGCCAAAGTGGCTGTGGGACTGCTGTCTTGCCCACCAGCTAGTGTGCCAAGTGAGAGAACCCAGATCTGTGCAAAAATGTATTTTCCTTAAGGTCAACCTACCATTGCTTGGGTTCCCTGTAATTCCCTTTAAGTAAGACCACATGACACACTCAGCTCACAATACTACAAAATGGCACACTGAGCTCACAACATTAGGTATATACCATGCTTCAGTCTGCTGTCCTCCATTTTGCCTCTTTCATTCTTCCAAGTACTACTCCTAGATTGTGCTCACTTACTCAGCTGTGCAGTGCCCCTGCTCCTGGCACAGTTCCCCTGCTCCTGGCACAGTTCCCACCCACTGCAGGCTCCTTCAGCTTGCCTGCCAGTACTGTCCAGGGTATTTGCCCACTCCCCCATCCTCCCACCCGTCCTCTGCTTCTCCAGTGCTGGCTGGCATTTCCTGCTGGCATTCCCCCTGTTCAGGGCCCAGCAAACCCAAAACAATGAGGATAGACAACAACACAATGCAGACATAGTGCTTCTACCAGTTGCTCTTCTAAAGCGTCATTCCTCCATGTGAATTATCTTGATTGGTCTCCAGAAGCTGGAGATTGTAAAGGTTCTCCAGAAGCTAGAGATTGTAAAAGTTCTCACTAATCAACTTAATGACACTCTAGATTGCGTTATCTATTTATATGAGATATTGTCCCATTTGTCCAAACTGTTTGGTGTTAAACGCTTGATCCTTATTAATTTAGACACAAATTACTTCTTATAATTTAGATATTTGTATGACACTAAGGCAGTTACTTCACGTCCCATTCGTCCCTCCTTGCTGTCCCACTTGGGACCAGTATTAAAAAAAACTTACTTCACATTCATAGTGTGACAGCAAAAAGTTGTCTCGACCATGCCCCCGGAACCAGGAACAGAGCGTGACAAGCCGTACCTGCCCCTCAGCTGGGGAAATTTTTTGTCTCTGTTCCTGTTCTGGGACAAGGTCCCATGAGGTAACAACTGTCACGCAACGAAGGCAATCTTCCGCTCGTGAACTTTTGTCCGTCCATTTCTCTCGTACTTTTGGGTGCTTTGGATTGACATTTCGAATAGATGAAGCACAGGGGGTGTGGTGCGCCCTTCATTTCCCCCCCCCAAAAAAGCAGATCTTGTCACAAAACAAGGCCATGAAGTAACACTTGTCACAAGACAAGTAATCACGCCCATTAGTAAACGGAAACAGGGACTGAACAGGGACAAAACCACATGAACACAAACAACGCTGTCACAGTACAAACATAATCACGGAAGAAGGTAGGACGTGAAGTAACCGCCATACTGTTTGTTCCCTGCATCGGAAGCTCATGCCACCTGCCTGATGCCTTGCTCATGCAGTTCCCGCAGCTTTGAACATCTGGAGTGAGGAAAACTATGGTCTGACTCCAAAACTGCAATTTCTTTTGGAAAGAATGGAAACCAATTCTCTGATTTCTAGAGCACTAGAAATCTGTGGGAGACCGCTGTGAAAGCTGAAATCTGTCACACATTAAAGCATGTTAAGGGGTCCTGGGGTTGCCAGCTCATAACTATCTCACATTTGGTTTTGTTAGTAAGATTAATTAAAAGCCCTTGTTATGCAAGATGCTCAGTTGTGGCTCCTAAAAAAGTACAAATTGGTTTGGCTGCTGAGAGGGGGAAAGAGGCAGTTTTCCTTCTCGGACTCTTAAGCAGTCTTGTGACATTATGGGTTAGAAGCATTTGAGGATAGAGGATGGAAAGCACTGCTCCATAGGAAGAAGAGAAAGATCATTGCCCAAATATGGCTGGTTAAGAGGTAAAACCCGGAGGTAATATAGAGGGCTATCCCACTGGAGAATTGGGAGTGGGGGATGATGCCATTCTTGAATGCTTTCTTGCATTTTAAATAAATAAATAAATAAACTATTAGGGCTCCTTCAGAAAGGACATTTGTACTTTCTCCTTCAGCCTTACTGTTCTGGAGGAGTGCAGGAGGATTCACCTGGATGTTCTGGAATGCATTACCACAAGCCGCATCCCACATCCAGTGCTATGACGTTGTCTTGGCGAAACAGTGGGGATGGGGAAGAATCAAAAGTCTTTAAAAGCCCGCAAAGAAGTCCACTGGAATGTTGCCATGTGCTGCAGCTGTCCAGACAACAGGAGGCAATGGAATCAGGAAGCAATATGTTCCTCAAGTGTTGGCTGGCTGGCTTGCCTCCCTCCCCCTTAAACATAAGAGGTCGATCAAGGCAGCATGAGAGAGATGGGGTGAAGACAGAGAGACACCATCACCGTTGATTAGATTTGCATTAATTTGTCTCTCTGCAGTATGCATGACAGCAAAATGGAATCAAGACATTTTAAAAAAGGAGAGAGAAAAAACGGGCAGAGTTCCCGGTATATGGCAAAGCCTTTGAGGAATTGGGCTGAGCATAATAAAGAAAGATTGGCGGGGGGGGGGGGGAGAAAGATGAATGCATGGATGGAGGTTAGTTCATACCTGGGCTGCAAGACTTCAGCGCGTTCCTAGAGAAGTAGCCATGCAAATAGCAGTGGGAGTGGGGAAGGTAGGAATAAATATAGCCTGAATTCTTCCTTTTAATTTCTGGATTCGCATACAGATAAGTAATTTTAAGACCCTTCTGTACTTCTTTGAGGTTGCTTCCTATTTCTTCTTCCTTACACTTTCACAGAACAAGCGACAGAGCTCTAACACCTATCCCCCACCCACTCTGTGCCTTTAAAGTGCTTGCTTTCTTTTAGAAAAAGGTGAATAGTCCTTGGAGAGGTTGCTATTTATTTTCCTTACATTTGTCAATAGATTCACCTACAAATTTTGCCACCCTGGGATAAAGTTCAGGTTGTGACCTTTGGGCCTGTCATACAGTATAAGGAACAGCATGCAGTTATTGTGGGAATCCATCTGGGTTTTATTGTCTTGTGCTAGGTGATGGCGAAGCTATGACATGGGTGCCAAAGGTGGTACTCGGAGCCCTTTCTGTGGGCACCCGGCATTGCCCCTTCATAGCCACCTGTATACAGGTTAAATTACTGTATTTGGCACTTTGCCAAAAAAAATTAGTGGGTTTTGAATTGCAGTTTGGGCACTTGGTCTCTAAAAGGTTCACCATCACTGTGCTAGGAGCTTGTTTGTAAATGTGTTTTTACAGTTTTAATTAAATAGTCCAAACAATGTACAGCCACTTCAGAATACCTGAAACTGACAGCAAAAGGAGCTGGAAGGCTCTAGTTTAGTCTGTTCCAAATGTCCACTGGCAACTCACTGAAAATTGACTAAACTATGCCCTAAGCACATCCGAACTTGCCTGATTTTGGAAGCTAAGCAGGGTCAGGCCTAGCTAGTACTTGGATGGGCGACCACCAGGAAATACCAGGTGCTGTAGGTGCCTGGAGTAGGAACTGGCAAGCCACATCAGTATTCCTGCCAAGAAAACTCAATGGACATGAGGTCATGACTGTAATGACACAACAACAAAAATAGCATAACCCTGCAGCCCGTGCCAAAACAGCAGATTCTCCTGAAAGAATTTCCAAAAACTGTTGGTTTGGGCAAATTGGTCCCCTCCAGGTATGTACACCTATTGAACCCATAAAAGAGCAGAGCAAAATGAGCCAGCAGTACCCCAAACAGGGGGACAAATGCCCATGAGAACAGCCTCTCTCTCTCTCTCTCTCCCCCTCCCCCCCCCTTGTAGTTCTCTAGTAGAGACACCATCCTAACTGATGGCCTCTGAATTCTTTAATTGCCTTGCTCTATAGCCATGTTTGCTGGGGACAGAGTAGTAGAGGCAAATTTGGAAAGAAAAATACTCATTATGACTGTCCATACATTACCCCATTCCTTCTCCATAAATAGGGTCCCATAATATCAATTGCTAGATTGGTCCATCCATATCTATAGATGTGATGGAAATCTGTTGCTAAATTAATGGCTATTGGTTTCAATGGCTATCCACTGCCAGTTTGTTCTTGAGATAATTCATAGTGAAACAGGATTGGCTTGCCAAAATAAACTGTTCCTGGGAAAATCCATTCCAATTTTAGCAACAGTGAGGTTAAAGCAGAACTCCGAGGTAACAGGGATACGTGGGCAGGAGAGTGGTGGCTAATATCATAGTTCTTGCTACTCTAAAAGTCCACAGGGCTGTCACTCTGTGAGCCTTAGCTCCTGGAGGGAGAAATGTCCTCACTTATTTCATACCTGTCAAAACAATGTCATACCTGTTTGTTTGTTTGTTTGTTTGCTTGCTTGCTTGCTTATTCTTTAATTCCATCCACCTTTTATTTATCAGTGTCTTCATCCTCCTTACAGATACAATGGACCCTAGTCACCACAAGGGGACAATTTTCCTCTCTCCCTATTTCTAACAATGAGCAAGAAGAGATGGCAGGGGAGCAATGAGGACAATGACTATGTTCGGCAAATGGGATTGCCCCCTCCTTCTTTGTCTTGCCTTGAACTTTCCCCTGATCATTGTGTAGAGTTGGGGGAGTGTTGTTGTTGTTGTTGTTGTTGTTGTTGTTGTTGTTGTTGTTGTTGTTGTTGTTGTTGTTGTATTGCATCTGCTAGATTATCACTGAAGCAATGAATCACTTTGTTTAAATTTTAAAGAATGTTGTTTGGCTGACTGTATTGCTGATCAAAAGTGCTGCTGTGGACAGTATGTGTCTTGATTGGAAATATACAGGCAGGTACTTAAAATAAATACAGCGGTGCCTCTACTTAAGAGCACCTCTACTTAAGAACAATTCAACTTAAGAGCGGAAAATTGTTGGTGTTTTAACTGCAGCCTTACAAATTTTAGATGCAGTCTTCTCTACTTATAATTTATTTACTTACTTTTATTTTTTATTTTTTTGGGGGGGGGGTTAGATACGATACCTCTACTTAAGAGTTGTGCAATTTAAGAGCATGCATTCGGAGTGGATTAAATTCGTAAATAGAGGTACCACTGTATATAAACAAATGAAGTTATTCATTGTATCCGTGATGATCAAGCAGATGTAAAAAAAAAAAAAAAAAGCTTCAGTTGTTCCCCTTGGCCTTCTTGGCAGCGGATAGGGCTAGAAAGTGTCCTTTGCCATTCAGACAGGAGGACTATACCACATTGCACATCGATCCTCTCTTCAACCACAAATGCTCCTTTGTAGCCTGATCCAGCCCACACTAAAATAACCAGTGTGGACAGGCCCATAAACAAGTATGGGTCTGGAGTGATAAACAATGATGATTGGGAACAGACATATTTTGTATTCTGGAACTGGAATTAAGCTGAGCACATCAGAGCCAACAAATGTGCAAAACAGCTTGGGAAAATAATCCCATTTGCTTTTCTTCACATTATTTTGTATGACATTAACTCTACAGTGTGATTACCAAGAAGATGAAGCTGTCCACTCACAGTTTGATAGGATTTTGCAGATTCCTGAACTAAAAACTTATCTTTTCCCAATTCTTTGTCAATTTTTGCATGCATTTCCTATCTCTAGCTGGTTTATAGTAATCTGAAATCAGTTTTAGAGCTGACGGCAAACTGGGCAGAGAAAGCCACAAAATGTCATGAATGAATGACATCTGAGGGAATATGGAAGCTGTAGTGCAAAAATGCAATATTTCCCATCTCTGAAATTCTGTATTTTAAAAAGTGTCCAGAAAAAAATAAAGTTCCATTTTGCTTTCTACCACTGTTCAGGGACTTAGTGGAAAGCTTAAGACAGATACAACCCTGAGGAAAGAAAACTATATTAAAAACAAGAGGAGGAGAAGCAGATAAAATCAATAGAAACATTATCTTAGGAATATGGTTTGACTCTTTATCTATCCAGATACTTGTTCTACTAAAGTCAAGTGGGTCTCACCTCTCAATCAGTGTGCGTAGAGATTTATACAAAAGTGATACCAGGAATGAGCCGCCCCCACTACGTACCAAGAAAGAGGCAAATGGACCTTCAACGGAGACAAGACTGGAACACTGGGTAATCTCTTTCCTTTTATTTGATCCAATTGGCTACACTCAGTGGACTGTTCCAAATTTTATCCCAATCCTCAAATGAAATGCATGGGCCTTCTGCACCAACCCCCCTCCCCCATGTCACTGGCAAGGCAGGGGCCATTGACCTCGACAAGTCACATTGAGGAGAGGTGTGAATGTGTGTATGTGAGAGCTGTGACGTGTCTTTGGGAGGACTGGGACAATTAAAACAACCCCCTCCCTGCAATTCGGATGCAGCCTAAGAACATCCAAGCTCCATGCCTCAAGTAAACTGCCTGGCTTTTTTTCTATCTTGCCAAGGACCTTTCATCTAAGAAATAACTCCTGGCAAATCCATCTTTCGCCATGTTATTACCTATTGGTACTGCTCTGAGGAAAGGGGTTTCGCCCATGAAATAGCAATGTTTTGTTATTTTTATAGTAACCTAAAGGTTACTATACCTGTACCACTTTTGTATTTGTCTGCTCTATTTGGTCTGCTCTAGCCTGCTGGGAATTTGCCAATGTTGTCGAATGGCTTAAGCAGAGAGTTGTTCATTGTATTTGTAAATTAATAACTTTCTTGGCTCCATGGATGTGAGGGTTTGAAAAAGAAACTTGTTAAAAGTACGTTTAAAGGCACTGAATATTCACTGCATCACTTCAAAGACCTAAAAGACTAATGTGAAGCAAATGTCTATAAGGGCAGCACCGTGTAGCCTGCTATCAATTTGACTGCTGCCAAAGTACACATTTGCTTTTTATTACTCTTTTAGGGTTTTCAAATTAGTGCACTTTAAAAATGTCACTTCCTTGGCTCCTCCTCAGAACCAAGGAAATGATTAATTTGCCAATATTGTGAAGTGCCTCTCTTTTTATCTTGGTAGATGACCTACTCAGGGAAATGTATAGGGGATCTATGTCCCTTTTGGTTTTACTCGACCTTTCAGCTGCTTTTGACACTATTGACCACAGCATCCTCCTGACTCATCTCGCTAAAATGGGACTTGGGGGCACTGTCTTACAGTGGCTTCAGTCCTTCCTGCAGGAAGGAATGAAGAAAGTGGTGTTAGGGGACTCATGTCTGACATAACAACCACTGACCTGTGGGGTACCTGAGGGTTCTGTTCTGTCTCCTATGTTATTTAACATTTATATGAAACCACTGTGGGAAATTATTCAGAGTTTTGGGGTTAAGTGCCACCAGTGTGCTGATGACACTCAACTCTACCTCTCATCACCTCTGGATTCCAAGGAAGCTATTTCGACTTTAGATCAGTGCTTAGCTTTGGTAATGAACTGGATGAGAAAGAACAAACTGAAACTAAACCCAAACAAGACAGAGGAGATCAAGCAACAGGGATGCAACCTGTACTGGATGGGATTAGCCCCCAATTGAACAAAAGAGGTGCATAGCTTGGGGGTGCTCCTGGACTCATCCTTGAGCTTAGATGCCCAGGTCACAGATGTGGCCAGGAGTGCATTTGCAAAATAAAAACTAGTACGCCAGTTACACCCGTTTCTTGAGAAACCTGCTGTGGCCATGGTGATACATGCCCTAGTGACATCCCGGCTGGACTGCTGTAATGCGCTCTATGTGGGGCTACCAATGGATAGTCTCAGGAAACTTCAACGGGTCCAGAACGCAGTGGCCAGATTGCTGATTGGAGCAGGTTACAGAGATCACATTGCACCCCTACTAAAGCAGCTCCACTGGCTGCCAATCAGCTATCGGGGCACAATTCAAGGTTCTGACCTTAATCCACAAAGCACAAAATGGCCTGGGTCCAAGCTATCACAAAGAGAATCCCGCTGTATGAACCAGCTTGGCTGCTAAGATCATCAGGAGAGGCCTTTCTCTCCGTCCCACCAACTTCAGAGGTGCGTCTCATAAGAACACATGAAAGGGCTTCTCTGTTGCTGCTCCCAGACTTTGGAACTCCCTTCTGCTGGAGGCCAGGACTGTCCCATCTCTTCTATCTTTCAAAAGCAGAAGCCCCTGCTAGAGGCCAGAAAGATGCAATTAGGAACACTCAAGGGATGATTTGGTTTGTTCCAGTGATTACATCATGTGATTGCTGTAAAAAAATTGAATTAACCTGTCCCTGCAGTGGTCCAAGGAGAGGAATAAATGCCCTTCTGACCACACCCTGAGTCCGGTAGTGCTATCTCCCCCTTTCTGGACTAGCTTGCTAATTTGGCAACTACATTGGTCCTCAGTGGACACCTTCCTAGCTAGACAAGTGTATTAAGTTGTGGATACAGTATCTCCAGCTTCTCAGCCCCTCATTGCAGCTAGAGATGGGCACGACTTAGCGGTATTTTCGTTTTCGTTTTCGTTTCGGAAACGAAACGAAAACGAAAATCGGCACCAACCTGGACCGAAAACGGAAACGGAACGACTAATTTCGAGCCAATTTTTGTTTTTCGTTACTGGAAAAGCACTCAATTGAGCTAAATGGGGAGAAACGAAAAATTTTTCGTTTTCGTTTTCGTTTTTTTGTTTTCATTACGTAACGAAACGAAAACGAAAAATTTTGAAATTAGCCCACGAAAACGGAAACGAAACGACTCAGACCCTAGCCGAAAATGAAAACGAAACTTTTTTTCTGAGTCGTGCCCATCTCTAATTGCAGTTTATCAGACTGGCTATTAAGTCTCCTTGCAGAGCTGTAACGTTTAACAGGCTCAGTTCAATAAACTATAGAAAATGGAAAACAATTCTGCCCATTAATTCTTCTAACAGTTCTGTCTGCCTCTTGAATCCATGACACTTCATTATTTTATAATAAAAAATGGGAAGAGTAATTGTTGTAGTCTCTGGGCTAATTCAATGTTCTGATAATTTATGAACTATCTTCCATGTCTTTCAAGAATTCGTGGAAACAGCAACAGGATGTTCATCTTCTTGAGTGGAACATTTTAAAGTGCCCAGTTTAAATTTATCAAGACAAGAGAGTGTGTTTTCAATTAAATAACATGTTGAATTGATTGTATTAAGCAACAGAACGTGGTGGGGTGGAATGGAGAGCCACAATTCCATAGTTTGTTGCTCAGTCCAACCAATTCAATATGTTCTGCAGAAACAAATAGCAATTTGGGGGAGACAGGTGTGAAGTAGCCTAAGAACTATTATGTTGACAAGTATATTATTTTGTCAAATCAGGTCCAGGCCCATCCTAAGCATTATAAAGATTAAGAACTGAGAACATTGTACTTTAGATCACAAAGCCATTCCCCGGAAATAAATTGAACTACAGCACATGGAGGGCTATAAATATGTGTAAGTTGCAAAATGATCTGCAATTTGGAGTGAAAGAGTGTCATGGTCAGGGCTGCATGACTCATCAAATGTGGAGCCTCTTCGCAGAGTCAGGCCCCATGCAGGCTGATGCAACCAGGGAGTGCAGCTGGTGAGCCTGCTAGCACTCCTTATTCCTTGCCTCAGCAACGCGAGACCTCCAGACTCCTGAAGCTTCGGTCTGCTTACGCTGGACCTTCCTGGGACTCTGTAAGTCTTTCCTGCTAGCATTCCGCTCCCTGTTGGACTGTTTTTGGACTTGGACTGGCTGACTGTTATGTCTGAATCTGGAACCTGGACTGGCTGACTATCGTCTCTGTCTCTTTGTGTACCTTGAACTTGGACTGGCTGACCACACCCTTGGTCTCAACGCCTATCTGGCTTTTGGGTAAACCCTGGTCCTGGCCCCTTGCTGTTAAACTAGCTGCTGCCCATGCCCCAGCCATTACACAGTGTTCCTATCAATGCATGTTTCAGTGTGACAAAAACAGAGCCACTAGCTGCAGTCCCACCACCACCACTCAGTCAAGAACATAGCTCACCATCCATCTAGTTTGGTTCTGCTGAGGGAGTCAGATCCAGCAGTTTCATTTTCACCACATATGGCGCAGGCTGCCCTTCCTTGCCCACAGGGCTTGCTTGTCTGGTGGGCAGCTGGACGGCAGTGGCTGGGGAACACATGTTGGCAGCAGGGGTCTCTCCAGCCCTCAAATATGTCCCTGCCACAAGTGTTGTTGCTATCACTGGACCTCCTGTCCACCGCTTCCATTTTCCAGCTATCCACCAGACAAGCAAGCCCTGGGAAAGAGGAAAGGCATCCAATGTGCACTTTAATAAAGCGCAGTAAGACATACAACATGTGAAGTGACAAAAGTCATGTCTTGATACCAGTTTAGGGCAAACATGTAATGCGGGCTGAGGAGTATATAAGCCCCATTAACAATTCTCAGAGCAAGAACCTAAGAAAGGCTTAGTATAGCTCGGATAAAACACCAAAAGGATTTTTCTTGCTGCTCCAGAAATGTTTTAGTAAACCTATTTGGGGTTTGTATTTATGCATCACACAGACTAAGCATGCTTTCCAAGTGATATTACTATTAAAATTATACCTGTACCAAGAAACTTAAATTTTGTTGGTTTCTTTTGGGCAATATGTTGACGTGCTACTTCATTGACAGTTACTTTTATTTCCTCCCATAGCGTATCTGGTTGTGTTTTTGTGATGTTAAACAATTCAAATCTCTCCCTACCTTCATCTCCTTACGCAGGATAAATCCTCTCGACGTTGCATTTTTGGGTCATAGGTGGTCGTTTTTCATTGCAAAACCTTAGCTTCATCTTTGCCTCTGGCAGTTCATGGTCTGATCCTGGTTGACCTCCAGCTCTGCATAATTGAGATGTTCCTGAACAAAGATTGCAATACTTCCATAAACCCCTGCTAAGTCAAACTTTTACAAAGAGGTATATAACCTTATAATTGAGGTTATATAGCTTATAATTGAAAGGCTCAGTTTCTTATATCAAATCAGGCAGCCCCAGTAAAGAACCCCCAGTAAAACACTTCAATTCTTGGCCATGAGCTACAAGGCTACGAGCATCCTAGCTTGAGATCAGGAGACCGGGGTGATTATTTAATAGTTCACAGACCTGTTCCAAAGTTAAGTCTGTCAGTCCTAAAAACTTTTGAGTTCCTTTTAGAATATCATCAGTTTCTCAATTTTTCCATCAGTCTGAGCTGAGCAGTGGGGTGCTTCAGCTATGAAGACTACAAAGTCCTGTTTCCTCACAGGAAATATGGCAGGCTCTTCTATCATGTTCCCAAGCACAGGCACTGACATGGCCTCAAGATGAGACAAAGGATGGAGAGCAGTATCATATGTTTTTTTAGTTCATTTCTTCTTATCATTCACCTGCAGCTCCATACATTATGTCCAATTTTACTCTCATATATTGTATATCCTAAAATGTTTGAACTAAGACAGGACAGCCTCTAAGCATAGGGTCATGGGCTCCACTGCATTTCAACACTCAGGGGTGGAAGACACTGATAAAAAAGGTATTATTTATTATACTAAGATGTTAAACACAGTCTCCGCCCCCCCCCCCGGTAGCTCTTATAACATCGGCTTCTGAAACATTCAGCGGTTCTCCTACAAAATGTCCTTTTTTCTGCCAAGAAACAAGGCAGTTGGCAAACTAGTACTGTTTTCAGTGTTAATAGTTTATCAGCTTGGTCTTTAATCTTACTCTCCACCAATAAATCTTCTCCTTGGATATGGTGTCCCTGTGCTATGAGCCACACTACTTTCTTCAGCCACTCAGCTGTCTTCACAGGAGTCACATCCCCTCAACTTTGCATCTTGGGCGGAGGACTTAATCACAACAAATATATCCTTGTTTTCTTCCTGTCTGACTACAGTCTGTGTTGAAATAGTTACTAAAACTCTATTCTTCATCCTTGAATTCTTCATCCATGTGAGCCTCTTTCATGATAGAAGTTAGTGTACAACATTTCTTCCATTAATCTGCATAGAGAAAAATTATCTGCTAAACCTGTCCTTCCACCCCAGACCAGACCAATGTCTCACTCCAGCAGCCTTCTGCTGCTTGTCTCCAGACCCAAGGACTGTCTTCCAGCACTTTCCAAACTCTACTCAAATTCCAGCCCTCAGCTACAACAGTTCTCAGATCTAACCCAACGAAGCCTCTTCTCTGCCTTGCCTTGTCTTTCCTTGCTATTTCTTCACAGAAATTTGATGGGAAACTAGATGCAGCACAGATTTTTGTATGCAGTAGGACCCCGGTATCCGCTGGGGATTGGTTCCAGGCCTTCCCATGGATAATGAAAACCGTGGATAAGAGAGAATGCCTGCCCACTCACCCCCAAACTGCTGTTTCCTGACAGTAGCTTGCTTTATGACTGCTGTTTTGAGACAGTAGCTTGCTTTATGGCCACTGTTTGTGACAGTGGCTTGCTTTACAGATGCTATTTGTGACAATAGCTTGCTTTACAGCTTGCTTTGTGGCTGCTGAATTATTTAATTTTTCCTCTGCCAACTGTGGATAACTGAAACAGTGGATAATGAATCAGTGGATACGGGGGTCCTGCTGTATATCCAAAAGCTGTGCTGGCAGCACACAGAATTTATAGCTCCCAACTGCCTTGAATTAACATTCAGAAAGATTTGAAATGCTGGCTGTCCATTTGCTCCAGTCTCTTCAAACTGTGCCTCTCCCTGGTACAAATGGGCATCATATCTAATGCACTCGCTTTATCCTCTAATACTTATCTGTTCGTTGTGTGGCTTCTGGAACAATAGTGAGTGAGCATTCAAGCACTGAATTCCTTTTCCACACCTATGTCCCCTGTCTGCACGAGGTCTTCTCTGTTTCTAAGGTTGATTCAGCAAGGAGAGGTATGACATGAAATCAGTTCCGAGAGGAGAAAATGAATATTGTTATTGTGTGGTTTATTGATAGATCCAAAAAGATTAGTGTGCTTTAATAATTGAATATTCAGGATGGGTTGCCTGCAAGGTTCCTTCTAGGGCAGGGGTGCCCACATTTTTTGTAAGGAGGGCCAGATTTGGTGGCTGAGAATGTGTCAGGGGCCGGTTGCTCCCTGACCCTGCCACCCCATTGCAAGCCCCACCCACTGACCCATAAGCCCCACCCACTGACCCCTTGCAATCCCACCCGCAGGAAGGAAGCGTGCGCCTAGCTTCACAAGGTTCCGGTGATGCTGTTGGCGGCGGCCCGCCCCCGTGCGCGCACCCAGCCCCACAAGCTTCCCGGCAGCGGTGGAGGTGGTGGCCCACCCCCTTGCCCGCCCACCCAGCCCCACAAGCTTCTGCTCACTGGCCGGCCAGCTTGCCCAGCCCCTCAAGCTTCCCGGTGGTGTCAGTGTTGGCAGAAGAATTTTTTTAAAAAAAACATGGGACGAAGGAGGGGGAGGGAGGGGCGGGTGAGCCAGCCACGGGCCACTCAGAATGGCCTGAAGGGCTGGATTTGGCCCCAGGGCCGGACTTTTGGCAGGCCTGTTCTAGGGGGTGCACAACTCTGCCTCCCTCCATGCAGAACACAGACAGACAGACAGACAGACAGACAGACACACACACACACACACACACACACACACACATGTTCTTTACAAAAGCAAAAGCTCAGATTTTTCACAAGCAGGAGCTCTCCTATTCAGACTTGTCACTGTTCAATGACTGAAACAACGAGGAACGAAGCAGAGCTAGCCACCTCTGTGTTGAGGACACAGGCTGAACAGAGCTATGAGCAAACTCTTTGATTGTATGTTTTTCTTGAGGTCCTGGCAGAATAATTACCCAGAGATATGTGGTTTTTTTATTATGTAGATAACAGAGTAACATTTCCTCTTTCAACAAATGTCTTAGCCTTCAACAGTTTTCTTGCCGATTCTTCTGCAATTGGCTAGCTAATACTGATGAAGTTGAGATGAATCCCAAAGAGAAAGGCACTGATGATTCAAGAAGGGAGGCCAGAGGTGTAGCTAGGGTTTTCAGTGCCCAGCAACAAAGTCAGTTTCCACGCCATCCCCACAAGGGACAGGGAGGGGCTAAAGTGCTGCAGAGAAGGTGGCAGTGGCAGCCAGGGAGGCCTTCTCGCCAGACCTGGCAAGTCACCTGCGATGCGCCTTTCTGCAGCTCCTGGGCAGAGAGCCATTGGGTGCCCAGTTTGGTGACCCCAGATGCTGAACCCAGGGACAAATGTCTCCCATTGCCCCCACCCCAGCTACGCCAATGAGGAAAATATTATTTTTTTGTGGAAACTCCTCTTCGTGAGCTGGCTGGGAATTGTTTAAGCCCAGAATGGAAGCATGTTGAATGATCTGAAACTGCACTCTCCGTACTAACCAGCCCAACCCAATTTCATAAGTTGTACTAGACTCAGTACAAGCCATAACCGTAAGGCATAACTTCCATACAATATCTGTGCAAGTATGTGATCAAGTCAGTCAATAGAATTCTGGAAACAGTCCAGAAATATAACCTGTGGAAATTTAATGGATTACTGGAGTCATTCCCATTATGGTTACCTTCGACTGTGACTGTTGGATGTTATAGAGACCTGGGTGATTTTTCTGGAAAAAATGTTTATTTCATGGAAGCCTCTGTAGTAGTAAATGACTCTGCGGAACTTCTATGGCTTATTGCTTGTTGCTCTTATAGTTCTCTGCAACTGACAAACCTGGTTTTATTTTAATGGTTCAAAACAGATAATGGACTCGATATTCTGTGGAAGTGCTGTCATTTATTCCACTTGTTGTTGGTGTATTGGGTTTTATTTTTGTTTATGACTGTTTTTTATTAGAGTTTTTGTTTCTGGGGGATGTTCAGGGTAGTTTATACTGTCTGTTGCCATCGGGACGGAGATATAGAATACTGAGGGCAAGAACAAACCGTCTCAAAAATAGCTTCTTTTTTAGAGCAATATTGGCCTTAAACGGAAATCCTGGACTTTGAAGTCAGCTTATTTTATATGTCATATTTTTGTCATTTTATATGTCATATTATGTGTTGTACCTGTTTTTAAATCTATGTGAAATGTTTTAAATAAGTTTTATATAGCAACCACAAAATTTCGTTGTTCCTGCAAGGGGGCAATGACAATAAAGATTCCTATTCCTATTCCTATTCCTATTCCTAATTGCCCAGAGTAGTGCATGTCACTAAGCTGAGCACTATAAAAATGTCTGGATACAAATACATACATACATACATACATACATACATACATACATACATACATACATACATACATACATACATACATACATACATACATACATACATACATACATACATACAATTTTGGCAAATATGATGCATATGCACATTGCAATAGCAGTGTTTCCAGATGTTTTATATTTTTCTTTGTTTCTACTTGGGAATGACTGCTGTTGGTGAGTATATAAATACTTTTATGAGTACTTGGATTAAAAAATTATTTGTTTGTCTGACTGCTAACTCATGCCTTTTTGGTCAGTTTCAAAGTTCTGTTATATAGTGCATTAATCAATTAAAGCTTGATGCTGTTGTTTGTTGAGCAACATATCTGACTTTCAGAAGCTGCGAA
This sequence comes from Phrynocephalus versicolor, assembly GCA_023846285.1. Classification (NCBI taxonomy): domain Eukaryota; kingdom Metazoa; phylum Chordata; class Lepidosauria; order Squamata; family Agamidae; genus Phrynocephalus; species Phrynocephalus versicolor. The sequence goes on from JAHTLZ010000289.1 coordinate 1,363,353, forward strand.
GGTGTGATGGCAGAAATTATAAAGCCACTCCTTAAATATCACACATACCTTGAAAATTCTATTTGAGTCACCATGTGACTTGGGGGGGGGGACATTACAAATGTTCAGGATTTTATTAAACAGGCAAGGAGAAAGCAAGGAGCTGGCTAAATGGCTGAGTTAGTTGGGCAGCTGATTGTGGAGCCTGAAATTGGGAGTTCAATTCCCTACTTGTCTTCCTGGGAGAAAGAGCCAGGTTGTGGGGAAATCCTTCCTAAAGCTTCCACCATCTCTTTTTGCATGTTCTAAAGGCATTTGGTCTCTAAAATTGAATTCTGGAATATGCCCGGGACTTACCTTTAAATGATGTTTTAATCTAATTTTTAATTTTTAAAACCTGTTTCCAACCATTTTAATCCACTTTAAAGATCTTGGGAGCTGAGGAGGCTGGAAAGTGTTTTTTTTTTTTAGAAAACAAGCAAACAAACAAATCTAATCTAAAAATGGATTTACAGACCAGATAAGAAGAATAATCAATAAACGGGCCTTCTTTGATGATATTCAAAACTCAAAAAACAGGCCAGTGTAAATGCCTAAACAGAACATTAAGGATGTCTTTACAGGAGGCACCAAGAAGTTGAATGGGATTAACTGGGCTGTAATTTTTCTTTTGCAAATAAAGCATGTCTATTGCCTACCTTATCACTGCTAGAAGTAATGGTTGCTTACAACTCCTATAGAAAGCCAAGACTACAGGAGAGATATCAAGCATCCTGCTCCCTGCAACATACTCACTCCCCTAAAACTTGCATAGTATAATATGGTGTCCAGGTTAGGGAGGGTTCTGAATGTGAGCACAAAAATTACTTAATGATGAGCATCGTATCTGGGAATGTCAGCATAATATGCTGTACCTAACCTGCAAGAAAGGACTTGATTCCCAAGCTTTAGTGTTCCATTCTCATTTCCTGAACTATTTGTGATAGGCTCATTATGTAATGTGTCCAAGGGCAGGTCCCAGTTGGGTCACAGAAATATGCAGAGGGAGGTGGTGATCCAAGACTTGGCAGGCTACAGCATGTGGCTGGTGCACTGATTGATTGTGGGGAGATGGTGGGTGAAAGTAATCTGGGTTTTTATGGGCCTGTCTCTCTGTCTTTCTCTTTTTTTCATGAGACCTCCCTCCGTTTTCTCTCAGAGGCTACCTCTGTGGGCCTGTACAATGTTTAAAATGAGATTGGGTATTGATAGGCAGGGAGTATAAAGAAAAAAGACATGCTGTGGAAATATTTATTTTGATTCACACAAATGATACTGAGACCCCGATCCCAAAAGATCTTTGTGTCCTGCCAAGTACAAACTTTATGACAATGTGACCCAGTCCCACAACAACTGTGTCTTCCCCCACCCACAGATCTCTCTTATGTAGTTGTCAGATCTCTCCTCCACCCCCACAAGAGACACCTGGAAAATGAAGGGCTGAGATTTTCCAGACTGCTGTCTAACATCATTTTAGCATGGAACAACAAGGTTTAAGAAAAAAATATTGACTACCTCTTTCAGCGCTGGACAGCAGTGTTAGATGGTAGTTAAGCCAAACTCAATGAGCAGATTAACTGCAAACAATCCCTTGAACATTTACACAGGACATAACATCCCCACACTGAGCTATCAGAGTAGGCAATGGTCAAACTTTTGGGCTTAGGCTATGCCTGTGACTATGGTGTGCACTGATGTGTGCCTTCCTTCACTTATATCTGTGAAGACTGTCAGTCATCGAGGTGAGTTTATCTGGAAGTTGAGTCAGGGCAACTGGACTTCTTTACCTGAGCGATTGAAACGTTTCCCTGCTCATCCAAACGGCTTCATCAGTTTCCTCCCTTCACTTCCATCTTCTTCCTCTTCCACCACAGTTAGGATGAGATGAGGTGGTGGAGAGATAAATAATGTATGACAGTGGTGCTTAAAACTGATTATTTATGATGGTGTTGGTATTTCATTTGATAAAACAATAGACAATAGTTTTACAGCAGCAGCAACAGGAAAAACAAAACAAATCAAATCAAAACAAAACAAAACTACCGTGGTAATTTCCTCATCAATGAAAATGCATTGTGGTTTTTGGATGCTCTAGTTTATGGTATTAAGATGGCAAATTAATGGTTATAGAATTGTTTCTATTGCAACTTGTAAGGACAAATAGTGTTGTTTCATTGGGAAGGAGCACGTGACAGCAAAACTCTGAACCAATAATGATTTTGTCATGAAGAAGATGGATAATGCATTAGCCAATCTTTGGATATATATTGGACTTGTTCAAGGGTGATGAAAAGCAAAACAATATGGCAAGTGAGTTACATCTCATATGTTACAACATATAGAATTCAGCTTTGGACATGGTATTCCAAATAGTCAAAATCTGTGTGGACCCATGCCAAAGCTGAATCCTACATTTGGGAAGATTACTCTTTTGGATTATAACTTCTAGATTCCTCCAGAAGTGGGCATGCTAAAAATAACCTTTCCAATCTTTGTCCTGCACATAGCACATTCTGAGTAGCCACCTGTGTTTGGAGGTGTGCCCAAGGATGTGTACAAAGATGGCAGAAACTGTGGCAGGATACAAGAAAAGGTGAACACTCCAAGATATGGCTGAGCATTTGATCATATGATGATCATGAGGTTCCCTGTACACATAAATCTTTAAGCATTCATCTTGATGGTCAGAAAGAATCCTTCGATATGCAATTGACTGAAGCCACCCATCACAGGGAACTGGAAGAGAATCCACTTTGGAGTGGATCCAAAGGGGATCCATTTGGTTCAAATGGACTTTGGCAAAAGCCTTCCTATGCCCAGATCCTGTGAGAACACTTTTTTGCCTTATGGCTAATATACCAGCTCCACCCCTACCTGGACAAACAGAGCCTCATGACAGTTACGCATGCACTGGCAACATCCTGTATTGATTACTGCAATGCGCTCTACTTGGGGCAGCCTTTGAAGACGGTTCGGCGATTGCAACTGGTTCAGAATTGTGCAGCCCGGCTGGTCAATGGTGGGGCTGCAAGGGATCATATCACACCGATTCTACGCAACCTACACTGGTTACCAGTTGTTGCCCGACCCCAATTCCAAGTGCTTGTTTTGACATATAAAGCCCTAAATGACTTAGGACCTAGATACCTAAAGGACCACCTCCTTCCATAAGAACCTACCCAGCAATTAACATCGAACCAGGGGGCCCTCTTAAAGAGCCATCCCTCAAGGAGGTGAGAGGGATGGCTTGTAGGAACAGGGCCTTCTCGGCAGCTATCCCCAAGCTATCCAATGCCCTCCTGATGGAGATCCGCCTGGTGCCAACTTTAATGACATTTCGGCACCAGGTAAAAACCTTGCTGTTCCAGAAGTTTTTTAACTGGCACAATATATATTGTGGGTCCTCTGATGGCAACTTTAGTGTGTTGTTTTTATTATTGTTTTTATTATTTATTGATATTTTGTGTTTTAACTGTTTTAATTCTTTTGAATGTAAGCTGCCCAGAGACCTTTGGGTAGTAAGCAGCATATAAATTGTAAAAATAAATTAAATAAATACATACATAAATATTGAGACTAATAGAGGAATAAGAACGCCATTAGCATATAAAGCGACAGGTTAAACAGCATGGGAGGATGCTGCTGTTGTAATCTAACAAGACACCAATAATTAGGGCTAGGTTGAATGCCATTCAGCAACAGACTGGCCAGCCATAATACATATTATAACCAGCAGTTTTGTTATACAGTTCAAGAGGCCATCCTGGCTGGGATTTTCAGAATCGCTGCCCAACCTTTCTAGAAGCTGTGAGGTTTGAAAGGCAGGTTTAGGGTCATTTTTCTTTTGAATACTGCTCCTATGGTTTGTGGTGGCTCAGCAGATGGGGTATGGTGGCTCAGTGGGCTAGAGTGCTGAAACTGTCAGCTGCAAAGTCAGCAGCTTGACAGTTCAAATCCCAGGTGCCACGCAGCGGAGTGAGCTTCTGCTGTTAACCCCAGCTCCTGCCAACCTAGCAGTTTGAAAGCATGTAAATGCAAGTAGATAAATAGGCAACACACCCACCTGAATGTTAGTTCCAGGTAGGTTCAGGCCCCCGACAGAATGATTCAAGGAGAGATTCAGAGTTGGGTTTTCTTCACTGTGGTTCTGTCTGTCTATCTGTTGTTAGCCCGTTGAAAGGGGTGACCAGCTGGAAACTAAGGATCCAGATCTACTCCCACAGCAGTTTGATGGAGCCCTATGAGATTTAGACTGTGTGCTGAACAAGTTTATCCCAGGTCGTGGTCACACCAGCACAATGTCCCCCAGCGGTTACATAACTTTTAATTGCATTCTTGCCACGCTTTGAGGTCACGGGCCATTTATTCCAGGATGTGCATCCCCGTGTGTTTTTGGGTTATTGAATCATTTCCTTCCAACTCAGTAAGCACCTGGGCTTCTTGTTGAGAGAGACCTTCTAAAAACATTTTAAAAGGACATGCACAGTAACAGTACTGTAATTCAAAAATGTTGTGATAAGATTATTCAACCATACAGCAAAACAACATTTTTTAAAGGAGATCCATGACAAAAAAGGGAGAAGCCTTTGCCCAAGTAAGAAGTGGTCCACAGTGAGTCTGCTCGCTGGGTAAAATGATTCACTAATGGTATTGTGTCATGTGACTGCAAATTTAAATTGTAAAATCAAAGAGGGAGAACTGGAAGGCATTTCATTGGTGTGCCCACGGCAGCTTGTCTTAGCAGTGGGTCATTCTCCTTCCCTGTCATATTCTGGTGACAAACAGTAGGAAATGGACATCCCTTCATTATTTAAAAAAGAGAATAGGCCGGAGTCTGCTGCAGATCAAGGCAGGATTTAAATGTGGTGACTGACAGCTATGGACAGAAGATCTGGGGTTTGTTGAGCAGTTACAGGCACAGCCTGTAGCAGAAGACTGCCTCATTCTTGAGAGGTCAGAAGTAAAAAAAAAAAAAAAAATCCTGGTTGAGACATGGTGTTTCAGCATGCCTGGTGGTTTAGACAAGCAGACCTATGTTCAGAGATAAGGAACACCATGTCCGTACGCGCATGCCATCAATGCCACATCCAGCCTCACAAGTTCTATCACCAAAAACAAAAAACAAAAAACCCTCCAGTGTTATTTTTCAATAACCTAATTTAGGCAGGGAGGGGAGGCTTTCAGTTATGGTTCATCATTGATTTATAGCATTTCATTTTCCTTCCTACCAGGGTCCCAGGAGCAAAACAAAAGTACGGCATGAAAACAAGCCAGAAACAAAACATTGTTGGAAAGCAAACTATAAACTATTTTAAGCGCTGAAGTTGTTTGCTGAGCTGTTTGAGATGACTTCTCCCGGTGTCCTCATCTACCTCCTGCCTCCCACTTTTCAACTCTATGGGATGGAGCTGCCTAAGCAGCTTAGTCATATTTAATATTTATTTTTGTACAGCAACCTGTTCTGGCCAAACAATACAGCCTGTTCTGTAAATTCAGTAAATTTTAAGCGGCTGCAAATTATCCTTGTGATCGGGAGCCCACCCAAATGTCTAATTGAGCTGCTTAGTGATAAACTGGAATAGCTCCACTTGACGAGTTAAAGGTAATGTCTTCATTTGGCCACATTTGTCTTAAATACACTATATTTGATGGGAAACAATGAAACAAAACAAAATCTTCCCAAAAGGAATGACGTCCAGAGGGGCTTTTTAAGAGATTTAATGCATGGGACAACAGTTGGAGAATAGAATGAGGTGAACCAGCACAAGGATAAATCAGAGTTAAAAAACAGATAGTGCTGACAGCAGAAGACTGCAGTGGAGACAATGAAAATAAAGCTGGAGGCAAGGCTCTATGCTTTGTTACAAAAAACAGCAATTCTGCTTTTTATGAGGTTGTTTTGTCCCCGATGATAACAGATGTCAAAGTATGTAAAAGGTCTCCACTCCCATTTGGGTGGCATCTCTAGTTTTTTTCCATGCCTCAAGTGTCCTCTACTCTCCATATTAAATTATGGTGCCTGGGACACAATTTTATCTCATTTTGAATCCAGAGGTATTCCACCTGAAGAGTCACACACACACACACAAAAAAAACACCCAAGAAACAGATAGTACAGAGAGACAAAGGGGGAAAGGAACCCCACACCTCCTGTGTCTATGCAGGCAGAAAGCAAAGCATTGCAGCTAGATTTTAAAATAGCAAAAGATGGAATTCATGCTAAAGCCATGCATAACCAAGCCAAGTACTATCCTTTCCTTTGGGGACCTATCATTAATTATAGTTACAGATGGCTCCAGTATATAATGATAATACATTCTTTTAAATATAACTTTTCAATCTCTCTTTTCAACACAGTGCTTGGTTGTGGGACGGTTGTGGGACCTTTTCTTCAGTGTATGCTTTTCGGGGAAGCTTCAGTGAGCACACACACTCCTGGCTTGCCAACGTGGCATATCTGAAAATAAGTGAATTTGTATTTCCCCATACTTTTTGCTGTGAGGCAGGGCCAAAGGGCTGCTTGTCAACAATAGATTAGAAAATAAAAGGAAGGCTTCAGAGATGTGTGTGTATGTGTGTGTGTGTGTGTGTGTGTGTGTGTGTGAGAGAGAGAGAGAGAGAGAGAGAGAGAGAGAGTTCTTCATTGTGGCCTTCGTGAAGCCACACAGATGGGTTTCCCAAGCACCTTTGCACAAAGGTCGGACTTCCCTAGCAATAGGAAAGTTCGTTAGTCTCCTCCCACTCACACTGAGCATGTGCGAGCAGGTTCCTGCCCAGCCCCCTCAGTTCCCTCTTACCACTGCGCTAAGAGATCACATTTTCTCGTTAGTCCCCTCGGATTGTTCTTTCTTCTGTGGTTTTGGATTCTTCAGTTTACGACATGGATTCGGACTTTGACTATCGTTTACTTTGACTCCATTTAAGTGTTGTGTGGTGTTTAACACTAAGACCTCTCATTCCGATGGGCACTTGAAGTGTCTTTATTGCCTGGGTGAGTCACACCAACCCGATTCTTCCTCCATCTGCAAGAGTTTCAGGTCCCAGACTATTATGAGCCTCTTTTTCTCTCGGAGTCTTCGTCTTCATCAGATTCGGATGCTTCCGATACCGAACAGCTGCCAGACATATCCATGATGTCCACTCATTTCCCTGCGGCTCAGTCTCTTCCTGAGCTTGTGCATCATGCACTTGCGGTATCGACACCATTGTCGGCTTTGGTGCCAGTGCCTAACACCTTCACAGGCTCTGCCCCACCTGTTCCTTCTAGGGTATTCCCAGTGTTGGAGGTGACACCTGCTCAGTCCGCTTCGACTGATTTCGTCCCTCAGCCAATTCTGGAGAAACTGGCATTGAAGGAGCCTAAACTTCATGGTCATTGGAGACGTGATGCTTCAATGGATCACTTTTCTTCTGCTCCACATTTGGTCCATACCGAACTCCAATCTCCAGCTTCTGCTGTCCATACCAACAGTCGATCAGTCGGTGCTCTTTCAACTCCTCCATCTATTCCAATTGCTGCTGGTACTGCTGCACCTGCTTTCCAACAGCAAACTTTTCCGGTTCCATCTCAGACCTTTTTCCAAACTGAGGCACTGGCCACATCGACTATCATGACAACATTTTTGGTACCAACTCATCCAGCTGTTGCCCCTACTTGATTGCAAGCCATTCAGCCTCCTGTTTTGGGCACTGAATTTCATCTCCAGCATCCACCTGCTCCGCATCAGGGACTCCCTTCATCGGTGTCGATGGTGACCAGGCCAACCCTGCCAGTACCAACTGCAACAACTCTTCCTCTGGTTCCGGCTGTGCCTACCTTGCCCGCTCTGATACCTACCTCGATTCCTTCGGCCATTCTGGTGCCGTCTTCGGTACCAAAGAAGAAAAAGCATAAATTAGCCAATTTATAGCCTGCAGAGCCTAATGTTCCGAGTCATACCTCGGTCCAGCCATCCAAAACTTCGTGTTTGTCCACGGTAAAGACGCTTCTGCCTCTCCCTAAGTTCTCCCTCAAGTTTGACGGGACTAAACGGCTTCTGCAATTGGATACCTCTCCTTCTCATCACAGGATGCATACAACTTCCTCTCCAGCTTCAGACTCTCATTCTTCCTCTCCTTCTGATGATGACCAAGAGGCTGAATCTATTCAGTACGCTCCCACACCCAACTCCGATGTGGAAGAAAAATCTCCTCTGTCTTCTTCAGAGGCTATACGTAATTATACGGACTTTGTCCTTCATATGGCTAAGTCTATTGACTTGCCCACGCACCACCCTAAGCCTCGCCATACAGATCACATCTTTGGGAAAATCTCCTCTGATGATTCTTCCCCTGTCCATCTTGCTATTTTTCCTTTCTTTGTCTCTATGATTGAGGAGTCTTTCAAGAAGATCTCTTCATTAGTTTTCTCCAGAAAAATAGAGAGCCTTTACAAAGTTCACGATGACAAGGTTCCTTTTCTCTCCAAACACCCAGTACCCAACTCAGTGGTTGTCGTTTCTTCCCAGACTCAGTCTCGATCCAAGCAGGTCCATATCCCTCCTTCTAAGGAGGGCTGAAACATTTGGGAGAAGTGTTTATGCTTTCTCTTCTCTTTTGTTGAAGATTGCAAATTATCAAGGCACCATGGGGGCCTACCAACGTGAGCTTCTAGCTCATCTACACCCTCTACTCGAGCTGATCCCTGAAGACAAACGGTCGGATGCTTTGGTCATCTTTGAAGAGGCCATGGCTTTAGTGGCCCAACAGATGCAGTCATCTAGACATGCTTTCAATTGCACTTTGAAAGTTCTTGGAGCAGCTGTCACACTCCAATGCCATGCCTGGCTTCATTCAACAGGTCTAATTGAGAACCACAAGGTGTAGATTGAACAACTCTCTTTTGAGGGAGATAGTTTACTTCATCCTTCTATGGACGACGTAATGGAGGATAGACACAAGAAATTGAACACTGTTAAAAAGCTTAAGATGGTCTCTCAGCGGCAACAATGGCCATTTTGTTTCCATACCAGGCATTCATCATACTACTTCAGCTCTCATTCCTCATTTGAAAGACAGCAGTCCAGATACTGTTCCACCAGGGGCAATACCTTGTCCACCTTCACCTCAGGGAAAGGAAAGAAGCTGAAATCTACTTTTCCTGTTTCTCCAAATCGAGAGATCGGAAGCCCAGGGATGAGTTCTGACTATCCTACCACCCAACTTGCTTCCTTTCTTGCATGATGGTAGTCCATAACATCAGACAAATGGTTTCTAGCCATTGTTTCCCAGGGCTATCTCATGGACTTCAAAGATGCTCCGCCTGTAGGGCACATTCTCCAAACCACCCCAACACCTTGCCTCCTACAGGAAATTACCTCCCTCCTTGACAAAGGCACCATAGAGCCTGTCCACCCATCACCCTGCCACACAGGACACTTCTCAAGATACTTCACAGTTCCCAAAAAAGATGGAGGTGTTCAATCTAAGGGGTCTCAACCAACATCTGCATATCTCCCAATTTTGCATGGTGACTCTCGAGAAGGTCATAAGAACATAAGAACATAAGAACATAAGAAGAGCCATGCTGGATCAGGCCAAAGGCCCATCTAGTCCAGCTTCCTGTATCTCACAGCGGCCCCACCAGATGTGTTTGGGAGCGCATGAGACTAGATATCTGTCTCCTGATACCACTCTCCTGCATCTGGCCCTTGAAGTACCCTGGTTTAAAGCCTGGAGATTACACATCTCCATCATAGTTTGTAACCTGTGATGGACTTTTCCTCCAGGAATCTGTCCAATCCCCTTTTGAAGACTTCCAGGTCAGATGCCATCACCACTTTGCACGGATGCCAAGTACACATGGACAGTGAAGGGTCATTTTATTTTAAAAACAGAGCAAAAAAATACTGTATAATTGAATAACATCTGTCACTAAAGAAATCATTGTGGTGTAGTGGAGAAAGTGTCAGACAAGGATTTGGGAGATTTGAGTTCAAATCCTTGTTCAGCTGTTGAAACTCTTTTAACAACTCACATACTGCAATCTCAAAACCCACTAGTAAATGCTATCTAAGTTGGTCTTCTCAAAGCTCAGTAATTTGGCCCCCCAAAAAGTTGTCATCTTATTCTTCCCAGCATCTTTATCCATTTAAAATATTGTTAGTTTGCTTTTCAAGAACACATTATCATCATAAGGCAGTTAACAAGATTTTTAAAAAAACAACACATAAAGAGATAATTACAGGCAGCTGGAGGTGATCTTAGCCGTTGGCTGGTGGTGGAACATCCTGCTCTTCTATTCATCATTACCATGACAGGGCTCAGGAAGCTCAGTGGGCGAATGATCCTTCCTCCATTACCATTGGCGGGCCATTTGTGGCAGAGGCTCCAGGAAGATGTGACACACCCACCAAGCTGAGGGTACGATTACACAGGGAAGTGATTCCACTTTTATTCAGGTTGACAAAAAGTCCCCCCCCCCGCAAAATAAATAAATAAATAAATACAAGGTTCTGGAGTCATTCATGTGGAAATGATTCGTGATCTCCATGGCTTGAGTCCACCCAGGACCTTCCAAATACAGTATTCTAGTTTTCACTTTGATCTCTCTCATCCCATTAACACCACCTTCCTCTTGACCTCTTCCTTTTGTTCCTCCATTTCATCCCTCCTTTCTCCTCTCTTTTAATAAGGATGACAGGAGATATAGTGCAGTCAGTGCATATATAAAAAAAGTAATCCTATTGCTTATTTCCTCCATCGTTAGAGAGTTGGGTTAATCTAGGACAACTGGTCAGGAACAGAGATGCTTTTCCAGCAAACTCACATACTCGCTTGGCTCGTTCTTTCTCTCTCACACACCCAAATACACAGGTGTGGAGAGACCTAGAGAGACATGCACAGAATCAGACACTCTGCACATCTGAGAGGAAGAACGGGCCAAGTGAGTGTGTGAGTTTGATGGAAAAGCATCTCTGATCAGTTGTCCTAGATTAACCTGACTCTCTAAAGATGGAGGAAATAAACAATAGGATTACTTTTGGTTAAATGCCTGTACTGCAGGTAGAACTGTGCTCGCTACCTGGGGTTCAATCCCAGGTAACCGGCTCCGAGGTCGGTAAATTGAGTACCCAGCTTGCTTGGGGTGGGGTGGGGAATGTGTAGCCTGCATAATTAAACTGTAAACTGCCCAGAGACTACTTGAAGTGGTATGGGGAGGTATATAAGCAGAACACTTTGCTTTTGCTTTGCTCATCCAAACACCCTCAGCCTTGAACAGAGTATGAATGAGAGAGAAAGAGGCTGGGAAGTGAATAGTGTCTTCTTGGCTGAGCCGCTCAGGCTTGGCCATTGACGACAGGACAAAAGTTTAGCTGTCTCAGTAATATGTACACAGTCTTTCTCCTCTCAAAACAAAAGTTTTCAAAATTTCCCCAGAAGATGGATGGTGATGGAAGTTGGGGGAGGGGGTCAGGGGGGAGCAACCCACTGAAGAATTTCATCCTCCTTCTCTTTCTTCAATAGATGTAAAAAGGGTTGAGCCATGTGACCCCCCCCCCCAAAAAAAAACCACAACCCAAATACAGTACAAGGCTAGGCTAGGTGATATCTTTATAGATCACTAATAAAATAAAATAAAATAATGCAAGCTGGGCTTTTGATAGCAGGCTATCTTTATCAAAAGCATTGTACAAAAATACGTTCTTGGTAGAATATGTAGTTTACTAGGCACTGGTATTCACCAGATGATGTTCAGATGTTCCAGGAGGCAGGGCTGTTTTTAAAACTGAATCTAAGGCAATTACTTCACATCCGTTTTGTCTCTCTAAGTGTTGTACTTCAGAGTGGTACAAAAAAATCTTACTTCACGTCTGTCGTGCAACAGCTGAATTTTGTCTTGACCACGCCCCTGGAACGGGTGCTAAGCAAGACAAATCTGTACCTGGCGCTGGGATAGGGTATTTCCTTATCACAGTTTGTTCCTGTTTTTTGTTCCAAGACAAGGCACCATGAGGTAACAACTGTCGTGCAAAAAAAAAATAATCTTTCCTTTCTCAGAAAACTGTGTCCCAGGTACTGGGTTGGGTGTTATGTTCAAAGTGCTCACCCCAGATGACCACTCACCCCTTGCCCTCCTCCGTTAAGTACCAATAAAACAAAACAAACTTCAAAGCCAAGCAAGAGGAACACCAGACAGACAATTAATTAGCAAGCAAAAGGAATAAAGAACAAAGAAAGCCTGAAGGCTCTCACCCAGAACATTCCAATGCGGCCACGTCGAGAAAGTGAAAGATAGCCAGACGAGCCACAGACTCCTTCCCTGTCTTCTAAGATTTTGACTTTTCAGAAGCGAAATATCAAAAAAGAATTTTTAAGACCCCCCCCAAAAGGAAAAAGGAAGCTAGACAAATTCAGTGTTTGTCACGGTACAAGACCGTGAGGTAACACTTGTCACGAGATAAGTTATCACGACCAAGGGAACACTGAAACAGGGACAAAACCATGTGATCGTGACCAATGCTGTCACAGTACAAAACTAGTCGCGGAACAAAGAAGGACGTGAAGTAACCGCCTAATAAGTCCTGGATAAGGTTTCACACCCTGCTCTCCAAATAAAGTAACATAGCCCATGCCCACCCATCCCCTTCCCTCAATTTAGCTCTTTCAAGACCTTGGTCCCTGCGGCCTGAGCGGGTGTGGAGAGAGGCCACAAGTTCCATTTGGAAGTTGGGTAAAATTTAGTAAAACTCACTAGTTGTAATCAATTGGGGCCAGATTAAAAAGAAGCAAATTTACCTAGTGGTTGTAGTCAAGTCCTCTGATGTATTCAATGTGCCTCCTCCTCCTTGTTATGTGGGGAACGGCTGGCTCTTTATTTGGTATCTTCATCAATCCGTAGAAATCAAAGAGTTGAGCTATGTGACCCCCAAAAGACCCAATACTATGCTAGGCTGGGCGATACCTTTATAGGTCACTAATAAAATAAAAAAGTGCAAGCTGAGCTTTCAATAGCTTTCTTCAGTAGACAGAAGGCAAGATCAGAGGTTGGAAATGTTACCACCCTCTGCCTCATTCCTTCCTTCCTCCTCAACATCTTCCTTAGTTCCCACAGGGCTGATCTGGTTTACCATTAACTTTACACAGTGTAGTCGATGGGAAATAACTTAAAAGTGGCCGTGCAATTGCTGTAAAAGCCTCCATTTGCAATCTGTAAATTAGAATGGTAGTCTCCTACTTCTTGGGTTTACTGTGAGATAAATATTATAAAACAGCTCGTTACGTAAAAATCCTATAGCAATAAATAATGAGAATGATTTATCTCCCTGGGAAGCGAGGATTAGTTGGTCATATAATACCAAGGAAGAACCTGTACCAGGGAACTTGTGTGGATTCTTTTCACTATAGAGGAATGTTTGAAAAGATTAATGGAAAAATACAACATGAGCCACCAAGGTAGTTTACTTTTGATAGCTATGAAAAACTATCATTGGGTTAATTAGACATTATGGGATAGTTTCCACAATATAAACAAGGAGTTAAATGGCTAGGATGATAAAAATACAATAAAATGAGGTAAAGGGTAAAAGGGGCTACTTATGTATTACTAGTAGATAAACACATCTTAATTTATTATGTGCCTCCAAGTCAGAACTGAAACTGACCCTAATAGGGCTTTGAAGGAAAGTAGGAAACTGAAAGAGTGGTCCTCTCTAAAAGGACATAAAAATCATTAAGGACTGTTCTTTGCTTAATGGTTCTGTCCCATCCTTTCTCAAAACTCTCTTTAAAGAAACCATTCTCTAACTATTTAGGGCAGGGCTGTTCAACTTTGAACAGGCCAAGGTCTACTTTATCCGGCCCAAAGTGCCTGAGGGCTATTATACTAAAAACCTCTGCTTACGAATTTTATCCATTCCGAGCTCATGCTCCTAAGTAAAAACTTTTGTAAGTAGAGCAGTGGTTTCCCATAGGAATGGATTGAAAACCAATTAATCTGTTCTGGAAGGAACAGATTTCAATGCGCCATGGCCCTGGAACTGCCCGGTTCGGCCGATACAGTGGGCTGGGAGACCCAGAACTTTGCTCGGGCAGTGGTGGTCCTTGGGATGGGGGAGGGAGGGGTGGATAACTTATCCTCTCACTTTTTTATTGATGGCCGGCGGGCTACTTTTGAACCCTTCGCGGGCTACCAGTAGCCCACGGTCTACCTGTCAGGCAGGCCTGGTTTAGGGAATGGTTTCTTTAAATGTGACATGGAAAGGAGTGAGCTTCTGTCCTCCACCTCCTCCAATGGTCAGCCACCTAAAGGCAGTGCCATGGGCTCCCATGCCTCTCCTCCTCATCTGAGAAACTGCTGTCTTTTAGCCATATTACTGGTACAGAAAGAGACTCTTTAACCAGAGGTCAACTGAGACCAGGCCCACTCGAATGTCGCAGGCGCACTCACTTAGGGTGGCCACTCCTAGGGAGGCACGGAGGTCGGTTATGCGCAACCGCGCCTTCTCTGTTGTGGGCCCCTCGTTGTGGAACCATCTTCCGAGTGAGCTGTGCCTTGCCCGCCTTCAAAAAGGCTTTGAAAACCATGCTTTTTAGGGAGGCATATGGCGACCTTTAATTTAAGTTATTTAATTTTGATCTTATCTTTTTCTTTTCTTTCTCCCACCCCCTGATGCATCTTGCCGAGGGTTTTCTCCCTCTTTTTTGCTCATATTTTTGTTGTTTTTAACTTGTTGTAAACCGCCCAGAGTTCCTGTTGGAAGATGGGCGGTATAGAAATGAAACAAACAAACAAACAAATAAATAAATAGTGCTCCCAAGGCTCAAAGTAGAAGATGACTTTGTGAGAAGAGTCACTTGAGGGAAAGAAATGAAGGATAGCTGCAAGAAGTAAGTTCCTGGTTAACCTCATTGCCATAAAAGAGAGCTTCACAAATCAGAAAGACACAGCCAAGTGCAAAGTTACAGAAGCCACGGTTGTCAACGCTCCTGGTCAATCTAGTTGTCTTTTGTAAACTGAGGTAACAAGAGCTGTGACACCTCTAGATATGAACTAGTGTCAGAGTCGAGCTTTTGAAACTTTTGTTTTACAACTACTCGGTGAAAAGCCCCATCTTTCTGAAAGTGGGAAACCACTGCACACAAAATCAGATATACATATGAACACACCATTAAAGATTTTATCTAAGGACAAGGCCTACAAAGGTTCCTTAGATGTTAAGGATCCCGTGGCAGCCTTAGAAGCTCCAGAGATCTATAAACACTAAACAAAAAATGATGGGCCCCTGGTGTAGAGACTTATCTTTAGCTGTGGCAAACAGCCCCACATTAGCTTCTTCTACTGCCTATCCTCAGCTGAACATTACATGCCAACAAGAAGAAAAGACAATCTCCTGTTAGGGTTTTCAGATTTAACCAGGTCAAAATAAAGATGAAGAGACTGTGACACCACCCAGACAATTTGCAACCCTAAAGTATAGGATTGAATAGAGTATTGAAAAGGCCAGCTATGCAGAGGAAGTCTGCAGCCATACAGAGAAAGGAAACTGGACACCATGACAGCTGCTGGAGTGAGAAAAGTTGTAGAGGCAGCAGATAGAGCGATGACCAGCAAGTCCCTCAGAAGAAGAAAAAGAATGTATCTATTCTACAGCATTATCTGGAGAGAGAGAGAGAGACGCAGCAGCTCCAGAAGATGGAGCTGAGAAGCAGAGAAAGGGGCTGGCCTCTGACTATCACCCAGAGGGGGAAGGAAGGAAACACAGTTTGGTTGTAAAAGATAAAAGAGGAACCCCGGACACTTTGGACAGGTTTTTGGCGGATTGGTTGTCCTTTGGGTTAAAACCCAACCTAGTGTAATAAAGAGGAAGTAGCTAGGTTTTAGGGTCGACGTGCTATCGAGGTAGCCACCCAGGAAGTGTGTAACACACTAGAGCAGTGGTTCTCAACCTGTGGGTCCCCAGATGTTCTCAGACTGCAACTCCCAGAAATCCTGGCCAGCTCAGCTAGTGATGAATACTTCTGGGAGTTGCAGTCCAGGAACATCTGGGGACCCACAGGTTGAGAACCACTGCACTAGAGAATGAACTACTGAGAAGGGCCTCATCCCCAGGGAAGTTGCACCATCACCGAAGTTCAGTTTAACGACAGATCTTTAGGCATCAGCATTTGACCACAATGATTTGGGGCTTTTCTGTTTCACACCTGATTCCCAAGCTTCTCCTATGTGATCATATTACAAGTCTTGGAGGACTTCAAATCTTGGCCCTTTCCAGATACTTTTAACACGATTGCCCAAGTTGGTCTAAGTACTTCTCTATTTGAGAGCCAGCTCCTCGCCTTCACTGAATTTTGAATGCTATGGAAAACTAAACCGCCCCAACAAAGGCACATTTTCCAGAAACAATTACATGAATGATTCCCATGTACAGTTTATTTTTTCTCTTGCAAAATAAATACTGAGCACAGGTTTCAGTTCTGTTTTTTAATATAACACTTTGGTTTCAAAACCCGAGAGCTCCCTCTACTGCACACAGCCTGATAAGGATAACAAAAAAGGTTTGTAAGTTTCCCAGAGTGGCCTGGGCATCTTCCTACTCAGGTCTGATTGAGTAAAATGAAATAAACAAGAAATCTGATCAAATAGCTTTCTTAGTCCTTTTGGAATATATTTTAATGTCCCTGTGAACCTCTGGTAAATACCTTTCCTTTTACAAGGATCCGGTGTGTGTGTGTGTGTGTGTGTGTCCTGTGTCAGGACTGTCATCCACCACAGAAACTTGCTTGCAGAAGCACCTCAACATATGACTTACAAATGATCTTAAATCTCTATCTGGTGAGACTGAAGAAGCCTGTGTAATGGCCTGGTATCTTTGCCAATAAAACAGCACATGTTATGGTTATCGTTAGTTCATGAACGGCTACCAAGGTCAAAATCTTGGTTTCTTTTTTATGCACACATATGGCTATATGTAACTTGGACACTTGTCCAAGGGGCAAACATCTTTCCCACTTGATTGTCTATGGTGATCTCTAAATATGGTAGATGGTATGTAGGCTGGAGGTATTTTTAAAAAAAATTGATCAAGACCTCATTCTTGGTTAGGGAATTCACAATAAAACTTAGGCCTACATGACCTTGATGGTTTTTTTTCATTCTTGGCTAGATTAATATTTTGTTCAGGTGTGGGGAAAAAATAAACCCTCCGTTTCCTTCAGTGCACTACTAGTGCCACTAGCACCTTGCAAACACCCTCAATGAAGAGGACAGACCAAGGGGCACAGCCTATTATTGAAAGTAATTTCTTGATATACACATCTGCTCAGGGGATAATGGGAAACAGGCTTGCTGTGGTTCTGAATTCCACTTTTCTGTTCACTTTTTATGGGGGTAGGGGGGATTTATGTAAATTGGCAATATGATTGAAGACTCAGCATGGAACCACTGTTGGAATATCCACCTCCTCCCTCTCTCAAGGTGTAGGAACATTGTTGCAATTATCTTTCTCTGCATTCAGCTTTATTCAAGTATAAAGCTGTGAGTGAGATAATGACCCTCAATAATTGGTGACTGAGATAATATTGTCCCCTCCTGGTAGTCAACCACACAACTATTACTCTTGTTGCCTCCAGCCCTAAGAAGACCAGAAAGATAGTTCAGGAGGGACCAAGGAAGACATACAGATACACTATACTGCCCCACCACCACCTACAGCAACTGTAAACTAGTTACCGGACAAGCTCCAGCCTAAACAGCATAGAATCATAGAATGATAGAGTTGGAAGAGACCTCAAGGGCCATCCAGTCCAACCCCCTGCCATGCAGGAACCCTAATCAAAGTGCTCCTGACATATGGCCATCCAGCCTCTGCCTAAAAACCTCCAGAGAAGGAGATTCCACCACCCTCTTGTGGCAGCATATTCCACT
>JAHTLZ010000289.1:1381315-1407814 GCA_023846285.1 Phrynocephalus versicolor
CCTGGCCAGCTCAGCTAGTGATGAATACTTCTGGGAGTTGCAGTCCAGGAACATCTGGGGACCCACAGGTTGAGAACCACTGCACTAGAGAATGAACTACTGAGAAGGGCCTCATCCCCAGGGAAGTTGCACCATCACCGAAGTTCAGTTTAACGACAGATCTTTAGGCATCAGCATTTGACCACAATGATTTGGGGCTTTTCTGTTTCACACCTGATTCCCAAGCTTCTCCTATGTGATCATATTACAAGTCTTGGAGGATTTCAAATCTTGGCCCTTTCCAGATACTTTTAACACGATTGCCCAAGTTGGTCTAAGTACTTCTCTATTTGAGAGCCAGCTCCTTGCCTTCACTGAATTTTGAATGCTATGGAAAACTAAACCGCCCCAACAAAGGCACATTTTCCAGAAACAATTACATGAATGATTTCCATGTACAGTTTATTTTTTCTCTTGCAAAATAAATACTGAGCACAGGTTTCAGTTCTGTTTTTTAATATAACACTTTGGTTTCAAAACCCGAGAGCTCCCTCTACTGCACACAGCCTGATAAGGATGACAAAAAAGGTTTGTAAGTTTCCCAGAGTGGCCTGGGCATCTTCCTACTCAGGTCTGATTGAGTAAAATGAAATAAACAAGAAATCTGATCAAATAGCTTTCTTAGTCCTTTTGGAATATATTTTAATGTCCCTGTGAACCTCTGGTAAATACCTTTCCTTTTACAAGGATCCGGTGTGTGTGTGTGTGTGTGTGTGTATGTGTGTGTCCTGTGTCAGGACTGTCATCCACCACAGAAACTTGCTTGCAGAAGCACCTCAACATATGACTTACAAATGATCTTAAATCTCTATCTGGTGAGACTGAAGAAGCCTGTGTAATGGCCTGGTATCTTTGCCAATAAAACAGCACATGTTATGGTTATCGTTAAAATCTTGGTTTCTTTTTTATGCACACATATGGCTATATGTAACTTGGACACTTGTCCAAGGGGCAAACATCTTTCCCACTTGATTGTCTATGGTGATCTCTAAATATGGTAGATGGTATGTAGGCTGGAGGTATTTTTAAAAAAAATTGATCAAGACCTCATTCTTGGTTAGGTAATTCACAATAAAACTTAGGCCTACATGACCTTGATGGTTTTTTTTCATTCCTGGCTAGATTAATATTTTGTTCAGGTGTGGGGAAAAAATAAACCCTCCGCTTCCTTCAGTGCACTACTAGTGCCACTAGCACCTTGCAAACACCCTCAATGAAGAGGACAGACCAAGGGGCACAGCCTATTATTGAAAGTAATTTCTTGATATACACATCTGCTCAGGGGATAATGGGAAACAGGCTTGCTGTGGTTCTGAATTCCACTTTTCTGTTCACTTTTTATGGGGGTGGGGGGATTTATGTAAATTGGCAATGTGATTGAAGACTCAGCATGGAACCACTGTTGGAATATCCACCTCCTCCCTCTCTCAAGGTGTAGGAACATTGTTGCAATTATCTTTCTCTGCATTCAGCTTTATTCAAGTATAAAGCTGTGAGTGAGATAATGACCCTCAATAATTGGTGACTGAGATAATATTGTCCCCTCCTGGTAGTCAACCACACAACTATTACTCTTGTTGCCTCCAGCCCTAAGAAGACCAGAAAGATAGTTCAGGAGGGACCAAGGAAGACATACAGATACACTATACTGCCCCACCACCACCTACAGCAACTGTAAACTAGTTACCGGACAAGCTCCAGCCTAAACAGCATAGAATCATAGAATGATAGAGTTGGAAGAGACCTCAAGGGCCATCCAGTCCAACCCCCTGCCATGCAGGAACCCTAATCAAAGTGCTCCTGACATATGGCCATCCAGCCTCTGCCTAAAAACCTCCAGAGAAGGAGATTCCACCACCCTCTTGTGGCAGCATATTCCACTGCCAAACAGCTCCAACTGTCATGATGTTCTTCCAAATGTTCAAATGGAATCTCTTTTCCTGTAGTTTGAAACCATTTCCCCGAGTCCTAGTCTCTGAAGCCATGGAAAACAAACCTGTTCCCTCTTCAATGTGATATCCTTTCAAATATTTAAACATAGCTATCATATCCCCTCTCAGCCTTCTTTTTGAAAGGCTAAACATTCCCAGTTCCCTAAGCCAATCCTCATAAGACATTTCTTCCAGACCTTCAACCATTACATTAGTTCTCAATGCATTCCTACGGGAATGCTGTCCCAACCCCCCCTCAATCAACCAGTAGCCTGACAGACAGCTGATTTTGACAGATTTGAGCTGTCAAAATCACCTGTCAGGGGCTGCAGTTGATTGAAGAGGTTTACCTCCAACCCAGCACAGGGGGGGGGGAGTTTTCCCCTTTTTTCCTGGTTTGGGGCAGGGGAAAAGCTTCCCCCCTTTTGGTGGCTTCCCTGACCCAGGAAGGCTGATGGATGGACAAGGCGTGACTTGACCGTTCATACACTTTCTGTATCAGGGCAGTCACCCCCCCCTCGCCCAGAGATCCAGGCAGACAAGCCACTGCCTCCCCTTCGCCTGGGTCTCTTCACCAAAACGGCTCAGCGCGGAGACCTGGGCAAAGGGAGAGTGGCTGCCCTGTTGCTTCACCCCCAACCTCTTCTTCTCCCCCTGGCTGCTTGCTTGGATCTCTTCCCTGGCAGCTGCCAAGCATTGCAAAGAAATACAAGCAGCCAAGAGCAGCAAGAGGAGGATGGGGGCAAGGCGACAAAGGTGGAGATCCTCCTCCTCCTCCTCCTCCTGGCTGCTTGGATCTTTTTGCGATGCCCGATGGATGCTAGCGAAGAGATCCAGGCAGCCAGGAGGAGAAGGAGAAGGATGGAGGCAGAGATTACACTGATCTCTGCCTCCATTGCCTCGCCCTCCTCCTAGAAGGCTCCTCCTGACAGCCCCTAGCTGTCAAAATCAGCTGGGTGTTGGACTGCCAGGTGGAGCCTTCAGTCCAATATTTTTTTTCCATCGTACAAGTTTTTTTGTCTTATGGGGCATTCGTCTTACAAGGTACCACCATACCTGCCCAAAATGAAGACTTGAGACATGGTAGGAAAGAGAAATTGGAGGGCCTGGATCCCCCCCCCTGCAGCTCCTAGTGACTCAGATGGCATCAAAGGCATGGTCATGGCTCCTGAAACTACTAGAGTAGTCTCTGAAACACCAGGCAGAAGTTTCCAAACTGAGACATTTCCCCAAGAACCAGGCTTCCCCCAATGACCTCTCACCAAGCACTCCGAAGCAAACTCATTTACAGCTCATGAAAGCTGACTGAGGACTGGGTGTCATTTCTCTGCCCTCAAGCAGAGATGAAAGAAACCATGTTTTCTCAGGGGTTCCTTGCAGTGCCAACCAGGAGGGTGGGAAAGGGAACCCCTGCCACCCCAGATCAGCAACTGGAGATAGTGGGGAATTGCCCTTTCTGATGGGAGGGGTTAGGGCTTTAAGGAAGTGCGGAAGGCCTGGGCCTGCAATTTCCCTTCTTTGCCTAAAGGAAACAGAGTTTATGTCGCAGGACAGCAGGGGTAGAGCCCAGTCCACTGTTGGGATTACAACAGCATCTTAAATGGTAAAGGAATGCGGACTTGCAGTCCAAAAGCACAGGCGGACAAAGACACCCCCCTCCCCATTTTGGCATTACATAAATCAAGCATGGCCGCTTCTAAAGTGGAACAAGAGAGTTTCTATGTTAAAAGGTGAAGAAAAAGCAAGCCACTCAATGGAAATGAAGGTCCACCATTTTGGTTTGTGCAGCCCTTTATTAGCAACTAAAATAGAAGATATTTGTTGTACAACACGGGTAGTTAACTGACTATACTGGAGTTTTATTATATTCTAATACAGGTTCTTTTATAAATGCATCTTTATTAAAAAGCTTCCACCCTTTTCTGTTTACATCTTGCAAAACTATCCTGAAAGCAGAGTACATGTGCACAGGTCTGCAGAGTGCAAATCTGGGATGTGGTAAATGCTTTTACAAGTTGTATCTGTAAGGACTGTCTGCCACCAGACCTTTATAGCCACTGGTTTTTAGAAGTCACAACATTTTGAGACCAGCCTTCCTTCCCTTGTCCTAAACAAGAAAGCATTTTTTTTAAATGAGTTGTAACTAAGGAAGGACTACACCTACTAGAAAAAAGAAGAGTTCTATTAGTTTGAGGTTTCTGTAGACCCAAAGACCAGGAACTTTGTCAGGGCAAGGCTGGGACCCCATTGAGTGTGCAGGTGTCATCCCTGAGCAGTCGGAGGTTCAGTGGACCATCAGTGCTCCTGCTGCATAACTCACTGAGCTATCCTGCCAGTTTCGACACTGGCTCGACTGAGCATAATTCAAAAATGAGAAGCTCATGTTCATTCCATTCTTCTGGAGCTCTGTAATAGCCTAGAGAGAGAGAGAGGAAGGGGAAGACAAACCTGCATTAATGATAAAGAGGCCTTGAGAAACACTCTGGCATCTTCCATACATACATTCATCACAAAAGGGGGAAAAGGACACAAATGTCCAGAACTTTGGGGGAAGGAATGAGTGCATAGACTGCGACGTCGAGTTAAGTAAACCACTGGACTGTGAGCAAATGTGCTGGCGGAAAGAGATTCAAGTAAAATGAAACTTTCGCAGAAGAGCTACAGCCTTTGGCTGAGGAACAGATACACATTTTCCCCCAGCTCAGAGAAGAAGCAAGCACCCAAAAGCTTCTATGTATCACCCACCACGATCAAAGTCCCAGCAGAGTGTGGGTCAATAGGCAGGAAAGCATGTAATTCACAATTCCATGCAAGAGCAGAATCACCCTGTAGTCTGACACTGGCCTCATGCATCAGGATCTGAAGCATCTCAGAAATCCTTGTGGCTCTAAGGTGGTTTTGACGCATAGGCAACACCGAGGGGTGGTGGTGGAAGGAGTTAACAAGCAGCCACAGTGGTCACAGGATAGAACCCACTGCTCCATAAAGCTCAGTAACATGGCCTCATGCTTAGCAGATACGGATTATGTAAGCTAAAGACACAAATAACAGATCTGTTAATTTATGCAAGGAATTGGGTGTTTCTTGGTAATGGTTTTTTTTAAAATTCCAAGGGTCTATCTATGCCAAAAAAAATTACTATGTTTTTAAAAGAGAGAATTGACTGGAAGAGGGAGTCCCCCACTATGTCAAGGTGCAGATCTTTGAGTGAGTGAGGGAAAGAAGGGGGAGGGAGGAGAGAGAGAGAGAGAGAGAGAGAGCATGTGCTTGCAGGCAGACTCACATTTTATCCCCAAACTGTAGAAACTACTAACTGCTCTTGCAAAGGAGGCTCTTGCCAAGGTGCCCACCAAGGTGCCATCGGAACCAGGCAAAGAGTGTGTGTTGGATGCGGAGGCTCTTTGCCCCTCCTCGCCCAGCCCCTGCCTCTGCCTCTGCCTCCTCTTCCCTTTCCATCCTGGGTAGTACACTTATTTTGCAAGGCAATACAAAACATTCAATATCAGAGGCAGCTCATAGGCAGCCCATAGACAACATTCCTTATTGGAGGCAGCCCCATACCCAGAAATTTGCATTCGTTATCTGAAAAAATTGTTATCGGGGCATTCGTTATCCGAGGTATTGTTGTATATGAGAAAGACTCGTTACATGCAAAGCGAGATAGATCAAGTCTTACTTTGGTATAATTGTGATGATTATGGCATACAGCTTATGAAAACCCCAAATTCATAATCAGTACTCAGCACTTGGTTTGGGCCCCTTTTGCATCAATTACTGCCTCAATGCAGCGTGGCGTGGATGCTATCAGCCTGTGGCACTGGTGAAGTGTTATGGAAGACCATGATGCTTCAATAGTGGCCTTCAGCTCCGCTGCATTGTTCGGTCTCATATCCCTCATCTTTCTCTTGGCAATGCCCTAATAGATTCTTTATGGGGTTCAGGTCAGGACAGTTTGCTGGCCAATCAAGCACAGTAATCCCATGGTCACTGAGCCAGGTTTTGGTACTTTTGGCAGTGTGGGCAGGTGCCAAGTCCTCCTGGAAAATGAAGTCAGCATTCCCATAAAGCTAATCTGCAGAAGGAAGCATGAAGTGCTTCAAAATCTCCTGGTAAACGACTGTGTTGACCCTGGACTTAATGAATGACAGTGGATCAACACTAGCAGATGACATGGCTCCCCAAATCAATACAGACTGTGGAAACTTCATGCTGGACTTCAAGCATTCTGCATTGTGTGCCTCTCCATTCTTCCTCCAGACTCTGGTTCCCAAATGAGATGTAAAAGTTGCTCTCATCAGAAAAGAGGACTTTGGACCACTGAGCAAGAGTGTTCAGGAGCGGCTTGGCAAGAGGAATACGACATTTGAAGCCCATGTCCAGGATCCGTCTCTGTGTGGTGGCTCTTGATGCACTAACTCCAGCCTCAGCGTACTCCTTGTGAAAGTCCCCCAACACTTCTGAATGGCCTTTTCCTGACAATCCTCTCCAGGCTGTGGTCATATCTGCTTCTTGTGCACCTTTTTCTTCAACACTTTTAACTTCCACATAATTTTCTATTGATGTGCTTTGATACAGCACTTTGGGAACATCCCACTTCCCAGTGTCAATGATGGTTTTCTGCAAAACTATCAGGTCAGCAGTCTTTCCCATAATTGTGGTTCCTACTGAACCAGCCTGGGAGACCATTTAAAGGCTCAGGAACCGTTTGCAGATGTTATGGATTCATTAGTTGATTAGAGTGGGACACTTTGAGACTAGAATATTGAACCTTTTCACAATATTCTAATTTTCTGAGATTGTGAATTTGGGGTTTTCATAAGCTGTACGCTATAATCATCACCATTATACCAAGGTAAGGCTTGACATATCTTGCTTTGCATGAAATGAGATGATCTCATATATTAGTTTCACCTTTTGAGTTGACATACTGAAATAAATGAACATTTGCATGATATTCTAATTTTTCAAGTTTCACCTGTATGTCGAATGGCTGCGTGAAATTCTATTTAGCAATGGTACTTACATTTAGTAAAACCCCGATTGGATGTCTTCCACATATTGTATTATGGTATTTCTTCAAGTAGTTGCTAAAGGACACAGGGTCAAGCTGCTCTATAATGCTCATACCCTAAAGCGAATATAAAAATATAATTAATTCTAAAGGTATACGTGAGAGCTGCAGTTATCCAGAAACATTTGTTTTGTGTCAACTGTGTGATACAACCAGGGTACTTCAAGGGCTAGATGCAGGGGAGTGGTATCACGAGACGGATATCTAGTCTCGTGCACTTCCAGAGGCATTTTGGTGGGGCCACTGTGAGATACAGGAAGCTGGACTAGATGGGAGTCGCCCAGCATGGCTCTTCTTATGTTCTTATATAACATAGAACAGTTATGGTGAATCTTTTAGAGACCGAGTGCCCAAACTGCTATTCAAAACCCACTTATTTTTTTTTTTTTTTGCAAAGTGCCAATATGGCAATTTAACTTGGATACAGTGGTACCCTGGGTTACAAATGCTTCAGGTGCTACCCTTTCAGCAAGTGAGGATTGAAGAACAGGCTTTGGAATTTCCCGTGGCCACCTTCGCTGTGGCCGCAGAAAATTCAAAAACCTGCTCTTCAATCCTCACTTTCCCAAAGAGTATCACTCCAGGGCAGAGAGGCGGATGGGGTGCTACACCGTCGGGAAAGCCAAGGAGGAGTGGCAGCGGCTTGTGGGCTCCTTCATAGCCCATCCCAAAAGTGGCATGGCTGGCGTGTCACCCAGAGACCATTTGGTAGTGGGGCAGCTAAAAAATTCTGTAAAACAAACAAATAAATAAATAAACTGAGGCTACAAAGGAGTCCACAAACCACCGCCTCCCCTTCGCCTGGCTCTCTTCACGGATCACAGTGGCATGCTCCAGGCGTTGGGTGAAGTGCCATGGCTGTGAGGGGGCGATATTGTGTGCCCACGGAAAGGGCTCCACGTGCCACCTTTGCCCCCGTGCCATAGATTCGCCAACACTGACATCAATGTTTAAAAACACTGGCTGAACTATGTTGCTTCACATAGTAAATTGCGCTAGAATAATGAATGAATCAACAGGAATTTGGTGAGACAACTCCTCCATAAGTTCCATGGATTTCAAATGGGCTTAATCTAGCTATGGCTTACTATAGTATAACAAAGTACAACTAGAATGGGCCCATTTGAAGCAGTGGATGAAGACAACAGAATCTCCCACTCTGTAGGCTCCCAGTATCTAATATGTAGAAGTATAGCACTTTTGAATAGGAAAATACAAATTGCTAATATTTGTTGATACATTATCTGTAAACACTGGAATGTTTTGCAAGACAGGGAACACATGGCAGTGCTCATGTGGGCAAAATATTACCTGTTCCGATACATCTACCTTGAACACACAGGTAATCAAATTGCACTGGCAAATCAAAGTCTACAGTTGACAGGGCAAATCAATAGCACTTCTAATGAAGGTACCACGGAGACCTTAAGTTCTGATACCCTACCAAGCAAAATACATATTTCTTCCAGAATATCACAATTATATTTCCCAACGTTCTTAGTGTCTGCCAATCACCACGAATGTTCTGCTGTCTATACTATCTGGACCAGTGGTTTCCAAACTCGCATCCCCAGATGTTCTTGGATTAAAATTCCCAGAAGCCTACACCACTAGCTGTGCTGGGCCAGGATTTCTGGGAGCTGTAGTCCAAGAGCATCTGGGGACCCAAAGTTGGGAAACATCTAGATAGAGGATGTTTATACCGCTGGTTACACTTGGATCATACTCCTTTCTCTTAGGCCTGTGGCACACAGAAGACGTGATGAAACATGAGCGCTAGCAATAACAACGGCAGCCCGTGAGCACAGGTAAGCTTTATCCACAGCTATTTTTTCTTTGCAAATATGCCAGTATTAGCAGTTTCTTACTTCAAAGGGGCCTCTAAATAGGCCACATGCTAGATGTCTCAGTTGCTCTTAAATTCTGAAAGTGATCACCAAGCACTTTTGAACTCTGCAGCAGCATTTCTACTTTGACAATGAAAGCTGAGCTAATACTCCCTGCCAAGTAAGGGCTTTTCCACCCATTTGAACTAAGAAAGATTAACTACTCACTAGACTGTATAGATTTTAGTGAAATAACCCTGAGTTTGTGCCAAAGACATATGGTGAACAACCAGAGAAAACTCTACAGGGAAAACAGGAGCAGTAATAAAGCTGCCACTTATAACCTCTCTGTATGATGTAGCAACAGTAGCATATTTGTTCTTAGACAGTTATAATCTTACTGCCACTAAACAAAAATGCTCAAAAACCTTCCCTCCTTACTCCAATACCTTGATAGTGGGAATTTTCCATTCCCAATTTTTGTTCTAACTGCATTTTTAGAATATGTCCAAGTAGCCCTTTGCTGAGCGAAGGCATTACAATCCTTTTTTTTTCATGATAGTTATCCCCACATTCAAACCTACCATTTTATCTAGGTGTTCAATAGACCTATAGATCTCTCCTTGAGATTCATCATAGTAACTGTATCTGAACCGCTGCCCTTAAGAGAAAAAAGAGCACATCAAATGAAAGAGCCAATAGCTAAGCACCCAATATAGAACTTTAACAACAACAATAACAAATCACAATACCTTCGTAACATGCATAAAGCCATACCTACTTAAATCTTCAATATATATATATATTTTACATTTTAGTACAAAAACAAGGTATCAAATGACCAGATCAATGCAGTCATAAAATCCTAGATTAATTACTAATTAAATCACTTCAAGTCCATTCAGATTTACAGTGACAGTTCCTACTTCTGGCAGCATTCTGTGACCATGGCACTTGCCCACAGGCACAGAGTTTGCCAAGGCACAACATTTCATCAGGCTCACATGATCTGGATAATCTTGGCTGGCTTTCTCCCAAGAGGCACAGAGGAGATTCAAACCCCCCAGCTCCTGGCTCCACAGCCAGTTGCTTAAACCCACTGAACTTTGCCAACTCACAAATAAATGATCGCTGCTGAAATACAATACTGCCATATACTAATTAAATCAGTGATAGGGCACCTCCAGGAGAACGGTGCCTCTGCAGGTGGTCCATTCCAGCCAAGGAGCTGCTTCTGCTATTATTTTCGAGCAATGACTCCAAGATATGTAAATTAACCAATGAATAATCCAATGGAATGCTCTGCATAACACCTGATCTACTGGCCCAGAAGCTGTTGGCTCTGGCATCTTTTCCAGGACAGACATGAATATATGTGAAAGGCATGCTTTGTCCAGATTGGCAAGAATTCCATGCGACCCTGCCCACTTTGCATTGGCCCTGCTCCACATCCTTGGCTGCGCGCATGGCTGGAAGACAGCCCTTCAGACCCTTCCCAGATCGGGGTCTTGGCATGTCGCCTGGCACCATCTGCCTAAGTGGCAATAAGTGGCATTAAATGGTCATTTGTTTAGCATAAAATGTTTATTTGATCTTTGCACAAGATCTGCAGCTTGGCAATTCTAACGGGAATAGAAGCAAAAATGTATAATACATACACTGGTACCTTGTATAAAGGAATTCATTTGTTCCAAATGAAATTCTGTTAAGCAAATTTTCCTTTATACAAATTTCCCATAGCAATGCATTGAAAACAGAGTAATCCCTAATCACGACCATTTTTCTGTTGTACGGATCCGCCCCATAGGCGATTCTGTTAAGCAAATTTTCCCTATCTCCGGAATTTTTTATGTTGTTCAGATTTTATGTTATATAAATCCTTTGTTATACGGGGGTCCACTGTATAAGCAACTATTCCTGTATGTGTATTTGCAATCCAAATTTCAGTAGCTTTTATTCGTCCTTACTAACAGTCATGGGTAGAGTCCCTGCGCTTTACTACAGAAAATACTTCACACTTTGACAACATTTCTCTTAGACAATTTAGTTCATACTGTTAAAAGATTAGAAACATTAAACCACTCTTGCATTATTATTATTATTATTATTATTATTATTATTATTATTATTATTATTATTATTATTATTATTATTATTATTATTATTATTATTATTATTACCTTTGACAACTGTATCTTTGCTGCCACTGAGTCACTACACAAGCATGCAGTCCCACTAAGTTCAGGATAAAACTGTCCAAGCAACTCTGTCAGACCAGAGCTCATTTTAATTTGAGGTATAATTTTGATGAGTTTATAAAAATACATACTGCATGTTCATAATTATTAACATAGCTTAACTTACCCCAATGGCAGAAGTCAGATGAAACCACAAAGAGATTACAAGGGTCTGCTAAATATTTGCTGAAGAGTTTTCCAAATTCCTGTTCTTTTGTTTCGCTCAGTGCTCCAACCAATACAGGGACAATGGTAAACTCATCCTTATGGCTTAAAGAAGGGAGGGGGAAATATTAAATTTATAAAGGGCGTCCAGAACATGATCACAGTTTACTTAATCCTACCCTCCATAGGTGCTACAAGACAAAGGGTTTTCAAACATTGCTGTCAATGATAAGACATTTTGGAGATCGCTCATTCATAGGGTCGCTGTATGACGCGACTTGATGATCTATAACAACATGTGGTGCCCCCTCTATACAACATTTTCATCCTAGAGGCTCTATTTGCATGTGCATGGTGGGCCCCACACACTATGGGATATGTAGGACTGGATTATGAACTCAGATGAGATGCTTCAAATCACCCTTCAAAGCAACTGGAACATCTTTCAAAAATACTGTTTTGATTTACCATCATACAGTTCACAAAGATTGCTTTTCAGTGTTTGCACTTTAGCAGTGTCCTCTAAATAGCCGTTCAGCCTCAAAAATGTGATAGGTTATACATAACCAAATTAGATTCTTTTCTGTATACTACAAAGTACTCAAGTATTAGGGGATACCCGAACTAGAGATGTAAAACTTCCAGATACTTGGGGGGAAGGGGGTGGAATGAGAAAAATGTTTTTCCCCAATTTGTACATTTTTACAAAGTCGTCCCCCCCCCCCCCCCGTGGCTTCAAAAAGTTTTACATCTCTAACCTTAACTGGTAACATTATCATTCCAAGTATGTATAATTGCATAAGAACGTTTAAATAAAAGGCATTTCAATCGCTGACACAATATAGATGGTAAGGCACTACACTGAAGGAAGAATCATATAAAAAGCATTTGAGGCATCTGGCTGTGGAACCAAAGGTTGGGAGTTCGATTCCCGGCTGTGCCTCCTTGACAGGGGCTGGTCTCGATGGCCCATAAGAGCCCCTTCCAGCTCTGCAGGACCTAAGACACATCACTTTCCTGTATCCGCCTTTGTACTGAAACTAGATACTGTACTGGTTTGGGTAATATGTATCATTATGCAAACAATCCTGACATGGCAAAATGCTCAGCTGGGCAGAACTTGCTTCTTGCACCAGCAGCAAGCTTGGCGAACTTGGGTAGGCCGTGATCTTGATTTAGGCCAATTTTCTAAATTCTACAGGAAGGAGGGAGAAAAACAGGTGAACTGAGCTATGTAAAGGCCAGAAAGCAAAGCAGGATACAAAGCCTCGTGCCTAATTATTACATCTGTGCATTCAGGATTTTATTGTTGTTGTTGTGTCATTACAGTCATGACCGACTCTTTGGGACCCCATGTCCATGGAGTTTTCTTGGCAGAAATACTGGAGTGGCTTGCCAGTTCCTACTCCAGGCGCCTACAGCACCTGGTATTCCCTGATGATCGCCCATCCAAGTACTAGCCAGACGCGACCCTGCTTAGCTTCCAAGAGATCGGATGTGCTCAGAGCATCTCGGCAGCACTCAGGATTTTGAGGATTCCCAAATGCTCTACATTAGCAAGGGGTGGGGAACCAAGTCTACATTCTCCAATTATATAGGTACCCTCAGCAGACAGTTATCCAACTTAGTAATTCTACATGTTAAGCATCTTTTGAACAAGTATACCTTTCCATGGCTTTAGCAGTGTAAGGCAAATGCATTTCAATACTGTGTTCATCTTCATCTGTTTGCAGTGACATGCGTTCAAACATTCCAGTCTTCCACAGTTCTGCGTAAACTGAGAAGTTCCAAACAGGTTAGTCCATCTAAAAGAACTGAGGGTTCTAAAAACTGAACGAGAAACTCTACATTTAACCCAAACGGAGAAGTGCTACATTACAGCATTTGCTTTAAAGCTAAATGAGAAAAATAACTGACTGAATTTACCAAGTGATAGCTGCATAGAAGATGACTCTAAAATAATCATCCTACAGGCTAATAATTGTCTATGAGAACTACCTATTTTCCAGTACTTTAGAAAAGTACTTTTCCTGTCTTTGGATTAAGTCATCTGTGACATTCAAGCTATGGAAAACCTTACATATCACTGTACTTTCATCAAATGTGCCAGTCAAGGATGACTGGGTGATGTAAGCAGAGATATTCCAAACAGGCTTCTTTACCACAAAGGGAAGCAACATATTTGGGTTCTTAGAAGGCTTCAACAACCAGGCAGGCAACAACAAGACAGAAGGTCAGCGATCACAAAAATCTTTGCACAAGTAGTGGCTGATGGGATTACCAAGTGGCAATTCAGTTCTGCTGGAGACATTGTTTTATGAGAAATAGTCCTACGAGTTCACAGGGCATGAGATACAGTGGTACCCTGTATAAAGGAATTAATTCGTTCCAAATGAAATTATGTTAAGCAAAATTTCCTTTATGCAAATCCCCATAGGAATGCATTGAAAATGGAGTGATCCCATTTTTATGTTGTACGGATTCTCCCCTTAGGCGATTCTGTTAAGCAAATTTCCCCTATCTCCGGAATTTTTTATGTTGAACAAATTTTATGTTATACAAGCTGTTTGTTATACAAGGGTCCACTGTACTAACCAACATATTTTTCTAATGACACCATGCATGTGAGTATTTTCACCCAGATATAATGCAATTGGGCTCTGAAATCTTGAATTGCTGAGAATTCAAGAAAATTTAGTATTTCACTAAATTTCTTTGCTACCAACATTCTGAACAGTGTCCTTCTCAATGGTCTGGGATATATTCCACTTGGAGAACATTGCAAGAATTCTTTTCGCTAAGGTGGTTTGCTTTTGTTTGTTTTTTTGTTTTGTTTTTGAGAATCTGCTTCTCTAGACTATGATGAATCTAATATTCACGTTTCCAAACCAATTTCTCAACTGGAAGCCCAACATTCAAGATGGCATCTATTCTAGTGGTGTCTTGAACTAATTTCATCTTCATAGCTGTACAAGGTCAAACCAAACCAAACAATCAAACTGGCCAAAATCTACAAAAAGAACTATTAATAACTATAAAACTAACACACCAAAAACGTACCTGAATTTGAATTGTAATGAAAAAGCAGAGGGTGCTAAAAGTATCAGACTACATCATTAGTTGGACCAACCTTCTGAGGGGATTCTGAGTAAGTAAATCTGAGGCACGGGCTGAGGGAAGATATGGAAGAAAGGTTTCCAAAGGATTTCACAGCAACCATTTTACCAAGTGATCAGGAAACACTGCTTGTATATGTTCTTCCATTTTACGCCAAAGATTTCGGTTCACCTGTACCAGTTTCTCTTCACATTAAGAGAAAACTCAAATACATCATTCCAAAGTTATTTGGAATGCAGCAAAAGAATGTTGTTGCTGTAGTTTGTTCATCTGTAGCACTGCATTCATTTGATGAAGAAAATCTCTGATACAACTGCTGAAAATTCAGTGGTTTAAACTAATTTGTGAACTACTTCTTAAGGTAGGACAACTACAGACTTTTATCCATAGCTGAAGATTTTGGATTAAGATTTGAAACACATCATTTTGAGGAGCACATCAAGGATTTTGTTTACTGACAATAGGCAGACACCGTCTCTTTGGATAAGCTAGCCAACGAACACAAATGTGGGGGTTTTATTGACATTTCTGGCCAGCAACTGGAAACGGTGCACTTATGTTCAAATGATCTAATGATGAGCTGGGCAGCTACAGAGAAAAATCAGTTAAAGACTATTAGTCATCAGCAATATACACAGACCACAACATATCTGTGACAAGTTAGTGACAACAGGAACGTTCCCCTAGCAAAACAACATAAAAAGTTCCGGGCATTGACTGAGCATAAAAGGGATGTTGGTTGCTTTCTCACCACCACTTCTAACATTCACACACTGCTGTTACTAAAGGATTTGAAGATAAAAGGAAGACAGGAGCAAAAAGGCTTCTGATGTAGCACAATAGCAGGTGCCACATGAAACACATATTAGATATTAGAGTGGTAGTGCATGCAGGTAACATCACTGCTGATACCAGTTCTAGTTTCATTTAGATTCAGACACAGTTCTTTTTCTGCACACAAAAATGCTTCAAGGAAGACACTGCAAAATATAGAAGACAAGTTCCAATCCACACTATCTGCAGACAGCAATTAGTGATTCCATAAGTCTCATGCAAGCAGTACTGACAGTTTTTTCAGGATCAGATGCCACCTCTTATACTGCAACTGTACCAAAGCAGCAGCATGAAACACATACAAAGATGGAGAGTGGCTACTTTTTACCATGCTTCTGGGGCAGGTACTCAGCACCCTCAAAGTGATCTGGCAGAAAGCTGGACACAGCTAGTTACATTTAATGATTTATGAATGGTTATTTCTTTTATCCCAGAGGTATGGAATCATCTTAAATGTAAAATTTGCAATTCAGGGGCAAACATTCTCAGAACTACAGTGATCCTAAGCAGGCTTTTGCCTAACATAACACCGGCAATAAAATCAACCAACATTCAGTACACATGTCACATAAAACCAGACATTTTACCATCTTTCTAAAATGTCAAATATCCCATCATGAAATCTCAAAACTTAAGAACAAGACTATTTCAAATTAATGACACCGCTTTAAGGACTGCAGCAATGATATTGTGGAACTCTCATACAGATTCCATCCATGTTGTAGACACCTGAAACTGCCAACTCAGATTTTGAGTGGGTCTTCCATGTTTCAGCATAACTACAGGCACAGAAACAGGAAAAATTAGTTCAAGACACCAGCCTGGACATTTATGCTGAATTCTGGGCTCTTGATCAAGAAAATGTTTTAAGAATAGTTAATTTTAGCTTCAGCATATTCAAAATAGCCTAAAACAAGGGTTACCAAAAGTTAACCAAAAAAAAACCACATTGCATTCCTAATTATGTTAGCTGATGTATAATCCTACTTCATTCATCAAATAATTCTGCATTTACAGAGCTCAATCTTTCAAGTGAAAACATTCAGATGTGAAGCCTCAAGAACAGAATAATAATAATGGGTCAAAAACTAAAACTTGCTTATATGTTGCAGAATTGTGTTCTTTATATACCTTTTTGATCAATTCGCAAATCATATAGAGGAGTTCTATATATATCCACACTGGAAAGTGCACATCGAGAGAGGGGCACATGATGGGAAGGCCCAAGAATGAAGATTCGTCGTCTGAAAATGATTAACAGGCAAGACTGTTATCAGGAACTGTCTTCTCCACAAAAATAGAACTGCTGTCTTTTAACAACAAATACTATTCTAATCGGCAGGCCTTTGATAACTGACCATGGTTGTTGCAGAAGCCAATTTTTAATTCTATAAAATGGTGGATTTCTCTTTTACTTATATGTTTTTATTTCACTTTAACCATTTGTACCATTTTGCTGTAAGTCACCTTTACTCCTTTCCATGGGAGATATTTCAAATACATTAGCATAATCAGAATAATACACTGATACATTCATTCATCTACATGAAATCACTGGGAGAGTTAGTGGAAGTTGTCCACTGGAGGAATGGGAATAAAGTGGTGAAGTTCCTCCATCTCCCTGCTGGTCACAGCACCAGCTCCTCCAGTGTTCAGGAGGCCTCCTGAATGCCCCTTTCTGAAGGGGATTGCAAGGGGGAGAATGAACAGGACAAAGTGGTTGTTGCCAGGCTCCCTTTCTGGGGGAAGAATTAGGAGTAAAACTCTGGATTCAATTAATTATGTTTCTGGCATTGCACAAAACAGATTTGGATCTGACATATCCAGCTTATTCTTTCCCTAAAATTATCTCTTGTTACCTCAACACCAGAATCTACTCTAGACACGTTTTACTGCACAACTGTAAGATTTTTTTTCCTGTATTACTTACGTGATTGAAGGATCCACTTGTTTGTAGGCGTGAGCTGCACAAGATCCACAGTAAGTATAACCTGCATGCCTACAAAAGATAAATGCATTGTTAGAACCTCTGTATAGAAACACTCAGTCCAAATAAAGAAGTCAGCTTGTTGAAGTTAAGAAGGGGTTGACATGTAGCATATACCTGACAGCTGAAAAACACAGTAGCAGATATAAGCAGCACACCCATTTTGTCTATTGGAAATTGAAGAGCAGCTCGCCTTGAGTGACTTCTACTGGTAGACCTCCAACTTTGGGCTTGCAGGCTAGATGTTGCCCCCTCTTTCCTGTCAAGGTGTCTGTCTTCCCTACAAACCATTTACTTTTGTGAAAGGCATCGGGTGACAAAAAAACAACAACAAACAAACCCTGCTCCCTGAGAAGCAGATCCCTTTTGGTAGAAGATCCCCATGCAGCAAAAATGAAACAGCCCAGTTTTTGCACAACCGTTTCTTAAGTCGAAAGGAGAATGGAAGGTCAAGGAGTGGTTTAAAGCTCCCCTTATCTATGACTCGCACCCACCCTCTTGCTGGAGAAGAGGCTGAGTAGCAACAAGGAGTGGAAAAGAGGACTACCCTGCCAGTCAGTTCCAGGCTGGCCAAGCAGAGTGTTCTCCTCATGCTTCACCAACAAGTATGCACATCAACTGGACTGGTGAAGTGGCTCCCCCTTACCTCCATTAAAGCTCTGGTCTCCTTTCCCATCTCCCTTCCTTAGGGGACAGGTTAACAGTTGCTCTTAAGTGTGTATGAATGAATGGGTATCAACATACTCTCTAATTTCCATCCCCGTGGCAAGGGACTCTTTTCCATGTGCACGTGCCTATGAGATATGAGCATGGCAAACTCCCCTCCTCTCTAGGTTCCATCACAACCACAACCCTGGTCCGGAGGTTACAGCAGGTGCAAAATGCGGCGGCCAGGCTGGTGGTGGGTGCCCGTAGATACGAGCACATCACCCCAGTCCTGGCTCGCTTGCATTGGCTCCCCGTTGTCCTCCGGATCAGGTTCAAGGTCCTGGTTTTGACTTTCAAAGCCCTCCACGGCTTGGGACCAGAGTACCTGGCAGAGCGTATCTCTCAAAGGTCAACTGGGACCAGACCCACGAGACTGGCGCAGGCGCGCTCACTAAGGGTGGCCACACCCAGAGAGGCGCGGAAATCGCGTATGCGAGACCGCACCTTCTCTGTGGTGGGCCCCTTGCTTTGGAATCATCTCCCCAGTGAGCTGCGCCTGACAGAGTCCCTGCCTGCCTTCAAGAAGGCCTTGAGGACCCACCTCTTCAGGGAGGCGTATGGCGATCTTTCCAGTTAGTTTTTCCCCCCTTTCCCTTGCCCTACTATGCATGGGTCTTGCCACCATCTTGCCCCCCTGCATTAATTATGCTTGGGTCTCGTCTTTTTGTTTGTTTTTATTTTCTGTTTTTATTGTTGTGAGCCGCCCAGAGTTCCCTAGTGGGAAGATGGGCGGGATACAAGATTAATAAATAAATAAATAATAAATAAATAAATAACCACAATGGTCATGATGAGTGCAAGGGGGGAGCTGAGGTGTGGGTGGGTGGGTGCACACACACATATGCACACCAGAGGGAATGTTGGTTTATATGTGTGTACTTCAGAATATAGGTTGATGAGAGGGTGCTCACGTCAATTGATGCCACCAAAAATCAAGTGTCTATATTACTTTGGATCCAATTCATCATGTTTTTAGACAAACAAAACAAAGCAAAAAACGCCAGCTGATTTTGGCAGCCAAGAGGCGTAAGTATCAAGAGTTAGGCCAAATTTCACTTCCTTTCCCCCAATAAGCAACAGAGTCCCCCCCCCCGCCAAAATGCTTGCACATAAACACTTAGTACAGCTGCTTTCCAAGGCTGATCATGTGGCGGAGGGAAGCATTAGACAAACAAGTTACGTACGGTGCAATGATTGCTCTAGCAGGTCTTTTTGTAGACTGTACTTGAGAAAGCCAACCTTCTAGTTGTGCACTCAGCTGAGGTCCTAAATGAAGAAACAAAAGAAGCATCCTTAGAATTAAGTGTGTGTTATTTTAATGCTGTCTTATGGCTTCAAAGACAGTCCTTTTAGACTGCAGGCAGTGAAATAGTAAACATATTAATGTTACAAATAAAATGTTTCATATCCCACAGAAAGTCAGGACAGAAAAAAAGTAATTTTGACTGCACTTAAGAACACTATTAATACAGTAAAAGTCTACTGACAAGTAGCTGCCAGCTTAATTCTTGCCTTTCTATTTATGCAAATTTCAACAAATAGGAAACCACTTCATTATTTATTGATGTGAACATTCTGGTTGGCTAAAGATAAAATAATAGTGGTAAGAGATCAGATCACCATATTACTTTAAAAAAAGAAGTGAGACCTGTTTTTATCCATTATTTTAATTGGGCAGAACAAAGGATTGAATAGCACAGTTGTGAATTTTTCGGGCTGTTTGGGTGTGTTCTGGAAGTTTTTCTTCCTGATGTTTCGCCAGACTCTGTGGCTGGAATCTTCAGAGGGCAAGGAGCTCAGGGAACTAGGAGTTCTCAGAGCGCAGACATAACTCCTAGTTCCCTGAGCTCCTTGCCCTCCAAAAATACCAGCCACACAGTCTTGCGAAACATCAGGAAGAAAAACTTCCAGAACACGGCCAAACAGCCCGAAAAACTTACAATAACGATTAGATCCCGGCTGTGAAAGCCTTCAAGAACAGATTGCACAGCACTTGTAGTAATAATACTGAAGATAAAAACAACATGGTTCTTAATGTATAACTTGTCCCCTCTACCCATCTGAGCTTTTGTATAGTAGCATAGTATATCCACAAGAGACAGACATTTGCTGCAGAGATGGTGCTGTGCAACCATAGCCAGCACATCGACACTTGCAGAGCTTCCATGCTACTAAACTTGGATAGCCTTGCATCTGCTTCAATCCTCATTTGCTAACGTAGAGCCTGAAGGATCTGCACAGGGAGGACACTAGGAGACATTCTCAGTTTCCAGACCAAGGTGAGGAGGATACTGAACAGTATTATAGATGGTACTGTGCTCACGACCCGGGGTTCAATCCCAGGTAGCCGGCTCATGGCTGACTCAGCCTTCCATCCTTCCGTGGTCAGTAAAATGAGTACCCAGCTTGCTGGGCAGTGGGGGGCAATGTGTAGCCTGCATACTGTAATTAAAAACTGTAACCCTTCCAGAGACTACTTAAAGTGGTATGGGGCGGTATATAAGCAGAACACTTTGCTTTACTCCATGTCATCTTCAAATCTGTTTAGGAGGTGCTTGTGGGAAAGACTTTTAGTACAGTATCTATATTGTATGCAACAATAGTTCCTGTCCTATGATTGTTATAATATTTCAAACTCCTCAAAAACGTGCTTTTAACAAGGCTCACTATGACAACACCATTCTAGAAAGACTCTGTTCTTTCAAAAGCACCCTCTCCAATTTTTCTGCAATATCCCTGTTCACCCTGTTGTATCTGCCAATCCATCCAGTCTGTGTCAAGATCTACTACAGCCCAAAGCAAGTATGCAAGTAGCCTGATTCACGAGCAAACCACTTCAAGCACTAGACACACTGTAGTGAACTACACAATTAGAATAATAAAAAGAAGAAGTGTTTGTCAGAAGTGGAAGTAGTATCAAACTCCAAGATACAGTGGACGGTTTGTATAACATAAAATCTGTACAATGTAAAAAATTCCGGAGATAGGGGAAATTTGCTTAACATAATCGCCTATAGGGGAAATCCGTACAACATAACAATAACTCCTATAAAAACTCATGCCACCATTAAATGCTACTGGCATACTGCCGGCTGCAGTTTATGCAATGTGCAATCAGTTTTCTGTTCATATCATCCGATCTGACAATTACGCAGGTGATCTCACCACAGCAGATTCAGAATGCTAATGTGTTTTCAGCCAGAAAATGCAAAGAAAATACTGTATGGCTAAAAAAGCAAGTCATCTACAGAATGGCACTGTCCTTCTGTGAATGGGTTGATAAATTAAATCATCCTGAGTTGCTGCCCCTTCCCCCCGATATCTCCAGTGGTACTTTCCCCCACTGCCATTCCACATCCCCTTCAATGGGTATAGAACTGCCCCATTGCCACAGAAAAAAAAAGGACTTTGGGACTGGGGTCCCAAGGAATCCTCTGGCCTGCCGCACATCTGCTCCACAGAGATATTTCCAAAAATAATTGGCCCATTGGGTAAAGGCAGTCCTCTTGAAACAGAGAACATTTTTATACCATCTGAATTCTCTACAGCTAGCACATCTGGGGGCTAGCCTTCCTCTGTGAGATCTATTTTGCCAGCACAATCCAACAGTACAGTACATACTTCTGACCGTTTCCAGAAAATATCTGATCCTCTCTTTTGCTACAAATTGCATCTTAAAATGTGTAGTTTTCAAAGGAGTAGCTTTGTTAGTTTGTGTGCGTGCATTAGCCAAAAAGCAAAACGAAACAAAAAGCAAGAGACAAATACATTGTGGCACCTTAAAAGATAAGAGGCTTAAGTGTGACACAAATATTTGTCTCGTTTTTTCGTTTTGTTTCAAAAAGTGGTGACACGTCTCAGAAACCCACTGGTGGGCTAAGAGACAGGACTACAATGAGTCAAGGACATAACTACATCAATGCCATAACAAAAACGAGGACACAGCACTATCCTGACATGTTGCTACTATAAATACAGCCCATATCAAATTATCTTTTGTTCTGAAGATTACAATTGATGATATTAAACCAAATTCAGAAGAGAGTAATCTGGCTACAACGCTATTTTTATCTGAAGAAGAATCAACTCCAGTGCTACGGTAAATGTATATATAATAAAAGTACTTACAATACTACATGTTAAAATAAACCTAGCCATGGCAGTTCATAGTAACTTTGAGAAGTCTAACTGGGTTAAAAGGTCAGAAGCGAATCATAAACTCGACACCTTATTCCAAGACTCACAAAAAAGATTCCTACATAAAACAATACATGCCAATTTTACTTATTTTAAAGACTTTATTTCCACACCATTCAAATAAATGTTTCTAAGATGTTTCACACATATTCACAATGAATACCTTTGGCAATTATAACACGTCTCCCCCAAGCCAAGTAACAGAAGGAATTGGATGTAGGCTTGAATATGGCCCCTGGCCAGTTTGTGAGGAGTAAGAATTACTTCCAGGCAACCAGAGAAGTTGCAAATTGAAAAGCAGTTCCCTCATGGCCCAGGGCACAATATAAGACTTAGGCAGGTATGTGTGGAGAGGCAAGCTAGCTTGTACAAAAAGAAACTGCAGGCTCAACTGCACAGCAGTCATCATCTCCAGAACAGATAATGATGCAGAACAGAGACTAATGGAAATTCTGAAGTCTTATTATATCATTTGTAACATACGTACTTCATACTTGTATCTCAACATCAGCCGGACCAGTTTCTTTTGGGAATACAGTCCTGACACTTTAATTTATTTCATTAGTGCCTAACAGCATCTATTATTGTGGCTTAGAAACCTCAACATAAAAGAGCTATTACCAATCCAAAGAGCAATAAGGCTGGATATGAAAGAGAAGCAAACATAGTTCTAAGAAAATATCCCTCTTGAACTCGGGTGTATGTGTTTACAAGAGACTACTAGAATATTATTTTAAACAATCAAGTTGTTCAATCTACTTCTTTATTAGAAACCAGGAAAGATCTTTCTTAACAGGTTTTCATCTCAGCATATTAATTTGACATTTTCTCTTTATTTTAGTGCAACATAGCATAGCAATTCGTATTTCTAATATTACAATTAAGGGGAAGGAAAAACACCCAAGCGTTAGACATGAAAAAATATAATTCAATTCAAGAATTCTGACATCTGTAGTGTTTTGAGCACTGCAGACCAGCATCTACAGTAGTTAACAAAACTTCCAGTGTGGAAGCAATAACAAAAGGTGAGTTCCAGAATTGTTGGAAATGGTCTCTGTTGTTATCTTGTACTGTATATATTAAAGCTTTACATTTCACTGACACAGGACTGCAGTTATCAGTTTGCACTTCATGCTTCTGGTTGAGCAGGCTCTGCTTTATGAAAGCATGTGTCACAATAACCCTGATACCTTCCAAGGAGCCACATAATGATGCTCCTTAAATAAAATGTGAACTTACCCCTCATTGGCAAACACACATTCTATTTAAATAAGTACCAAACCATGGCAAGTTTTCTTGCAATTACTAAACTCAGATTAGGTTTTTCTTAAGTAATTATGAGACACCAGCGAACCTGTTTAGCCAGCCTGCTCAGTCTCATTTGTCTTGCTGCCAACTCTCAAGAGTACAGCAGCATGTGTTTCATTCTGCAACTCATCCAGCAAGTTTAGACACTGGGCAATGGGGAAAAAAGCATTTTTAAATCCATCAGCACAGCTACCACAACACTTTCAGCAGTTTGTCCTTTAAAAGAAGTATGGTCAACATTTCACTTTATCATGACACAGAAAGGGAGGGTCAACACTTCCTTTGCACTAGTACCCCTTCCCCCTTGCTCCTCACACACTGGAGCCCTTCCCCCTTGCTCCTCACACATTGCAGCTGGCAATGTCTCTCTCCTTTCTCCATATTTTGGTATCTAACTTTAATCCGCATTATATCTGTTTTATTAAAATGGGGAGGTTTCATTCCTTCACCACTTCCTTGAGAAGTGTACTGTACTTGGGGATGGAATGAGCTCTGGAGCCACTGCAGGAGGTACACACAGGAAGGAATCCTATTGTAGAGCATTTTACACCTTCTGCCCTGCAGAGGGCACTTCTGCACACACCATTTCCACAGCAGGCTAGAAGGAACAAAAGGGCAGAAAGATTGACAAGCGCTCCCCTCCGTCTACTCCTCTATCATTTTAGGTAGCATCGACATGCAACTGACACCCGAATGCACCACTAGAACGATTATTATCCCTAATAATTCCCGCACCTCCATGATTTATAAGGATGTCAAGCAAGCTGTATTTTCCAACTCCTTGTGGCACAGAACATCATTTAGCCCCTGGCTCTTCTAATCCGAAACTAAACAAAGGATCACTTCCAGAAATGTCATATTTCCTCCAAGAGTATTAAAGATGCTCTCAGTCCATCTGGCCGGACAAGACACTGGGCCATACCAGATGCCGACCAAGCAAGCTGAACCAGGGCTACAACTGCTGCTTTCCCATAATTCACTTCTTCTCTCTGCCTAGCATTACCCTAATGACCCCTTCGTATTCACACACTTTAAATCTTCACCTGGGGCCCTTCTGGCAACCAAGGACCAGGAGATGCTTCTACGGGTCGCGTCTCTCCCCCCCCCCCCAAGAAACCCCTTGCCAGAAAGGCGTTCTCGGTTTCCTCAAAGCGAAGGGATTGGGGGGGGAGCGAAGGCTTAAGCATAGATTTCCCCTCCTCCTCCCCCCTCCCCTTCCAGCAGCATTTCTGCCAGCGCCGTAAATCCTCCGGAGCCTGGCCGGGAATCCCGCTTGGGCAGGCAGGCCAGCGGCTCATTGTTTTGTGTGTGTGCGGGGGGGGGAGGGAGAGGGGGGGAGGAGGAGAAAGGAGGAGACCAAAGGCCGAAAGCAGAGGGAAGGGACTGGGGACGGGCCTCTGCCGACCAGGCAGAAAGTGCTGATTCAGTGAGAGAGAGAGGCCCGCCGGCCTCGGGAGGAGGCGGGGGAGACGACCCCCCCAACCCCAACCCCATCAGCCCCCAACCCCCACGATCATCGCGGGCGCCTCTCTCGGCCTTTCATTTTTCCAGTCCTGCCCCCACCATGTCACTCGCCCTCGTCGGGAGCCAAAGTGCCACCCTGTAAGCGAGTAC
This sequence comes from Phrynocephalus versicolor, assembly GCA_023846285.1. Taxonomy (NCBI): domain Eukaryota; kingdom Metazoa; phylum Chordata; class Lepidosauria; order Squamata; family Agamidae; genus Phrynocephalus; species Phrynocephalus versicolor. The sequence continues at coordinate 1,406,350 of JAHTLZ010000289.1, forward strand.
TGTATATACAGGGATTATGATCCGATGGCTCTCGACTGGGAAATAAGCTCCCCTGGGTCCCTGCGATTGACACCCCCTGGAAGACCCGTTCAGCGGCCGAGGGCTCCCCCCTTGGGGGCAAGGAAGGGGTCGAGAGGATCGCTGGCCACAAATGCTTCGGGCACCCACGAACGGGCTCGCCTTTCGAGACCCCACGGCGCCCTCCGAATTCTAAAAAGATGCCAAGGAGACGCCTCTCCTTCCTTCCTTCCTTCCTCCCCCTCGTCCAAATGAGAAAAGGAGTCCTTTTTCTTGCCGGGAGGGAAGGAGGGAGGGAGTCTGGCCCACCTTCCCCGGGGCTTCTTCCGAGAACGGCCCGGGGCTGATCTCGACCAAGACAGCTCACCGGGGCGAGGAGTCCGCCCGTGATTAATTGTCTTGATCACTTTTCGGCGCCTGGGTGTTAACTTTTTCAAGGCGCCACGGGACCTTTCCAAGCAAGCACACGGAGGAAGAGGCGTCGGCGTGCTGGCGTGCTCTCCTTCCGCCCAGGGCGCCTCCTGCCTGCCTGCTTCCCTCCTGGGGCTGCTCACCAGGGCCGCCGGCCGGACACAGGCCCTTTCCCACCCCACCCGCCGCCCGTCCTCCGTCCGGTTCCCGGTTGCCCGGCACCCCGATCCCGCGGGGCTTGGGGGGGTCGAGCCCTACCTGAGGCCGTGTACCAGCTGCCGGCGTGGCTGGCCTCCCGGCAGAGCACTCGGTTGGACATCTTGGTGCCTGAGCCGCCTATGGTGTTCGGGAAGGGGGGGGTGACGGGAAGGGGGGGAGGGAGCGCGGGAGGAAGGTCCGGCCGCGGCGGTGCTAATCCCCCTCCTCCTCCTCCTCCTCCTTTTTCCCCGGCTGAGCCACAGCCACCCGCGAGGATGGGGGGGGGGACGGGGGACGGACGGCGCCGCCGGAAGGCACCACGAGGCCAGGGAGAAGTCGGCGGCCGAGGCACGCGGCGAGCGGCTGGAGGGCCCGCCGAGCTTCCGGGAGCCACGGACGGACCAGGGAAGCCCACCAAGGCCAGGCCAGCAGCGGCCGCCGCCCGGGCTAGACCCAAAGAGTAAGCGGCGGCGGCAGCGGCAGCCGGGTTTGGCCTAACTCGGCTCCGGTGGCATCAGGACCCCACAGCCGCGTGGCTTGCCATTGGGCCAAGGGGAAGCAAAAGCCTCAAGGCGATTGGGCAATAGGGTCCCCCTATGCTTCGGAGGGGGCCGGCCAACCCTCCTCATTGGACAGTTCCCCCCCCCACCTCCAAGCGACGCCCCGCCATTGGGCGGAGCCGAGGCATGGGCGGGGATCCCCCCTTGCGATTGGTCCAGCCGAGTTGCCGTGGCGATGGCTTCGGGCTTCCCGGATTGGCGGGGCTGTGTCTCTGAGGTGAAGGGAGGCTGAGAAGAAGAAGAAGAAGAAGAAGAAGAAGAAGAAGAAGAAGAAGAAG
>JAHTLZ010000289.1:1407824-1475648 GCA_023846285.1 Phrynocephalus versicolor
GAAGAAGAAGAAGAAGAAGAAGAAGAAGAAGAAGAAGAAGAAGAAGAGGAGGAGGAGGAGGAGGAGGAGGAGGAGGTCGGCGGGCGGGCGGGCGGAAGGAGGAGGTGGTGGGAAGACACCCCCCGGGAGACCGGAGAGGAGTGGGAGGGCCCTGCCTTCCGGTTGGTTGGAGGATTCTGGATCCTGCCCTCGGCCTCCCGGAAAGCCCTTGGACAGCTCCCACCACCACCACCACCACCACCACCTCGAGAACTCAGCCGAAACATACGTTGGATTTCAGCCTTTAGAAGCAGCGTCCATAGCAGTTCATAAGAAGAGCCATGCTGGATCAGGCCAAAGGCCCATCTAGTCCAGCTTCCTGTATCTCACAGTGGCCCCACCAGATGCGTCTGGGAGCGCACGAGACTAGATATCTGTCCTCCTGATAGCACTCCCCTGCATCTGGCCCTTGATGTACCCCGGTTTTAAGCCTGGAGATTACACATCTCCCTCATGGTTTGTAACCTGTGATGGAGTTTTCCTCCAGGAATCTGTCCAGTCCCCTTTTGAAGGCATCCAGACCAGATGCCATCACCACACACTGTGGCAGGGAGTTCCACAGACTAACAACACGCTGAGTGAAAAAAAATATTTTCTTTTGTCTGTTCTTACTCTCCCAGCCCTCAATTTGAGTGTATGTCCCCTAGTTCTGGTATTTTGTGAGAGGGAGAAGAGCATCCCTCTATCCACTTGACTCATGCCCTGCATTATTTTATACATCTCAATCATATCCCCCCTGAGGTGCCTTTTTCCAGTCTAAAGAGCCCTACAAAGTTCGGCCAAGCCTTGTGATCGCGGGGGTTTGTTCAAATGGCTTCCCCAGTCCTCAAGGCCAGCAGGGTTATTTTGAAAGAAGACCCTTGCAAGCACCTCTCTAACAGTCCCTGGAAATAAAAAATAAAAATAAAAAACCGACTCAAAAAAGTTACATATGTCCCTCTTTAACGTTGCCCCAAATTGGCAGCCGCTGGCCTTCTGCTTAATGGTAGGTCTGGCCTGGACCGCCATAGTGGGGAAGTTAAAGCTAATCTGCAGAATAAGAAGGGCTTGATGAATGCAAACCAAAGTTCAAGGCCAAGACCTTGCCCTCCTGAAGTGATTGAGCAGTGGCATTCTGGAAGATTTACACATGAGTTATGATTTCCAGAAGGTAGCCACATTAGGATGGTGCAATAAAAACATACTATGGCATAGGTTTTCATGAACAATGTAATAATAGACATTACCTTATAATGCTACAAGATGCTTAGTAACAATAAAGACATCTATTTAATAGTTCTGAGGGTAGAAAAAGCCTATTAGTGATCTTAAATAAACTGTGGAATTGTTTGGATGGTAAATAATGCTTTAAATAGCTAAATATTAAATGTCTGCATAATCACAGTTGCATTGTCTGCATAATCACAGTTGCACTGTATATGTAAGACTAAAAAACGAATTAAGCCACGATGATCCAAAGGAGTAAAATGGAATCCAAATTCTAAAAATTACGCATACATATTACCTGTAGAAGTTATGCTCCCTGCCATTCATCAAGGTATATTCAACCACGGAAATTCCCAGTACCTGACTCCTTAATTCATTGTTTAACGGCATCTCACTCAGATACAAGGCGATTGCCATGGTTGTTGTTTATTACTTTTGGCATAAAGCAAGCTGAATGGCTATATGCTTTTTAAAGATATTGTGATGTCATGTAATCTCAGAGTCTAATAATATCCCATTCTCTTGCAATGTTTGTAAGTCCTTGTGTCAGTATTCAGTAACATTGAGCAGTGTCCTATAATGGTCATACTTCCCCTGCCTTCCTTTCATCATGTGGCTAGGGCCAGCAAGCTGCTATTTAACTATTCTGATAGTGAACGTAGACCCTGCTGATGCACACTCAGGAATACAGCCAACACCTCATTATTAAGTGGCAATTTGCCTCCAAGTGGCAATTTGCCTCCAAGATTTCTCTTATGTAGTCATAAATCTCCAGTAGATTCTGGCCAAACTTCCTATGTTGCAGACCAGTTTGCTCAGATATAAGAGAAGTCACACACTGAAAGAACCTCTGTCGAGCAAGAGTTTTCCTCTGTTTAGTTAGAGCACAGATCTACGTAGAGTTATCCCTACTAGATATGATAGATTCACCATAGATTTTTATAGACAAAAGTAACAAGGGGCTATGAATAAATTGTTTTTGCATAGATTTTTTATCCCCATTGATGAAAAGAAGAAGCTTGTACTGATGCATCCTTAGGATGTTTAAGGATAATGGCTGGAACTATATGTCCTACTTCAATGTGAGGAACTGAATTAAAACGGTGTGTTGCAAGCTGATTTAACCCTGTTTGCAAAGGGTTTAACCCTGATTTGCAGAGGACGGTTGTGCAGACGCTGGGCATGTCGTGGATAGGTTATTGCGACATGCTTTACATGGGGCTTCCCTTGTACATTGTTCGGCGACTGCAACAGGTGCAGAATGCGGCAGCCAGATTGGTGGTTGGTGCAGGCAGATTTGACCACATCACCCCAATTCTGACTCGTCTGCATTGGCTGCCCGTTGCTTCCCAAATAATGTACAAGGTGTTGGTTTTGGTTTACAAAACCCTCCATGGCCTGGGACCTGAATATCTGACAGAGCGAATCTCCTAAAGGTCAGAGCTGGCCAGACCCACCAGAGCCTCATCAGCCTTCTCGCTTCAGGTGGCCAGCCCAGGGAGTTCTGGTACGCCTCTTGCCAGATTCTCTGCTCTTCTTTTCTTTTTCCTCCCCTTTCTTTGTTGAGTATTACCTGTTGTGGTGGTTTTAATTGTTTGTATTGCCCTGTTTGTAAACTGCCCAGAGTCCCCTATGGGAAAATAGGTGCAGAATATAAACTTAAAAATAAATAAATAATAAATAACCCACAGGAGAAAACTTTGCTGTGGTCCCCCCCTCCCCAAATGTGTGGCTCTTGCCTAGCTTGCTTGACACTGTGCCATCCCTGACACATAGTACACCACCACCTCTAGTACACCCATTCCCCCCTAGTTGTTCCTCTTGGTTTACATCCAGAACTAACTGTACTCAATTAATTCTCTCTGTTCCACCAGGCTTCAAATAAAAGAGGGGAAAGTATATTTACAAGTCCAATAGACTTACATTTTTCTTTAAAAAAAACCAAGTGCCTCTGTGCACTTAATTTGTTTTAAGGGTTTCTATTTATTTATTTATTTATTTATTTTATATACTGCTCCATCTAGCTGCATGGCTACTCTGGGCCGTTTACAAAGTTGAACCAATGTCAGTCAAAACACACAATAAATAAACAATCCAATAATAAAAACATTATAAGAAATAAAACAATATCTATCTAAGCATCAAACAGGAGCAAGATGGCCTAAAAACAAACAAACAAACAAAAAATAAAGTGCATAAACATTGATGTTGATATTTCCTTATCCCCATAACTAGTCTAGCCGCAGAATTCTGCACTAGCTGGAGTCTCCGCATTAACCTACAAGGCAGCCCCACGTAGAGTGCATTGCAGTAGTCTGATCTTGAGACTATGAGTGCCTGGACCAACATGGCAAATGCACCGGGGTCCAGGAAGGCACGTAGCTGAGCGATGCGCCTAAGATGAAAATGGGTGGCGCAGACCACCGATGCCATCTGGGCCTGCATGGAAAGCGTAGGGTCCAGTATTACACCCAGACTACGCACCTCATCCTGCACGGAGAGAGTCCCCCCCCCAAAAAAAAACTGAGGGAGTTTCCCAAACCGCCAACCAGCGGCGCCACGCGGAGGACCTGGTTCAACCTCAGTTTATACGCCCTCATCCATCCGAGTACGGCATTCAAATAGGTATCAAGGGATGAAATGGCATCCACTGCAGATGGAAAAAAGGAGATATAGAGCTGGGTGTCATCAGTATATTGATGACACGAACGCCCACCTCCCGACGACCTTCCCCAGCGGTCTCATATATATGTTAAAAATCATGAGGGAAATTACTGACCCCTGTGGCACCCCACAATTGAGGGAGCAAGGGGAAGAAGCAATCTTCTCCAGCTGCACTCTCTGAGGCCGGTCCTCCAAGAAGGAATGGAACCACTGCAAAGCAGTGCCTCCAATTCCTAACTCAGAGAGCCTTCCCAGGAGCATACCGTGGTTGACAGTATCAAAGGCCGCTGAGATATCAAGGAGGACCAGCAAGGACAATTTGCCCTTGTCGGCCTCCTTCAGAAGATCGTCATGTAGGGCGACCAATGCCGATTCCATTCCATGACATGGTCTGAACCCCGACTGGAATGGATCAAGAGTGTCAGTTTCATCCAGAAGCCCCTGAAGTTGGTCGGCCACCACTCTTTCTACAACCTTGATGATGAATGGTAAATTGGCAGCAGGCCTGTAATTGCCAATTTGGTCCACTGCCAACTGAGACTTCTTCAGAATGGGCCTAATGAGTCTCCTTGAGGAGGGCACTCCTTGAGGGGAACCCTGCCCTCCTGGAGCGACCCATTAATTATTGCTGTGACCCAATCTTTGGTAACCAGCCTGGCCTCTTTTATAAGCCAAGCCGGGCAAGGATCAAGTGCAGAGGTGGTGGCATGACAACGATCAAGGTCCCTGTCCACTTGAGACGATGTCACAGGTTGAAAGGTGGTCAGAATAACTGGGCAAGGTGGAGCACTGGACATCTCTGCTCGATCTGCTGTCAGCTAGAGGTCTAGGCCCTGGTGGATGGCCTCTACTTTAGATTTTAAAAAGGCCGCAAATTAATTGCAGGATATACTATGGGGAGGCTGTCACTGCAAGCAACCCCAGATAGATCACGGACTATAAGAAAGAGCTCAGCCTGATGGTTTTGTGCTTCACTTAATCAGATAGCGAAGTGAGATCTTCTTGGTGCTCTAATCTTGGCTGAATAAATAATCAATGCAATCTTCACGGCCACTAAATTACAAACCATCGGGGCTCACCTCCAAATGCACTCTAACCACCTTCTATTCCGCTTTAGGGCCCAAAGGTCCAGGTAAAATGGTGCACCACAGACCCAGCAGCAAAGTCGATTGCCCTGGAGGCAGCGGAGTACCACCCTTCCAACAAGGCATCGACAGGTGCGCCAACCAGTTTATCGGGAATCCCACACATGGTCTCCTGAAATTGCAAAGGATCCATAAGCCTGCGTGGGCGGACCATCTTAATGGGTCCAGGCTCCCCGCGGAGGGGAGGTGCCACTGTGAGGCTGCATTTCAATAGGTGGTGGTCCAACCATGACAACGGGACCAACACAAGATCAGTCACCATCTGGCCACATTAGAAAACACCAGGTCTAGAGTATGACACTCCCCCCCATGTGTGTGGGACCTTTGACAAGTTGGGATAAGTCCAGGGAGGCCATGGTCTCCAAGAACTCAAGAGTCAGGCCAGTGACCTGCGCCTCTGCGTGAATGTTGAGGTCACCCAGAACTAGAAGTTTGGGGCACCTCAACAGCACTGTGGAGATGAAGGACGCCAACTCTGGAAAAAAGTGCACTGGGTCGCGGGGAGTACGGTACACCAGCACAATCCCAATTCCATCCCTATCCCCTATTAACACATGGAGGGCCTCCAGGCCTGGAATCACCAATGATGAGAGCCTAACAGCCTTCAGAGAGTTCTTATATACAATGGCTACCCCCCACCCTTACCCTCCAGTCGACCCTGGTGCCAAATAGTGTACCAAGGTGGGCAGATGGAGAGGGTAGGACCACCCTTTGTGCCCACCCAGGTCCCGGTAATGCATGCCAGATCTGCTGCTTCATCGAGAATCAAGTCCTGGATGATCTGAGTCTCATTAGCTGCAGACCTGGCCTTTAACAGCACCAAGAACAGAGTGGAGGGCCGACTGAACTGATTACCTTGCATCTGACAGGTGGAGACAGCACCAGAACTGGGCACAGCTTTCACATATCTGTTCCTCTTTCTTGAAGATCTCATAGGTGGAACCCCAATGGCATACCTACCTTTGCCCATAAGCACCCCAATAGGCCACACACACACACCGAGCTGTGGCTAGAGCTTTCCCACGCTCCCTGGGTGTAAGGCATAGGATATTTTAAAGGGGGGGAGGAAGGGGAAAGGAGGGGGAAAAGGCAACCTTAAACAGGGAACACTTCTGTGAAAAATGGCAGAAGGACATAAGGAGTAACAGAAGATATCAGAAAACCATCTGCCAGTAAGTACAAGGACTTACAATAGCTGTTACTTAGCCCCACCCCCAATACTGATATCCACCAATTCTCTTCGGCACCAATCTGGCGTTACGGTTAAACCTTAAGTTAGCAGCTAGGGTGTAGACATGGTGCACCACAGACCCGGTGGCGAAGGGGGCGTTCAGGAGCAAGCGTGTTGATTGCCCTTGAGGCAGCGGGAGGCATGCTCCTCTAGCATTAGTATAGAAATATGTGTCCCCAGTGCCCCATTGATGTATCTAACTCATGCATGTTTCACTTGAGCTCTGATTGGCTGACATGTTTTAGAATTGAAAATATTTTCATTTTCATCCCTTAGGTGTGGTTTAACCCAGAACAGATGACTGCTAGTTTCTGTCTGTGTCCCCTTGGAGTTCAGTTTGAATCTTTTTCTCATATTAAGTGTCACTAGTGTGGTCTCACGCTAGTTCATGTGGAGCCCAATCAGTTTGTAAAGTTCTGGCTTGTCCCAAAACATTCCCTGGTGCTCAGAAGAGTCTTAAGTCCTCTTCTGTATATATTGTATCCGTACATGTGGAGTGTGGCAGTAACAGGAATTTTGCAGCCACTTGTACTGGCTTGCACAGAGACAATTCAATATAGCTCCAGTTCAGAACAGCAGTTAGAGAAACATGAGACAAGTATATTTGGTATAAAGCAGAGCTGTCCAACTTTGAACGGGCCAAGGTCTACTTTTTCTGGACGAAAGTGCCTGAGGGTTACTACACTAAAACCTCTACTTATGAATTTTTTTCTGTTCTGAGCATCTGGCCAGTAGGGAGAGCAGGGGACTGTGCCATGGCCCTTGAACTGCCCTGTTTGGCTGAGACAGTGGGCTGGCAGACCCAGAGCTTTGCTGGGGCAGTGGTGGTCCTTGGGTTGGGGGAGGGAGAGGTGGAGAACTTATCCCCTCACATTTTTATTGATGGCTGGTGGGCTACTTTTGAACCCTTCACGGGCTACTGGTAGCCCCCGGTCTACCTGTTGGACAGGCCTGGTATAAAGAAATACAGACAAGCTTGGGGAATTTTCTTCAACTGTTTTCCCCTCCAATAATCCTTCTTGCATGTTTCTAGTGGGGTGCCACTTGGAAAGGTCAATTTCAAATACTTTGCATTGTGGCTGTTGGTCTATGTGGGTACAATAAAGCCAACAGGAAAACATTACTGTAGAAGTTTCTTGCATCATAGCTGGACCAAGAAATACAGTACAAGTAACATGGTGGTTCTTTGGAATGACAGAAACAGGTGCTAATTAAGTAACAGTACGAAGTCGAAGGGGTGTAACTAAGCATTCTGCAACATTAGAAGATGTGTTTTTGCAGCTGTTTGGAAAAGCAAAATGTACAGGGTTGGCCCCAAATCAAATCAAATCAAATCAAATCAAATTGCCGGGTTTTAATATTTATTGTGTGTTTAGCTGTTTTATGTTTTATGATTTATGTTTTTTGTTATTGGTATTGTTTTTGCTTCTATTATTGTTTATTTGTTTGGCTTTTGGGCAGTCAATAAATAAATAAATAAATAAATAAATAAATAAATAAATAAATAAATAAATAGGCTGTAGGTACAGGTTTATAATGAAGAGAGGGTAGCTGGAGCACAAGCTCATCATGTATCCAAGACAGAAAGGCAGAAGGAAATTGGAGCTGAAACAGAACATTCGCTTGTGAAAGTAGTAAGAATTCTGAGATCCAGAGTCATTCTCTCACAAGCATCCCTAATTTAAAATCCTGCTAGGACATAAACACATATATTTTTAGAGTTACTTAAACTGGCAGAACTGGAATGTACACAGTTTTTATTGCCTTTTGCTTAGGTTCACCCAGAGGGGATGAAACAGAATCCTGGTGGACTACATAAAAGGAGCCACTTAATCCACTTCAGCTATTCACCCACCTAACTTGTCTTCTGTTATATTATTGGATTGCTGCCATGGAGACCATCAACAGGCCTCAAGGTCTTTCTTCCAAAATAACTAGTTAGAACTGGGGAGGAAAAGTGGGGGGAAGGGATGTGTCACTGGACTGGAGAGGAGGAGTTATAAGGAGGCAGAGCCACTGAAGTCAGAAGCAGTGCAACAAAAGTGAGGAGTCAGAGAGGATAGAATTTAGCTACATTGACTTTCTGAGGAATATCCTCTCCATCAAATCATGGTACATACAAGTTCAAACAGCTGTCACAACTTCACAAGACACTCGTTTTAAAAAAAAATTGAAATTGCACAAGAATGGTTACTAGAGATGGGTACGAAATGACTTTTTTCCCATTCTGTTATCTGTTATCCGTTTCGTTACATAATGGAACAAATAACGACCGTGGCGAAGGATTAGGAACAAAACGAACAGAAGTTACAGAACCAAGAAAATTACCTTTGTTACTGTTCATTTTCATTAATGACGGCGCACAATGAAATGGACCAATATAAAATAGGGCACTGCTTCATTGGAAGTAGAAAATCTGACTGCATTTAAAAGTTTAACTGATTTAGCCCTTCCAGTATTTGCAGAAGCAGCGAAATGATGGCCAGGATCCTCTTCTGTCATGCAACAATAGCAGTGCAAGTATTTTAAATTGCATGTACATGGCACTCATGCAAGGAAATCTTCAGCACCTTCTTGCTCAAATATAAGCTGGATATTCCTCACGAAGGGTCTTCTCTTGCAAAATGGCAGCCTTTGTGTTGTTAAACTAGAACAGCATTACGCTTAATCAGTACTTACAGGACCTAGGCCCATGTATTTAAACTTCCTAGTAACAGAATGCGGGATTCTTCCTTTAAAAAGAAAGAAAGAAAGAAAGAAAGAAAAATTAACCGCCTTGCTTTAACTCAATATAATTAAATATTAAGATGCTTTTCATCAGGAAATACTGGAATCACTTGTTCAGACACAGAAACCTTTGTGGTTTACCTTGAAAACTCAGAGTGGAATGCATAAAAAGCAATGTATTTTGATAGAACAGACTGTATATTGCTCAGAATCATGTACTAATGCAGTACTATACAAACTTATCCAGAGTAGGTTCCAGAGAGTTTATTGAATCTCACATCTAAACAAACATGCTGGATTACATGAAGTCATATTAATATTTGTTAAATGGTGCCCCATGCATGTGTGGGCATGAAGACTAGATGTGTGGAATGCAAATGCAGTAAAATATTTTATTTAGCTATATTGTCACTTGCTCTCTCCCACGAAGATTCCTATAACATTATATTAACACGTGAAGAAAAATGGGTGTCTGTAGTAGCTATTAACATAAATTATGTTTCTGTCTGCTTTGAGATATAATTATGTCTTTGTTACCTGAGACCAGGGATCAGACTCTTCTGATTTATCAAGGTTCACCCTCTGGGTGTTGGTTTTGTCACAAAATCCCAGGGAGATAGGTGCTGCTGACCTGGCAGACCTATGACTGGATCACATTTCCAGTACATATAGATTAAGTCTGTAATCCTATATATACAGTACATTTATGGGAGCATAAATTCTGCTGAACTCATAGACGCTGATGTTTGAGTAGACATGTGGAGGCTTGCACTAGGAGTTGTGTTATAAATATACTAGCCTAGATCTGGAAGAATGCACAGTTGCAATTCAACGTGCCACTACCCCTCCCATCCTGTGTCTGGGGCCTCTCTTCCTCCTGCTCCCTGTCTTGCTCTATTTACTCTTGCCTTTCTTCATATGGTAAGATATTTTGGCTGTTCCTCCTACCCATTCTGTATGACAGATGTTCCTGCCTTATATCCTCCCCTATCTGCCATGGTGAGAGTGAGGACATTTTGCTCTACAGTACTTCTGTCTGTTTTATTCCTGGCTACTGCGGCAGAGATAGCTTTGTGTCTTTTCCATTCCACCTTGTATGTCTCCATGTGACCTGGGAACATAAAGTGTAGAGGAGGTTCATTTGGAAAGAGGTTGGACCTCTCTTTCATTTTAAAAGAAGTACACGTGTATGTGTGGAGGCTTTTGTTGCCTAAAGCAAAGGGCTGAGTGCCATTCCTCCCATTGCAAGGACAAAAGATAGTTGGTTAACTCTGGGTAAAGGTAAGGCTAGCCCTGGTAGCAGGGCCGGCGCTTCCATCAAGGCAAACTAGGCAGTTGCCTAGGGCGCCAAAATGGAGAGAGGGCACTGGACAGCCTGCCACCCCCCTGCCGCTGGCCACCACCGTCCGTCCCCCCGCCCACCAGCTGCCCGTCGCCGCCCGCCCATCGCTGCCTGCCGCCGCCTGCCCGCCATCCCCCGTGCCCATCGCTGCCCACCCCCCGTGCCCGTCGCCGCCCCCTGCCATCTGCCGCCCTGACCCCCCACCGCCCCGCCCCCACCCCCACCCTGCCCCCTGCTGCCCTGGCCCCCACCTGCCAACACCCTGCCCACCCACTGCCCACTGCCCTGCCCACTGCCCCGCCCATCCACCGCCCCGCCCTACCCCCCACCCCTCACCTAGGGCACAAAAAAACCTAGCACCGGCCCTGCCTGGTAGGCACATACTGTTGCAGCAGAGTGCAGCTCTGATGGGCTACCTGGAACTGGGTGGGAGATGCTGGCTTCAGCATTGCAGATGGCTGGGAGGAAAGGAAAGTCTGAGTCTTCATGTGAATTCCTATTGCTTCTTGCAAAATTTAACCATTCATTTGATGGTGGTGGTTCCTGTTCCAGTTGACAGAGAGACTTTGGGTTGCTGTGAAACCTAAAATATTATGGCTGATCCAAATTTGGTATGGACTTTACTTGGAGAGCAAACTGAGTAGACACAATGCCAGTGTTTTCTCTCATTTTCCACCAGCACTGAGTATGAACTCTACCCTGAACACACAAAGTTCCAGCAATGACCAGAATCAAATAAACAGTGACACTACCTGTGGGTGTGCAGCACCAATACAGTAGTGCATACCTGCAAAGCTTAGAGGGAACATTGCACATTACCAATCTTCCCCATTTTGGACTTACCTTATTGTTTCTATTACTGTAATAATCACTACTTTTAAATTTGCCTCTATGCATAGAATTTACAAATTCCATACAAATAGCTCCCTCTTTTCCTTTCTTTTTGATGATACATTCTCTCCTTTTGTGGTAAGTGATCACACTCTTGAACTACTGGCAGATGTATTGAGTTGGTGTGTGTTTGTTCACTTTTAGTACCATCTTAGATTATTCAGTTTTCACTTATATTTTCGATTCTACAGAAACTTTGGTCTATGTAGTCAAGGATTACAGACTGTTTTGTATGCTTGTTTTTTCATGCTTCATCATAAATACAAATTTTGTGGCTTTATTATCGAAATGTCTATGTCCAACATTTTACACTAATCAAAGATGGAAAATTATTATTTGAATGGCCAGGATAGATTTGGTTGTGGTGTAAGTCATTATGTACAGTCTCTGTCACACTCTTTGTCTTCTTTTTGTTGTGCAGAACTTTCCACCCATCATTTCAATTTGGAAGGACCACTGGATTCCATTGAGCCAAGGGGTGGGGCCAACAAAGCGGGTGGTGGGTCTCCTTACTTCAGGCATGGCAGTGAAGATGGAAGAATTCATATCATGGATTCATCACACAGTACAGCTCCAGATATCGGGAAACATCTATAGAGCTAGGAATCAGGAAGGAGATCCAGTGGAAAGACTGAAATTCCTGTTTCGGAAAAGCTAAATTACTCTATGCAGGTAACTTGGGTATTTGGGAGCCCTCTGCCTGTGTTGCTCCTTTTCTTCTATGCTGCTGTTCTGTTCATGGTACTGAGGATGAGTAAGTGTTTTGTCTGTTACCATGTACAGGATCCAGGTGTTTATGGGATTCTTCAGCTGCTCCCTCTATAAGACCGGCATGTCTTGCAGGACTGCTTATCGAACACCTGGTGAGATACCAGGGGACAAGATGAAGAGTGAATACAAGAATTAAATATAAAAAGGGAATATTGTACGCAAGTAGATTAAGTTTATCTTTAATTTTTTATTCTGCTTGACTTCTGCCTTTATGATAGGCTTTGTACTTAAATCTCTGCCTGCACCATATCCTAAAACCATCATCTCTGTATCTCTATAGATTTTGTATCCTAAAAGCATCATCTCTGTATCTCTCCAAAGCACCCCCGCCTCCTCTTACCTTTGAGATGTTTCCTGCAGACCTGAGCTTCTACACTGAATGGCAACAGGATGTGTCCAAACCACAAAAAAGTGTAGAGCAAATGTCAAACCACATGCTAAGACATCTCAGATCTAAAAAAATTATTGTTTTTGAACCTTTGTATTCAGCTTTTGAAACTCACTATTGAGATAGAGAGAAGAATGCATTAAGAAATTAATGACATTTAATCTTGGTAATGCAGATGGGAAACTATCACTGATCTTTAAGTTTGGTTGCGTCAGGGAAAATGAACATATATGTAATGAAGTCACATGCGTTCCACTGCGGCAAATTGTAACCAATTCTGAGCTTGTTCTTTGTCTGTTTCTGTATGCTGAAGAGTATTTAAGACTGGACATTCCATACAGGATATTGTCCCTGTGTTCAGGTACCCCTTGTGCACAAGGAATTCTGAAAAGATCCTCTGGAAATAAATCTGCATTCCCAGGAGTCTGGTTTGTCTGTCATCCATTTTATAGTGATTCTCATTGAGGATCAGCCACATTCAAATGTGTGGGGACAGTGGATTGTACAGTGTAATCTAGCTTTCACAGTATTTTCTCTCCCTACAGTTTTTTTGTTTTTTTTTTTTGTTTTTTTTTTTTTTTTTTGCATTAATGGCTTGTTCTATTTTGCAGATCCTTTTTGCTGTATGTTCCATTTGGAACACACAATTATTGATTCCACTTCATTTTCTTCAGTAGCGTTTTGTAAAAGTCAAATATTCAAAATGCTTTTAACAAGAGAAATGTTCTATCCTTCACCTATTCATTTCTGTGAAACAGCTATTTTTGACTTTAAAATGTTGTTAGGACTGGCAGGTTGGAAATAATGCAAGGCACAAAGTTCAGTTTGCTACAAACAGCAATTTCCACTTCTATCAGATCAAGGTGGCTAAAACATTTAAGACACAGGAAGATTCATTCGTGAATTGTTTGTGCACTAATTTAGTCAACATAAATGGTATCACACACAAATAGGTATTAAATTATCTAGTGTCTCTGCACAACTACAGCAAGTGGAAAATTCTATGGTGCTTTGTGAAGTACTAGTGCCTATGGAAGTTGCACATTTCTCTCTGGTACTTTATTACCCAAACCCTTATGTTTTGTGGGGGTCCAATATGAGATGCCAGTCTGCCCAAACTCGACTTCTAAAGTGAAGGGTAGAGAGCAACTTATGTTATTTGTCTGGACAAATTACCTTTGAGTAGGCAAGTGTAGGTAGGTCTCTCTTTTCCACTGTGCGTGTTCCTTCTCTGGCCCCTATACAGGGGAAGCTCAAAAAATTAGAATATTGTGCAAATGTTCATTTATTTTGCCAAGTCAACTCAACAAGGTGAAACTAATATAGGAGATAGACTCATTACATGCAAAGTGAGATATGTCAAGCCTTACTTTGGTATAATTGTGATGATTCTGGCATATAGCTTATGAAAACCCCAAATTCACAATCTCAGAAAATTAGAATAATGTGAAAAGGTTCAATATTCTAGGCTCAAAGTGTCCCACTGCAATCAGCTAATGAATCCATAACACATGCAAACGGCCCCTGAGCCTTTAAATGGCCTCCCAGGCTGGTTCAGTAGGAATCACAATAATGGGAAAGACTGCTGACCTGATAATTTTGCAGAAAACCATCATTGACACTGGGAAGTGGGATGTTCCCAAAGTGCTGTACCAAAGCACATCAATAGAAAATTATGTGGAAGGGAAATGTGTGGAAGAAAAAGGTGCACAAGCAGCAGAGATGACTGCAGCCTGGAGAGGATTGTCAGGAAAAGGCCATTCAGAAGTGTTGGGAACTTTCACAAGGAGTATGCTGAGGCTGGAGTTAGTGTCTCAAGAGCCACCACACAGAGACAGATGCTGGACATGGGCTTAAAATATCATATTCCTCTTCTGAAGCTGCTCCTGAACACTGTTGCTCAGTGGTCCAAAGTCCTCTTTTCTGATGAGAGCAACTTTTGCATCTCATTTGGGAACCAAGGACCCAGAGTCTGGAGGAAGAATGGAGAGGCATACAATGCACGATGCTTGAAGTCCAGTGTGAACTTTCCACAGTCTGTGCTGATTTGGGGAGTCATATCTGCTGGTGTTGGTCCACTGTGCTTCATTAAGTCCAGGGTCAACACAGCCGTCTACCAGGAGATTTTGGAGCATTTTCCAGCAGGACTTGGCATCTGCCCACACTGCCAAAAGTACCAAAACCTGGTTCAGTGATCATGGGACTACTGTGCTTGATTGGCCAGCAAACTTGCCTGACCTGAACCCCATAGATAATCTATGGGGCATTGCCAAGAGAAAGATGAGGGACGTGAGTCCAAACAATGCTGAAGAGCTAAAGGCCTCTATTGAAGCATTGTGGTCCTCCATAACACTTCAGCAGTTGCCACAGGCTGACAGCATCCACGCCATGCCACATTAAGACATTAATTGATGCAAAGGGGTCCCAAAGCAAGTACTGAGTGCTTATGCACGCTTATACTTTTCAGAGGTCCTATATTGTTTTGTTTCCAATCCTTGTGTTATTGATGTCATGTAATATTCTAATTTTCTAAGATTGTGAATTTGAGGTTTTTATAAGCTGTAAGCTATAAGCTATAAAAGTAAGGCTTGACATATCTCGCTTTGCATGTAATGAGTCTATCTCATATATTAGTTTCACCTTTTGAGTTTACTTACTGAAGTCAACTTATCCCTTGTTCAGGGACAGTAGCAACTAGATCCTGAATGAAGCTATTTTTTCATTGTTTTGCCTGATGGTGTACTTGTTTAGTGATTGTACTTATGGGTTGTTCTGAGAGAATGGAGAAGTGCTTGGAAATTGCAAAAATAAAAAATAATTGGGGTGCTTCCAGAAATATGTTCATTTGGACTACCACATAAAGCCACTGTGCAATAATGAAATCTTTCTTTCTTTTACAGATTTTCTATGATTAGAAAAAAGACAGAAGTAATGATGGGGGGGGGAGAGAGAATAGGAGACTTACAAACAGAATATTTGAAAAGAGAAAAAAAGCCACAGGATCCTAGTTCAAAACCCAAAGGCAAAGGTGGGTGATATCTTTATTTTAACACCAAAATATCACAAACATAAGCTAGCTTTTGACTCTATAGGGGTCTTCATCAGGATGGGCACCTGAGTTGTAGGTGGTGGGGCAGAAACATAAAGCAAAGGGGCAGATGTGTGTGCCAGGCAAAAGCAACTTTCAAAATGGGAGCTGTAGACTCAGGTCAAAGGTGTAGCTCTCAGATTTCACCTCTGGTGATGTGGATTAGAATGTTTCCCAGATACACAAAGGGCGACCAATCATTTTGCACCTTCTCCCATCACTACCATATATGGAAACACAAGATTAATTTTTCTATAGGACTTGAGGCATACAGAAAGATGCAAACCTTGCATCAGAGAGACATTCTAATCCACACCATTACTGTTCTGTGTCATCAAGTCAGAACCAACTCACAGTGACCCAAATAGGACTTTGGTGGTAAGTAAAATATTTAAGGAGTGGATTTACCAGTTTTACCACCACCAGTTTTTCATGACTGACTCAGGCTACCAACACTAGGGATCCACATTACCAGAGGTGAAATTTGAAAACCATTCCTCTGATGTGACCCTGCAGTATCCCTTATGAAACCTGCTTTGAAAGATCCTGGCCTGCATATTTGGATATGGTTTCTGGAACTTCCTTGTGGTGCAGTGGTTAAATGCCCATACTGCAGGTAAAACCGTGCTCACGACCTGAGGTTCAATCCCAGGTAGCCGGCTCATGGTTGACTCAGCCTTCCATCCTTCTGAGGTCGGTAAAATGAGTATCCAGCTTGCTTGGGGGGTGGGGGGCAATGTGTAGCCTGCATACTGTAATTAAACTGTAAGCTGCCCAGAGACTACTTGAAGTGGTATGGGGTGGTATATAAGCAGGACACTTTTGCTTTGTTTTCTGTACCACCTCCAAGCTCTGTGGTGCTCAGCCTATATGGAGCTGAAAGCTAGCTTATGTCTGTGATTGTTTTAGTGGTCTAATAAAGGTGACAAGGAGATGGACAGTGCAGGTTTGTAGCCCTTTGTTGACACATTCTTGCCCATACTGTTTTTAAGCCAAAAGAAAAAGAAAAAGAAAAAATAAAGGAAAAAAGGTGAATTCTAGAAGCTTCCAGGAGTAGCAGTTCTTTTTCATAAACAAAGTCCTCCTGCACCATATAGCAAAAAATGGACCCCCAGACCAGCCAAATTGCTCTGCCTTTTTCTAGGTCGTGGGTGGGCAAATGGCAGTCCTGAGGCTCCACAAGATTTCTGCAACCTTCAGCTCTGCTTACATCACCTCTTTTCCTGGCCAAACGAAAAGTTAAATTGTACCTTGTAGAATCAGGAATGGCAATTCATAGCTGTGAATTTTTCGGGCTGTTTGGGTGTGTTCGGGAAGTTTTTCTTCCTGATGTTTCGCCAGACTCTGCGGCTGGCATCTTCAGAGGGCAAGGAGCTCAGGGAACTAGGAGTTCTCTCTGTGATCTGGGTTCACTAGGGCTGTGTGCATCATTGATCATCCCAAAGACTTCAATGGGCTACTTTCTGTTTGCATTTTGGGGCATGTTGGGAGGGCTGTGGGGCCTCTGGAGAGTATTTGGGGCATGTGTTGTAGTGGTTCCCTGAGTTTGGCAAAATAGCAAGTCTCTGATATACAGTGGTACGTTGTATAAAATAATTAATTCGTTCCAAATGAAATTATGTTAAGCAAATTTTCCTTTATACAAATTCCCACAGGAATGCATTGAAAACAGAGTAATCCCATTTTTATGTTGTACGGATTCTCCCCATAGGCGATTATGTTGAGCAAATTTCCCCTATCTCCAGATTTTTTATGTTGTACATATTTTTTGTTATATAAGCTGTTTGTTGTACAAGGGTCCACTGTACAGGAAAGCAGACCAGGGAGAATATGTCCTTTCACAATTGCCGTGGATTAAATATGTAGCTACACCTAAGTAACTTGGATTATCTGATAGCAATGCACTGGGGCTAGCCTTTTGGCAATTGGGCTGTGAAATTCAATTTTGCAGTGGAACTGAGCTGTAGACACAGGCCTTGCTATATTGGCAGCATGGAGGGAGCAAGATAAATGAAGGTATAAATTATTCCAAAAACATTGGGGGGGGGAGTAATGTACCTTTTAGGATGGACTGTCCAGGGGAAAACAGGCAGCCCACTCTGGATAGAATGCTCCATTATAAAAGTAAGCACTTCAGTATAATCCCTGCACTTACTGTATTTTCTGGGGCCAAAGAAAGAAGGCACCTAACGCCTTGCTATCAAGTGGTGAGAATGCTAGACTGCATTTTGGATGCACATAATGTATCAGAAAAACAAAGCCCTTTGAGAAGTATTCCATTTTCTTGCTTCCATGGCAATCAGTAACTGAAGATTTTTTTCTGTTGACATGTGTTCAGGTTTCACTCAAAAGGTCTGGGTAACAACCCCTTCTACAAAATACAGAGTTTGATGATTATTTTCTTTCATTTTCCTTCCTAGAAAACAGGTAAAACACATCCTTTACTCAACACCATTGACATGCTGAATGACAGGACTGCTGATGGTGAATAGCAGTTTAACTAAAAACTGTCCACGAGGTTAAGAAATTTGCTCTTTTAAATACTGGATCTAAAAACTGCAAGCTCCCCTGAAATTGTTAGATAACCTTTGCCAGAGAGTACTCTTATGTCCAACTCAACAATGCCTTCAAATACAGTAGAATCTTCTTTATGTATCCACAGCATTCTTCAGCCATGTGACAATTACATTTTTAAAAAGCTACCACTGGTTCTACTGGGAGGATTTTTTCAAGCCAAATGGTCATGCTGGGAGGGAGCTGGGCAGCTTGTAGTCAACCCCCCCCCCCCAATTTCTTCACCATGACCTATTTATTTCTGTGATGCTTTCCCAACCATCCTATCCAAGGCAGCTCACAATGTACCCTTTCCAGTGAATATAACTATTAAAAATTAACAAGTTTATCAATTGATATATATATAGTAGCAAACAATAAAATATTGGATCAACTAAACATCAATAAATTTAATAACTTAAAGAGAAGGGAATGTAATGCTGTCGGAAATAAAGACATATGAGACAAGGCCAAGTGGATTCATATTATGCACACAGCCAATTTCAGAGATCTCCATGGATTAATCTATATTTTTGTTGGCAGTCCAACCAGGAAGCATGCTGCAACGTCATCTGTGCTAGATCTGTGATGCTGGCCAATCAGGAGCTGTGCAGGGACAGGCATCATCCCGCCTCTCTCTCTGATTGGCCAGCAGCACAAAGCAGGAAAGATGACATCGCAGTGTGCTTCCTCGTTGGATTTTAACCCTGCATGAGACAGAGAAAGGTAAAGCAATTGGATCTGCGTGTATCAGCTGGTTCCGAGGACCTCCTGGGCTTGCATGGTTCGTTTCGTAACCTACTGATTTGGAAATGAAATGCCCATCCCTAGTTAGCAGCCCCAAGTCACACTTGTGGCAGCCTACTTCCCAATTCTTACCTCAATCTACTTTCATTGTCTTTGAAAGACTGCCAGTCATATTTCAAGTACATTTCTACATGTTACTCAGTCTGTCTCTGTCAACTAAATTTCTAGAAATTGATCCTGCCAACAGCGTTAGCAAGCTCTAAGGCTGCAGGCAGGACAGGCAAGATTGAAAATGTTCATCTCCTTAGCACGAGTTTCTTGTTATTTTGAGCTGAGACATATCCCTTGCTTGAACTACAAGCAAGGGATATGGGGTCAGAGAGTGGTTACTGTCAGAAAAGAAGGTTGGGTGTTGGCTAGGGAGGCCTCCTGGGCCACTTCTGGGCTGCAGGGTTTCTACTCCTTCTTCTGCATTTGTCCTGTGTGGTGGTGGGCTCCACTGTGCAGGTTTTCCTGCCATAGAGATATATACCAGCACCCAAACTAAAGGCTCTCACTCTCACATTTGGTGTTATCACTTTCTCTCTCACATACTGGTCACTAGAAGTTCCACATGGCACCTCATGGTAATGAACTGAGGATCTGAAAAAACAAATTGTTGCTCTACATAAGGATGACCTAGCTAGGCTATAAACAGGTTGCCAAGACCCTGAGAGCTGCTACACAGTGGCCAAGACCATACAGTGGTTTAACAGGACAAGTTCCACTCAGAACAGGCATTGCCATGGTTGACCAAAGAAGTGGACTGCCTGTGCTCAGCATTATATCCAGAGGTTGGTTTGGGGAAATAGACGTGAGCACTGCCAACATTGCTGAAGAGGTTGAAGTGGTGAGGGGGTCAGCTCGTCAGTTCTCAGACTATATGCTGCACATTAAATCAAATCGGGCTGCAGGGCTGTCATCCCAGAAGAAAGCCAAGAAGATGTACAAGAAAGCCCACATACGGCTTGCTGCAGACCAGCAGACTAAGGACATGGATTTCTGGAACCATATCCTGTGGTCTGATGAGACCAAGATAAACTTATTTGGTTCAGATGGTGTCATGTGTGTGTGGTGGCAACCAGGTGAGGGATACAAAGACAAGTATGTTGTGTCTATAGTCAAGCATGGTGGTGGGAGTGTCATGGTCTGGGGCTGTATGAGTGCTGCAGGCACTGGGGAGCTACAGTTCATTGAGGGAACCATGAATGCCAACATATACTGTGACATATTGAAGCAGAGCATGATCCCCTCCCTTTGGAAACTGGGCCACAGGGCAATATTTCAACATAACAACCCCAAACGCACATCCAAAACAACCACTGCCTTGCTAAAGAAGCTGAAGGTAAAGGTGATGGACCCATGTCTCCAGACCTAAACCCTGTTGAGCATCTGTGCGGCATCCTGAAACGGAAGATGGAGGTGCGCAATGTTTCTAACATCCACCGGATCTGTGATGTCATCATGGCTCCCCAATATTTTCCACTGACATCATGGCTCCCCAAAGTTTTCCTGCAGCTCATCTCCACCACTGCACAGGGGCTGAATTGCCCTAAAATCAATTAAGTTGCAGCTTTGCTTGTAACCAAAGTTTAACATACGCTGAACGCGTACGTTACGGTTCATGGGAGTAACACTCTTGGGTCGCAAGACAGCATTGTTGCTGATCAGAATGGCTGGATCAACAGGTCCTAGATGGATTCCTGTATTGTTATTATTAGTCTACCTCCATGAGAAGAAGGAAAGGGAGAGGGGAACTGTGTTCTCTGCTGCAGCCTGGCTTACTAGTGTGGGGCTCATGGGAGAGTTTAATTTTTGTGTCACTGCCTGCCTACCTTGGATGTGGTAGGGTGGTACCTTAGCTGTATTTATCAGAGACCCTTTACAGAATCAAATCCTTATTCCCTGTAGCCATAGTGCAGCAAGACACAGAAAGTAAAACAAAGCACAGAAAAACGTGTGTGGTGGTGTGTGTGTGCGCGCATCCCTGTGCTGAGAGAGAAGACACACACAACACAACAGCACAGCTTCTGTTTGGGTTGGGACTGGGACTGGGAAGGTTTTTAGAAGGCATGTTGGGAAGGATTTTATATATATAAAAAAAAAACAGTTCCCCCATTCTCAACTGGCACAATAAGAATGCACCCGGCCGTCCCTCTTAATCATGGTCCCATTTTAAAAAAAACACAACATAATAGAACTAGAGTCCTCCTATTCCATTATTCCTAGCTGGAGTTTTCTGGGCTGGTTAATTCCTGCCTTCCTCCTCAGCCTGCGAGCCTCCCTGCATGTTATGGGATCTGAAACACCCATATACTTCTAAGACCTGCCTTGGTGTACTTTAATTCTTGCCTGCCGGCCTGGTGGAGTGCAATGCTTCTGATACAGCCCTTTGTGCCTTGGTGGGCTTCAAGAGGAGAGTCAGAGGCTGCTCCAAGTCCACATCACAGTGATTTCCATGCTGTTAGTTGCCTGGCTGGGATCAGTATTTTCAGGTACTATACTTTAAAATTACAAAAGTTCCTTTTTCTCACAAGCTCCCTCTTTGCTTAAGTAGAACTTTTTGTTTTCTAATCTTCATCCTAAACAAGTTGATAAAATCATTATCACTAGTTTGATGAGTAAAAGTTCAAGGAAATCTGCCACCAGATTTAGTTCTTTATGCTTGGTAAAAAAAACTATTGATAAAAACTATTTCCTTTTCCTGCTTCAGCCAAAAGAAAACAATTTTGATTAGACATTTCAAATTACCCAGCCTGTATTATTATGCATATCTCTGCACAATGATTTCACTAAAAGTTTTTCAAAACAAATTTAACATTTATGTCCAGCTTTATGCATTTATTCAGAAAGTCCGATATACTCCCAATTACATGCATTAAGCATTTCACTTCATTGTCATATTGAACTTATTTTGTACATATCAAGCTGCCTTACATCAAGCAAGAGACATGTTTTATTTATTTAGGCTGATATTGTCTCCTCTGCCCCTTAAACATTAGTACTTCATGGCCTCATGCAGAGGTGTTTCCTAATTGGCTAGGAGGTCCCTTTGAAGACATGCTACAACTGGAGCCCAGCATCAATCTAAATGCAAAACATCTGCTTTATTAGTTGTCATCTTCTCCAAGAGTCATCAGAGCCTGAAAAAGCAAGCATGTGATCAGGCCATATTAGGTAGCCATATCTGTGCTTATTCATTGACTCAAGTATTCTTACTTAAAATATCTTTAATCTTAGTGAAGATCAGTGAGATGAAATTGCAAAATGCAAATATGTAGTTTAATAGGGTCTGTGGGTCAATGCTGAATACATGGAAAACATCCTATTATTTATAATTTATTTATTTAAAAGTATTTTTACCTCACCTTTCTCCTTGGAAAAAGATCCAAGGCGGCTTGAAACTACACACTTGGAACTGTGAACCAACTTTGAACCTTGCTCTTGATACTCTTCTTCCTTTTAGGATTGTCTTCCAGGAACTCAGGACAAAATTGCTAGGTCTAAATGATATCATGTACTCCAGTAACAAAAGTAATCCCTGATGTGATTCAGTATGATTTACTCTTGGTTCTGTAGCCATAGGACAACAGCCTCGGAATGGTCTGAACGGTTCACCAGTTTCTGAAGGCCTTTTAAACTTAACTGTTAGTTTAAAGCAAGAAACATATAAAATGTAAGATACTTTATTAAATAATTGAAGAAAAGGTTCAAGAAATTGTGATATATTGGACTTTGGATATTTAGGATCTATATGAGCTAATAATTGAGGTTTATTTAGCATACATGCTGATCAGTGAAAGGGTCCTCTTCAGATGAAATTAAGTTCGGTCCTCAAACTGTGCCTTATTTTTTAACAGGTAAGCCGCTAGAAATTCAATAGGATTTGGTGGTCTGAAAAAGAAAAAAAAAGGATAGCATTTTTTTTTTGCACATCTACTTATTTTAGCTTCACTGGCCTTATCTTAGTTTGATGAACTGCATATCTAGAACAGTCACCCCCCGCCATTTCGTGGTTCAGGTACTGCAGTCCCACCACATCGCGGGATCGCAGTACCTGCACCTCAGGGTGGTGGGGGGTGATTGGGTCGCTCCGCGCCGCCCCCAGGTTCCGCTGAGAAGCCTCGGGGCAGCGTGGGGGGCGGTGGCGGGGAGCGATCGGGTCGCTCCGCACCACCCCCAGGCTCCCCCGAGAAGCCTAGGGGCGGCGTGGAGCGATCGGGTCGCTCCGCGCCGCTCAAGCAGGGTCCCGTGAGAAGCCTCGGGGCGGCCTGGGGGGCGGCAGGGAGGGATCGGGTTGCTCCGCGCCGCCCAACCAGGCTCACCCGAGAAGCCTTGGGGCCGCCGGGCGGGCTGTGGAGGTAAGACCCTGCAACACCTCCTGCACGCGCCGCCCCAAGACTTCTCAGACAGGCGCACAATCGCCCCCCCCGCCCCCACCCCACCCGCTTCCGCATATCATGGATTTTTATTCATTACGGGTGGGGTGGGTCCCTAACCCCCGCGATCGGCAGGGGGTTACTGTAGTAGCCAAGTAAAAACACGTACTGTCTTTCAAATCTGAGTCAGAACTCCCAATTCATAAATATTTTTTTCTCTGTTTTGTCAACTATAAAAGTGTTCGCGTCGCTTTTCTGTTGAGGGTTGCATACCAAGGATGAACAAAGTTTGAAACAGCACTGGGTAGAGCTACCAGTGCGAGTAGGCACCCATCCACTCTCTGGAATTCTGCCAACATATTTCATGTCATTGTCCACCCCCACTTCCAAGTGCTCCAGTCTGTGTCCTTGTTGCTGTTTCTCTGCCTCTTTTACCAAGCAGGTTTTCTTCCCCGAAACATACCTTGCATATGCTACAATTTAATGGTTTCCTGTATCTTTGAAGCTGCAAATCAGATTGTTGGGTTTCTTCACTAACTAGGGAGAAAGGTGCTTCTTCACTGACCAATTTGAAAAGGCAGGAGGAAAGACAACTTACTCTGTTAGTTTTCTCTGCTTCTGGACTAGTAAGAAAGTGAAATGACCCTTCCTAAGCCCTCTCCTGCTTCAAACAGCACAGTATAGAAGGGGCAGAGTAACCCTAGGAGTCCAGTATTAAACTCCACTGCATTTCTGTGCTTCATAGAGTGGTGCCATAGGGCTTAGCCAGTCCACAGGCCAGAGTAATCCATGTTTCCCACCCTTTTATTAAAGATTAAATTTTAAAACTGTAAAAGGATGGTACCACTTTTAAAGCTGTTCATTTGATCTCAGATCTTACTTTTAACACAGGACAGTTACAATTCTGAAAGCATATTCATTCCGTTGGTTTTAAACATAAAGGAGCATTTTTGTAATTGCAGTATCTAGTTTTGCAGGTCATCAACAATGACGGGAACTGGATCAGATTACAAGTGTGTGTAGGACAGGAGTACAGTTTAGAGAAAAGTAGTTGCAAAGTACAGTATTTGTCTAGATATGACTCAAGGGAGGAAAGATTTGTAATGATGTGAGGATATTTGGCTGTATAGGTTCTCCTATTAGTCTGCCCTCCTCTTCCAACAGAGCTCTCTCTGTAAGAGAAACAGTGAACTGATAGTAATGTACTTTAGTACAACTTCATACAAATACTTAACACTGCTCTGTTTGCTACATGTTACCGAGAGTTCCTTTTAGCCTCCTCTCAGTTCTAGTCTTGGAATTTTACAGAGAATCTTGCATAAACATCTATAATATCCATGCTGTTAACTAAATTAAAGCCAACTAATAAGAATTCATAGGGGCGTGGTGGCTCGGTGGACTAAGGCACCGAAACTGTAGACTGCAAAGTCGGCAGCTCGGCAGTTCAAATCCCGGGTGCCACGCAGCGGAGCGAGCTCCTGCTGATAGCCCCAGCTCCTGCCAACCTAGCAGTTCGAAAGAATGTAAATGCAGGTAGATAAATAGGTATCGCCATGAAAAGCGGGAAGGTAAAACAGTGTTTCCTTGCAGCCATGCTGGCCACATGGCCATGGACTTGCACAGCACTGGCTCTTCCGGCTTGAATACGGAGATGAGCACAGCCCCTAGAGTCGGACACGACTAGCATGCATATGCGGGGGGAACCTTTACCTTTACCTTAATAAAAATTATCATTACTGTTTTCAAATGAATAAAACTAGGCCTCCAGAGAATATTTTGAGATCTTCCAAATTGAAAGCATACATCATAGTCCATTTCCCAGAAACAGCAAACGTGAGGTGGCAGGTCTGTCTGGACCATGCAAATTAAAGATGCAGGTGAAGACTTATGTTAAACAAATTCTCCATAAATAGATATTCCTTTAACCTACAGAACTGTTATGTCAAGAATTGATTTAATTGGTGTGCAGCCACCTGCTTTGTACTAGATAATTTATTCCACTGCCCCCAAGTTTATTTTGGAATACAGTGACACCCCACCTACTGTGGGGGTTAGGGACCCAACCTGACCCTCAATAATTGAAAATCTGCAATATGTGGGTGCAGGTCAGGCAGGGCCTGGGGAGGGGTGTCTAACTGGGGGCTCTTGTACTCATCCCTAGCCTGGCACTGCACTGAACGGGCCTGCAAGGGCCTTCCCAGGCCTTCTGGCCTAGAAAGGCCCCCAGAGGCCTCAGAAATGATTTTTGGTGACCTGAAAGTCACTTCCAGTTTACCGGAAGTCACTTCCGGTTCGCAGGGAGGCCCTTTTGGGGCCTCCAGATGGCCTGAGAAGGGCCTTGCAGGCCCGTTCGGGGCAGCACCGATCCTGGGGTAAGTCCGGGAGACCTGAAACAAGCCTTTTCCCCTTACCCCAGGGGGACTTTTTTCATATACTGTTGGTCCCACGATATAGCGGGACTACAGTATATGAACCGCGAAAGGGCGGGAGACAACTGTAGTATGGCCAAATACAAATTTACCACCTCATCTGGGTCATGTTTTGTTTTTGGAAAAAAAACACACCTATATAACTATATAAAGAGAAAAATAAGGCATTTATAAATCCAAGTCAAGAGTAGTACTATACCTTTCTTTTGCAAGTACTGCAAGTCCCTGTAACAGGATAGGCACAACTGTCTGATCCAGATAGGCACGTGTAGGCAGTGACTGAAGGTCCACTTTCTGCTTTGATGTTTTCTCTGTGTTTGCTTTCTCATTCTCCACTATTCGCTTAAAATGCAAAGCAGACACTTCATGAAGATAGCAAAACAGTATTTTAGTTGGAAGCATGAAGTCATGCAATTCTCAGTTCAACTGGCCAAGAAGTGACCAGCAATCTGAATGTTTTCCTTCACTCTATTTAAGTCAAATAATTATGTTTTTGTAACCAGTCATGTGGAACTTCAAATGTAAAAGATTATTCACTTCTTTAATCATGAGTTTGGCTCTAAGGAGTATTGCTGTGGAACCAAAGTTTACATATTAGATATTGTTAAAGGGATTCTTAGTACCTTCAGTTCCAAGTTTAGACCAAAAACTAACTGCAACTGTACAAAAACATTCTGCATAGCAGCATCAAACTGAGAATATATTGTATATACAGTATAAGCAATGAACTATACAACACATTTGGTGTATGATATACTAAGTAAACACTTGTTTCATTTTACTTATAGAATACTTGAAACAATAGGCAAGCTATCATTAATGAGTTGCTCAATATCAAATTACCAATTTCATTTTGTTCCATAACAGAGCAGTCTAGGCAGACAATATTCTGTGTGAAGGTACCAATGTAAGGTTACTCTTGATTATTAGTACAATTTTAGTTACCTCTACATTCTCCGTAAGACCGTATTCTGCATGAGGATTTTCTGGTACCTGCCAAAACATGTAATTGTGAAATATAATTAAGACATTTAGATGCATGCGAAAAACAAAGGTTCATTGAAGGTGGTATTGGTGGAGGCTTATGGTATTACCTGTGGCTGGCTCTCCATAATCTGTTCTGTGTCCATGATGTGTACAAATTATCAAATGCAAAAGTCTTTGGGGAGAAAAACATACAAAAATATTACACTGTGACATTTAAAAGCTGATAACAACATACAATAAATAATCAAAGTTATGATGAGCAATTGAGAGAGCTTATTGGTATGCATTCTAATTTAGTCAGATTTTTGCTAAGCACACACTTTGCACTGTAACAAGTATTTGGGAGAGAAGTATTAGAAAAACAGCACCCACCTATATAGTGGAATGATCGTAAATTATGCCCAGAATCGTGAGTATATATAAGCGCCGTGAAAGCTTACACAAAAGCAAATCCCACTGATTAAATTGGGACTGACTCGTAAGAAAAAAAATCCACGGGGTTGCAATCCTGTCTACATATCCTAATGCTGTAAACGCTTTGTCCAGACTGCACTGCAATGCGCTACACACCGACAAGCAACCCAACTCGCCCAAAGGACAACCAAATGAGTCGACCTGCCTGCGATCCGGTTCTTAAAACTGCTGATGCTGAGCTGATGAGGCGGGAGGGAACCGGATCGCAGCGGAAACACGCGAGCCGCCGTCCAGGGTTTCCAAACGAAGGCTGGGCAACCGGCGGCCGAGCTCCGCGGGATGGACCCGCTTCTCGCCTGCTCACCTCCGTGCAGCCACACCACCGTCTCGGTTCGAGAGAGAACCCGGAGAGGAAAGTCCCGTCGCGAAGCAACGGCCAAAACAACCCTCGCCGCAGGACTGAACAGGGCTCGCTATGTCGCAAAACAAGGGAAATGTCGTAAATCACGGGCCGTATGACTCCAACCACTAGTACGCCTGCGTGATGGTGGACGTCCCTTACTTTCCCCTAGAGGGGGATATTAGAAAAGGCGGCTTTTTTCACTCTATCCTAGCTCGTTACGCGCGTGTGCGTGCAGGGAAAACCAATTTCCCCCCAACTCATAAATCAACAATCAGCTGTGGGAGATCAAATCCGATTCGAAATTAAAACGTTCTCACACTTCAGCGTCTGAAAGGGCTCGGATTTAGGGCAAGCATTTTTAAAGAGAAAAGTGTTTTTTAAAAATAATTAGTTCTGAATATATTTATGCATTATATTTGGCTATTGAAAAGTAAAATAGTTACCTTTTATTTTTATTTATTTTTGTTTGGAAATTGAGTATGGCAACTGGATTTTTCTTTAGAGTGAAACCTGCAGCCACAAATATGATCTGATTTGGGAGCCACAGAGACCAGATGTGATAACAACAGGACTGAAAACTAGAGCTGATGCCACAAGCTGCCGTCCATGCATGCTTATGCTAAATAACACTTTTTGGACTTTCATGTACCCTAAGGTGGCAGCATTTGTTGTTTTAACTGGGAAATAATCAGTGGACCATTCCCTTCAACGTGTTTCTTTAATTTAGGATGACTTCATCTCTACATTTGATTTAAAGATGACATTGACACTGGAATACCTGTCAACAGTGAAGTGATTCTGCATGTCTTGCTTTCTTACATAGAACTTACTGTATATTGTACTTTTTCTCCAAAGTAAAAAGTTTAATCCAGAATTAATTCAATAATTTTATTTTTAAAAATCACATTTCTGTAGATCTGGGCTTTTTGTATTGAAGCAAATGCTTATTTAATATCCTGTAGATTTATAACCTACCCTTTAATCAAATTATTTTCAAAGTGTCTTATAGCAGTTCACCAAGTACACCCCTATCACAAACAAACTTTCTTTCAACCCAAGTTTCATCACTTGATCCTCTGGTGAGCGAGAATGCATTACACCTGGTTACTGCTTTCAGTCAGCTAGGAGTTGGAGCCCAGTATTCTTTCTAACAGGGGAAAAGTGGCAAAGATCCCTACAATTACTGCTTCTCTATCAATGCATTATGTTGACAGACTGATCCTGTGCCATAATTTATTGCCCTAGCCTTGTGGTGCAGTGGTTAAACTGCTGTACTGCAGCCATATCTCTGCTCATGAGCTGAGGTTCAATTCCAGGTAGGAGGCTCAAGGTTCACACAACCTTCCATTCTTCTGAGGTCACTAAAAGGAATACCCAGCTTGCATGGGTGCGGAGGAATGTGTAGCTTGTATAGTTTCTTGTAAACGTCCAGAGAGCGCTTTAAACACTATGTGGAGTTTTATAAGCAGTTTGCCTTGTTTTAGTTCATAGTGGGACAGCCCAGATTGTCCTTCTCTTCAGCTTAACTGTGTCAGGACAAGTTTCAGATGGAAGGGAAAGGCCATTTATTAGAAATGCATTCTTCAGTCTAGTGCAACCGTCTGTGTCTGTCACTATGTATTTATGCACTATAATGAGATAGAACTGCCAGGTCTCAGGGAGTTGCTTCTCTATGAAGAAGAAAGTCTTTTTATATTGTATTGTGAATTTGCCTGAAAGGCAGAACATGCATGCCGTTATGCAATCGACAAGTCGGGTAAGTGAGATCTTCAACGAGTGGTTTTACCAGTTCCTCACCCCCCGCCAGGGAGTTTCTATGGCTGAGCGAAGATTCACACCCGGGCCTCTCGAATCCGTCGTTCTAGCCACACCACCGATACAGCTCCGCCCCCCTCCGCCCCCGCTGTGCCGAGGGCCGCATCGCTTGATGGGATTTGGAGTCTACGGCACCTTCCCTCTTTCCAGGCTGGCCACGCCCCCTATTGTCACTTCAACCCGGTTGGCGCAGGCGCGAATTCACAAAAGAGTCCCTGAAGAAGCGGCGAAAAGGCCGTTACGTACGGCGCTGCTTATTCAGGCAAGGTCGCTACTACGCCGGCTTGCTCGTGCGCGCGTGCGCGGATGTCACGGCCGTGAGGCTCGAGGGGGCCGTGCGAAAGGGGCGTCGCCTCGGTCATGGCTAGCCCGCGCGGTCGCTGGTTGTCAATCTGTGGCCGCGGGTTATGGCGACGGCGGTGGTGAATGAATTCCCCGGGCGGGAGAGGGAAGAAGAAGGGCTTCGCCGCCTCCAGTTCCCCGACCCGACCCGCCGCCGCCGCCGCGGGGGCCTCTCCTTCGCCCTCCGCCCAGCGCCAGCCTCCTCCTGCTCCTCCTGCTCCTGCTCCTCCAGCCGCGGTGGCCTCCCCTCACAAGCGGAACCTCTATTACTTCTCGTACCCGCTCTTCGCCGCCTTCGCCCTGCTCCGCTTCCTGGCCTCCCAGCTCGGGCTGCTCTTGGCTTGGCTCTGCGAGCGCCTCTCCTCCCGCGGCGGGGCGCTCATGGCCGCCGCCAAAGGCAACCCCGCGGGCCCGGCCGGAGGAGCCCTCGATGCAGCCCCGGAGAGGGTGAGAGCCTGCCACAAGCGCGCCTTCGAGTCCATCTCCACCGCCCTGCGCATCGACGAGGACGAGGCCGGTGAGCAGCCGCAGTCTCGGGGGGGGGGCGGGTTGGGTGTGTGTGTGGGGGTTGTTGGGGACCGAGAGCAATTGGGGAGACGCCGCCGGGCTGGGGGCGAGGGGTGGGGGGAAAGAAACGAGCCTGATGAGACGGGGTTGGGAGAGACCCCCTTAAGCTCCTCTTTTAAGCCCGCTGGATCGCATTGGAGGCCCGGCGTTCCTGATCCAGCCCCCCCCAGCCCCCCCCCCAACCCCGGCTTCTAAATGGGGGCTGAAGACGGAGTCCCATAAGCCGCACCTCCAGCCGCTCTTCCCTCGAGGTCGTTTTCTTTCCTCGCTGCCGGAGTTGCTGGAAACAAACAAACAAACAAACCACGGAGCTGTCCCCCGCTCCTCCTTTTCGCTTGGAGGAGTTTTGACTTCTGTTCTGGGAAAGAGGGGAAGGCGATGGTTTGCGAATGCAATTCGTACATCTCTTCTTTCCTCCACGAGAGTGAAATGCGATTGCGGAGGAAAGGGCACCGGTGTGTGTGTGTGTGTGTCGGTCGGGATTTCAAAGGAGCAGGTGGCTCTCGGAAGGAAAGAGCGGTGGCCCTTTCACGCCGGCTGGCCGGGAAGAGCCAAGTGTAGGCTAATGACATGAAGGGCTTGTGGGTGGAGTCTATTTGAGGGCGGTTTTGCTGTGCATCTGAAAGAGACTTTTGTGTGCTACCCGGTTAGTCTCTTTGTTCTCTTTGGTTCAGCTTGTACTCCTAGGGTTTTTTATATCATCACCCAATTCGCTCTGGTTTCTTCTGCTATACTGTCGCTGCTTCATCTGGAAGGTTTTGTTTGTGCAACTGGCAGTGCTGAAGGAAATGATACCTTTGCAATGGTGAGCGGTGGAGGCACTGTAGGATAACAGGAGTGAGTTAGCAAGTACTGTACAGGTTGTGACTTGGCTGTTGCAAACATTACACAAGGTTATTTCACTTATATTGGTGGTGAAGTTTTGGGAGAAAGACAAGCCACTGATGTCACATGGTGTCAGGTCATTATCAACATACAGTGATGCAATGAATTATGAAATTAATCCCAATGAAATCCAATCCAATGAAAACCAGTTAATCTGTTCCAGGGGTCTGAAAAAAAGGCAAAAAAGAGAGAACAGATTAATTGGTTTTAGTGCATTCCTATGGGAAGCCTGCCCCAACCGAGCAAAGTAGGGGAAGAGCTCCTCCCCCCCTTGCTGGGTTGGCGGGAAACTCCCTCAATTAACTTAACAAGCTGTCAAAATCACCTGGCTGTCAGCAAGCAGCTGATTGTGGCATCTCTGCACCCTTCCCGGCCAGGGGGTTTCCTGCAAACCCAACAATTTTTTTTGGGGGGGGGAGCTCTGCCAGTGCTTTGCTGGGTTGGGGCAGGCACCTGGGTGGCTCCTTCACCAGCACCCCCCCCCAATGCTTGCTCCCTGCTTTGGAAGGGTTTCTGCCTGTTTCCCCATGCCCTGGTTTTGCCTTGGAAGCAGGCATAAGCCACAGCTCCTCCTGTTTATGGGGTTTCTACCTGCTTGCAAGGCAAAACCAGGGCATCGGGGAGCAGGCAATCTTTCCTCCAGCGGCTTCGCCTCCCTGCCTCCTCCTCCTTTCCAGGCATCTGAAAGCTGACTTCACCTGCTCAGCCCCCTATTGGTTCGGAGACAGCCAAGAACAGGGACCAGGCTTTTGAATTTCCCCCTCCTTGTGCCATGCAACGAGGGGGCTTTGGACACAGGAAATTCAAAGGGCTGGACTTTGATCACAGAAAGGTTTTCCACCACTTTGCTGGTGGTGCCTCTTTGCGGTTGAAGTCCCCCTCCCTCAGGCTGCCCATCACCACAGGGGCACCCTGCAGAAGGTGGACTTGGGTGCCCCTGTGGTGCTGGGTAATTGCTGCTGGCGATCTGCATCTCCTTCAGTGTGCCCAGAAGGCAGGTGGGCAGCGGGGATCCGAAGATATGGACCCCCACCACCCAACTCCTTTTGGAGGTGCATTGACAGTCAGGTGATTTTGACAGCCCAGCACATGCACTCTGCTTGCAAAGGCTGCGGAGTTGTCAAAATCACCTGGCTGTTGGTGTGCCTCTCAAAGGAGGTGGGAGGGAGGGTCCATGTCTTTGGATCCCCACCGACTGCCTGCTTTCTGGCCACATGCTGAAGGAGAAAGCACTATGTAACGCAAAAAAAAAATTAACTAAAAATTTCCCCATACCCCTGGATTTCCCTTCGTAATTAAATTTTTTCATAATTCATGTCATTCGTAATTCAAGGCATCACTGTATAGTATCACAGCCTTATGAATGAATGATCTCCACAGTTGTCATAGGGTAAAAGCCTTTGGAGCAACACCTTGAGCATCCCGTAACTCGCATGAAAAATCAGAGCAATGATTCTTTAGTTATTATACTCTTTGGCATCTCCCTCCTTGGACATTGCAATCTTGCAAGTTCGTTAGACATTGTTTTCTCCCTGTTTGTTGGCATATGCTTGTTAGGATTTTGACAGATTCTCTGAGGCTTGGAATAGTTCTATTGTCTTCCCATCTAGTCCTGGTAATTTATTTATTTCCATTGCTTTCAGAGCAGCTTTCACTTTATTTCCTAGAACCGAAGTTTCTTCATAGTATTCTTCAAATAAATTTATAACCCTTTTAACTCCTCTATATAGGCCTTCGGTGTATCCTATCTAGATCTGGATGTTGAGTCATAACAACTGGATTTCTTTACTTGAGAGATCGAAACATTTCACTACTCATACAAGCAGTCTTTGTCAGACTGACAAAGCTGCTTGGATGAATAGCAAAATGTTTCGATCTCTCAAGAAAAGAAATCCAGTTGCCATGACTTAACATCCAGATGACCTCACCTGGATGACTGAGAATCTTCACAGACACCTAAAGAGATGAAGAACATAAATGCGTGCATGCTTTTGTGGTGTTTTGGTTGGTTGTAATAAAGGTATTGCCCAGCTGTGGGTTTTAGATCATTGGATCTGATTTTGAATCATCAGATTAGACTTCAATTTATTTTTGCCTTTATGCAAAGTAAAGTTTCTCGGAGAATATGGTAAAAATGCACAGTGCCCACCAGACCAAAGCTATGGGCAATCCACTTCCTCGGTTCTGCCAGAGGATCTGGCTATAATTCTTTCTATTGAAGAAACATTGTTTACTTTAGCTCTCTTGTTGTTTGATAGTTTGAAAAGAATTACAGTGTTACCTCATAAGATAAATGCCCTGGAAGACAAAAAACTTGCAAGACGAATGAAATATCCTGGAATAGGCAAAACTTGTAAGATGAATTTTCCCTTATGTAATGCCTTGTAAGATGAATAACAGTCACAAAATTTTAAAAAAATTAAAAATTAAAAAAAAAACAAAGGAAATTTCAAAAAATACTCCCAGGATGCTTAGCAATCCTGTAGCAATAAAGATATTGAGTCTTCTAAAACTGCAACCAGGAGGCATTGCAACCTTGTGGCAATAAATTTGTAAAACAACAACAACAAGCACTCAGGACAGGTTTGTAGTTAGCACGAGGCTTTCAGTGTAGAGAGAGACACAGTGTTTGTTTCTCAAGTGCACTTTATAAATAGTTTTTTTTTTCACAAAAAGGGTGTTTGTCTTTTTTTCTAGGTTTTAGAATGAATTAATCTGCTTCCCATTCATTCCTATGGGAAACTGTGTTTTGTAAGATAATTTTTGTAAGCTGAATTGACCTGTAGAATGAATTAAATTCCTCCTACAAGGCATCAGTGTATCAGGTTGCCTTATTATCCTGCTTAGTTTGTCCACCCCACACCCCCATGTGTCTTCGCTATTTTGCTTTCATGAGTCATCTGAAGCTATTTGCTTTGTAGGTACTTCCCCCTGGTTTCTCTGGTCTTAATTCATGGCGTGGGAAGGTCTCTTTAGTGTTGACTGTCCTGAATGGATAATTTGTCTTTCTGTTCCCATGTTGGACTGGACCAGATAGGCATTATTTTGTTGTAACTTTGATTTTGTGATCGCTGACTGACACCTGATGTAGTTTAATAAATATTTCATAAAGTTAATACAGTTGATGTGATGCCAGAGTTTTGAATCTTAAAACTCTTATTTAAGATGTTACATTAGTAATGAACTTGTAGGATGATCCTAGTCAAACCACTGTCTGTCTTGGATATCCACCTGCATAGGTAGGGGAATGCTGTTGCCCCTTATTCAAATGCTGTTGCTAAGATTGCTGGCTGGAGAACTCTCAAATCCATTGTTGATTAGTTTCCTGAAATCATGGGAAATGAGAGGTACCAGATGATTGGAGAAGGGCTAATGTTGTCCCTATCTTCAAAAAAGGCAAAAAGGAGGACCTGGGAACTACAAACCAGTCAGCCTGCCATAAATCCCAGGGACATTTTTGGAAAAGATAATAAAGTGATCTTTGTGTAAGTACGTAGAAAACAATGCAGTAATAACTAGAAGCTAACATAGATTTGTCAACAACAAATCCTGCCAGATTAATTTGATCTCATTTTTATTGGGTAATCCCCTGGTAGACAGAGGGAATGTTATAGACATAGTATATCTTGACTTCAGCAGAGCTTTTGACAAAGCATCCCATGATATTTTGAATAGCAGGCTAACTTGTCATGTGATGTATGTAACAATTGTCGGGTGGATATACAGCTAGGTACAGCATCATACCATAGGATGATGATGAATGGCTCCTCATACTGGGAGGAGGTGATAAGTGGGGTACCGTAGGGCTTAGTCCGTGTCTCAGTGCTCTTCCACACTTTTACAAATGACCTGGATCAAAAGGTGTAGGGAATGGTAATTAAATTTGCAGATGACACAATATTAGGTAGAGTAGCTAATGCCCTGGAAGACAGAAACAAAATTCAAAATGATCTCGATAGCCTTGAGCAATGAGCTAAAACAACATAACGGAATTCAGAAGGGGTAAATGCAAAGTACTTATCCTAGGAAAAAGAAACCAAACACATAGTCACAGGAAGGAGGATACCAAGATCAGAAATACTATGAGTGGGAAGGATCTTGGAATAACTGTAGACCACAAGCTGAATATGAGCTAACATATTGATGTGTCTACAAAAAAGGTAAATGCTATTTTAGGCTTTAATGATATAAGCATCGTTTCCAAATCCCGTGACGTATTTGTTCTGAACACTTCACGAAAGAGGCTGAAAAATTGCAACAAGTTTCAACAAGGAGGGCAACAATGATGATTAGGAACCGGAAACCAAGTCTTATAAGGGAAGACTGAAAGAACTGGGCATATTTAGCCTTGAGAAAAAAAGACTTGGGGGAGATGTGATAGCACTTCTCAAATACACAAAAGACTATCCTACAGAGGAAAGGCAGGATCTGTTCTCAATAATCCCATAATGCAGGAGAGATAACAATGGGCTCAGGTTCCAGGAAGCCAAATTTTGGTTAACTGTTATGAAAAACTTCCTGACTCTTAGAGCAGTGCACAATGGAACCAATTACCTCCAGAGGTGACGAGTGCTCTAATGCTGGGTACATTCAAGAAAAACCTAGACAACAATCAGGCAGGTACTCTTTGATTTGTACCCTGCTGAGAGCAGGGGGATTGGATTCAATGGCCTTGTAGGCCGCTTCCAACTTTGTGATTCTGTGCTTTTCTATTGTGTTTGTAGAGCATAAACAGCACTTAAAGACACTATATACATTTTATTATTTTTAAAAGTTTTCCTGGATATATTTTGTGCTAATCTTCTTGAACAAACATTGGTGCTAGGAAACATGTCCAATAATTTGCTTTTTAAAATATCTGATAGAGACATACCTTTCTGCTACATACCCTTTATGTTGCAAAGGTACCTAATAACACTTTTTAAAATAGGAATTTTATATTTTGTGTGCTGCATAACAATTGCATAGATTCTATTTAGTGTACAGAATGTGAGTGATTTGTTCCTTCATAATGTAAAGAACACAATCATCTTTTTTCAGCAGGACAAAAGGAACAAGCTGTTGAATGGTATAGAAAGGGGATTAAAGACCTGGAGAAAGGAATAGCAATACTAGTTACTGGTCAAGGTAAGCCAACTTTGTATGTGTGAGAATTAGTAAGCAAAATTGGATAAATTTTAAATGTTTGGAAAGTGTATGCGAAATAATTCAGAATAAATTTGTGGCTGTTGTCGAGTAAATCTTCCAGTTGCAGATTTAAACATTCATTGTTCTCTTACTTGGTTTATTTTCTCAACCCCCCTGGTCATGTTATGAGTCACGTTATCAGATGCTTGAGCCAAAAAAAAGTTTGTTTGAAATTATGTGTTGTCTACTTTGAATATGTTTGACACAAGCATTAGCAAGAGGTAGGGAAAGCTGGATGAGACTGTTTGCAATGTCAATAGACTGATAGTCTATCACATTATACTTTCGATGGCATGGAAATGTATCTTAGTCTTTTGCAGTGCTTAGTTATAGTTTGCTGTACACACCGACAGCAACAGATTGAAAGTTGGTGAGCCAAGTAGTAGTTTAGTTACATTCTATTTAAGATCTCATGTATCTTTAACAATATTAGATTAATTTGAATTTATTTCATAAAGACTTTAACATACCAGATTCTATTCCAAATTATGTCAATTTGTTACATTATCAGTCTTTCTAAACAAATGATTGTTTGGCATAACAAATGAATAATGGGCTTCCCAGGGCTCCCAGAAGGAGTAGCAAAGAGTTCGCCAGCCTGATGTATATGTTTATGTCCAAGCTTTATTTTCTAGGATCTACTTGGAAGAGAGAAACTGAGAGCTATGGCGGTCTGTACTGCCAGAACATTGCAGGATTAGGGACCATGTCACAAAAGGAGGTTTGCTTGTTAGTAATCAAAACACATCTACTTGGGCTTCATTCCAGTACTAAGAAATAAGTTGCAACTAAAGTGTCAGGTGTGAATAAAAATCCTCTCATTTACTTATTTTATGTGCATATGGTTTATTTTGGTTTGGAGTAGTAAATATACTGCCCAACAGTGTTTTTAATTCTTTATTTTGAATGGACAACTTTGATCTCTATTTATTATTTCTCTATTGATTTTCAGGTAAAGTTTTGTTTCTTCGGAAATTAAGAATATAAAAATGTTTTTAACTCAAAAAGACCCCTTGTACACCTAGTAACCAGTTTTTAAAATTGTGGAGTTGGGAAACTATGTTTTGGAATTTTTATATTTGGGGTGATTGATGTGCAGACTGGATGGCACTTTTTAATTCCGTTGTATTTGTACAATGACAATAGAATTGCCCTTGATGAGCCTTCATCATTTTTTCATAAGAAGTATAATTTTTAGGGTGGGTTTGGGGACTTCTAAATACCTAGTTGCATATTTGGGACCCTGGAGGGGCCAACAAGATTCTTACTTGAATTTCTTAATTTGAAATTAATTACTTTTTAGAAAGAGGTGTAACACAGTAATTGGTTGTGTGCAATTTCATCTAAATGTTAAGAGGTAACAGAATATTTGAATTGGGAGTAGACTAATAGGTCATAAACAGAAACATAGTTTGTCTCTTCTACATGCTATGTTCATTATTCGCCTTTTTCATATATGTAACTGCCGTAAGCGGAGAAGAGCTGTACAGACTTAATGTTAGGTTACAACATAGAGTTTTATTTAAATTTGAAACGAATATAAATATTTTGTTCGTATTTTATTCATAGATACAGGATAGATGTTGCTGTTGTAGCTGTGTTCAAATATTTAACACAGATATAAGAAGAGGTAATTCCATGGTTTCTTTTCTGCTTTTTTACTGAATATCTAACTTTTTCTTTAAGGAGAACATTATGACCGAGCTCGCCGCCTGCAGGCTAAAATGAAGACTAATTTGGCAATGGCAAAGGACCGTTTGGAGCTGTTAGGTATTCCTTATTATTATTCTAGAAAACTGTACAAAGTGCATTTATTTAAGAATATTTTACTATAGATGAGATAATCATTAGAAGAACTTTTGGTTTTTCTAATTTTAGAAAACAATAGCTTACTATCTCACAAGTTTTCAACTAAGTTGAGTAAGTTTATATATTGTGGCAGAGATTCAAGAATAGTTTCATGTTTTGGATTTAGCTGGTAATTTAAAAGTAAAAAATAATCGAAATGTAGCATGGCATTGGTAGAGTTCAATTTAATGTTTGAAAAAATTAATATAATTGATTTATGCAAAGTAAATATATTTAATGGAGGGCAATAAAAGTGAACCGTTTCATAGTGGAAGATATAATAATATTTACTGAATAGAAGTTTAACGGAACAGATTCAAAATACAGATACAGCACATAAGTGAAAAATAGTGAATTGCTGAAGAGATGCATTATCCTATTTGATGCCTTAATTAAAAACTTCTTATCCATCTAAATATAGAAAAATCTCAGCGATGGGCAGTTCCCCCGCTCCAACTGGGAGGAAGTTCAGAAGGTTAAAATTGAAGGAGAATATGAATTTGCATATTGAGAATAGTGAATTAAAACTAGGTAGCAGTTGCTCATCCAATTGACACTACAAATCATAAAAACATAAGAACATAAGGAGAGCCATGCTGGATCAGACCAAAGGCCCATCTAGTCCAGCTTCCTGTATCTCACAGTGGCCCTACCAAATGTGTCCGGAAGCGCACAAGACTAGATATCTGTCTCCTGATACCACTCTCCTGCATCTGGCCCTTGAAGTACCCTGGTTTTAAACCTGAAGATGACATTTCTCCATCATGGTTTGTAACCTGTGCTGGACTTTTCCTCCAGGAATCTGTTTAGTCCCCTTTTGAAGGCATCCAGGCCAGATGCCATCACCACATCTTCTGATAGGGAGTTCCACAGACTACCACACTGGGTAAAAATATTTTCTTTTGTCTCTTCTCACTCTCCCAACCCCCAGTGTGAGTGGATGTCCCCTAGTTCTAGCATTTTGTGAGAGGGAGAAGAGCGTCCCTCTATCTACTTTACTCATGCTCTCCATTATTTTGTACATCTCTATCATATCCCACCTCAGGCGCCTTTTCCCAGACTAAAGAGCCCCAAATGTTTTAACAGTAGCCTTTGGTGAGGGACTGTGTCAAAAGCCTTCTGAAAATCAAGATAGATAATATCCACTGGTTTACCCATATCCACATACCTGTTGACCTTTTCAAAGAATCCTAAAAGGTTTGTCAGGCAAAACTTCCCCTTACAAAAGCCATGCTGATTTTACCCCAGCAAGGTTTTTTCTTCTGTGTGTTTTAAGATTTTCTCTTGGGTGAGGCTTTCCACCATCTTCCCTGGGACAGACGTAAGGCTAACCAGCCGGTAGTTTCCCGGGTCCCCCCTCCTTCCTTTTTTAAACATTGGCATGACATCCAGTCCTCCAGCACTGTGGCTGTTTTAAGACACAAGTTGCATATTATCGTTAAGAGATCCGCAATTTCATTTCTCAATTCCTTAATAACCCTTGTGTGGATGCCATCTGGGCCTGGTGACTTGTTGATCTTCAGTTCATCAATTAAACCTAAAACATCCTCTCTTTTAACCTCTATTTGATTTAATTCTTTAGTCAAGAGGAGCCATTCAGGCAGCGGAATCTGCCCAAGGTCTTCTGTCATGAAGACGGATGCAAAGAAGTCATTTAATTTCTCTGCAATTTCCAAGTCCTTCTTTACCTCCCCTTTTCCTCCGTCACCATCCAGAGGGCTAACTGGTTCTCTGGCAGGTTTTCTACTTCTAACATATTTAAAGAAGCTTTTATTATTTCGCTTTATATTGCTAGCCATAGGTTCCTCAAAGACTTTCTTTACCATTTATAGAAAGACCTCTCTTTGCACTTTAGAGCCTGTCTAACTACACTCGTTAACCATGGACTTAGATGAGCTTTTCTTTCTTTGTGGTATGCACTTGTGCTGAGCCTCTACTACTGTTGTTTTAAACAGGCTCTGTGCACTCTGGAGAGATTGGATTCTTTTTACCTTCCCTTTCAGTTTCTTTCTAACAAGTTTCCTCATCTGAGGGAAGTCCGCCTTTCAGAAATCAAGTTTTTTTGTGACTGATTTGCTTGACACTCTTCCCCCGACGTGCATGGCAAAGGAGATTGCAGCATGGTCACTGTTCCCCATAGGCTCAGTGACATTCACCTCCCTGACCAGGTCCTGAGTATCACACAATAAATCCAGAGTTGCCTGTTCTCAGCTGGGCTGTAAGGCACCATCATTCAGCATGTTGAGAAACCTGGTTTCTTTTTCTTGCCCCGATCTTACATTGGCCCAGTCAATGTGGGGATCATTGAAGTCCCCCATGATTACTATCCTGTCCCTCTTAGATACCTCAATTGTCTCCTCATTTCAAGGTCCCTCTCAAATTTTTGATCTGGTGGACGATAGCAACCCCCCACTATCACATCACTCCTTGGACCTGGTAGTTTAAACCACATTCTGTGGTGGAGTGAGACCCACCACCAATCTCCATTCTGCTGTATTTTACCCCTTCTTTGACATAGATAGCCACTCCA
Organism: Phrynocephalus versicolor; assembly: GCA_023846285.1. NCBI lineage: Eukaryota > Metazoa > Chordata > Lepidosauria > Squamata > Agamidae > Phrynocephalus > Phrynocephalus versicolor. Next base: position 1,448,442 of record JAHTLZ010000289.1, read on the forward strand.
CCTCCACTGGTATCCCACTGGTTCTCCGCATTCCACCAGGCTTCTTTTATGGCTATTATAGCAATGTTATTTCTAGCTACCAAATGTTCAAGTTCTCCCATCTTTGCTCAGAGGCTTCGAGCATTTGCGTAGAACCACCTGTACAGTGGGTCCCCAAAGAATGCCTGCTTCTTTGTTCTTTTCCCCCACAGCTTTCAATTCCAGAAGACAAACTCCCACATCCCATTATTCTCCGAGTGCTAATACCTACTATGTCATCACTTGGTGGTTCTCTATCCTCTCCAACCTTGTTCCACGGGGATGAGGTGTTCCGAACCAGATGCCACTCAGCTCCTGTTGGCTTTCCCCAGTTATCAGTTTAAAGGCTGCTCTGCAGCCTTTTTGATGTTGCGTGCCAGCAATTTGGTCCCATCATGATTCAAGTGCAACCCGTCCCTCCTGAACAGGTTTGGCTTGTCCCAAAATATTCTCCAGTTCCTGTCAAATCTGAAGCCCTCCTCTCGACACCCTTGCCTCATCCATGCATTGAGGCTTCTGAGCTCTGCCTGCCTGGTGGGTCCTGCACGAGGAACAGGCAGCACTTCTGAAAATGCTACCTTGGAAGTCCGGGACTTCAATCTTCTTCCTAACAACCTGAATTTGGCTTCCAGGACTGACCACTTTGCCTTCCCAACATCATTGGTACCAATGTGTAACATGATGACTGGCTCCTTCCCAGTTCTTTGTAACATACTATCTAGATGTCTGGTTATGTCTGCAACCTTTGCACCTGGCAGGCAAGTGACCAGAATCAGAATCAGAATTTTATTGGCCAAGTGTGGTTGGACACACCCAGAATTTGTTTTGGTAAAAGATGCTCTCCATATAAAAGGAAATATAAGAATCAGATAGTCAACAATAAAAACACAGTACAACAATTCAATATAACCTATTATTTAAAAAGGAAGAAGAGAAGTAAAAATTAATTATTCAACAGTTTGATAGCACTTGGAAAGAAACTATCTTTATACCTAGATATAAAGATATAAAGATATATCTTTATATCTAGTTGTCCATATGATTATCATGCACATCACAAATCCATCCCTCTGCATTTCTAATAATTGAATCATCTAGTACAAGGAGCCTCTCCCCTGCAGCCTGTTCATCTGCCTGTTCCTCAACTATATTAAGGGAGAGGTAATCAGTCTGTTCCTATTGTTTGTCTTCCTGTATCTCATGAAGTGTTATGAGGGAGAGATCCTTAGGTGGAAACAGTTGTTCCTCTGTGCATTCCTCATGAGGTGTGATGAGGGAAACAGCCTCAAGTTGATTTTGTAATTTCAAACTCTCAGAGTGATCCCTTGCCCTTCAACTTCTTCAAGTCAAATTCCTTCATGCAACTACCTCCTGAGTTGGTGAAGTGACTTCTTCCTCAGAACTGTGCTGTGTCTCTTCTTTGTTCAGGATAGTCTGCTCCGTTCTATCCAAGTACAGCTCAAGCTTCTTAATTTGTTGCTGGTTAGATATGCGGGCCTACAGCTGCTGGACCTTCTCTTCCAGTAGTGCAACTAGCTTGCACTTGCTGCAAGTGTAGTCCTCCATGCTTTGGCAGGATGACAAACATGGCACAAGTGTTGCAGGAAACTACAGCTGTTCCCTCAGGCTCCATTTAACGAGTGCAGTATTCTGGGTCTCAAAAATTTACACTTTTACTACCTTTCTATCTAGTAAGAATATTTTCTTCCTTTGTTGTTTATATGAAATCTTGCACACCGTTAGGTGTGCAGGCCTCTAAAGCAGCTCTACTCCAACTGCAAACACCCCAGAAACTTACCAGTGCTCACTTCTTTCTGCTTGTTTGTCTCTCTCAGCAGTAGCTCTGTTTGGGATCACACTCAGACTCAAAATGGCTGAGGCTGACCTTCCTCAGGGGAAAAGAATTAGTGTGGCTCCACCACCCACTCAGAGAAAGGATTAGTCTGGCACCACCCTTCTGCTTCCTTTGTTTGAGGAAGTTTCTAGCTGCTTCCTTTGTTTGAATAAAGGTAGCTCTTTGCAATTTAAATTAGCAGTTTAAATTAGGAGAGGCCTCTAAAGCAGTTCTAGTCCAACTGCTAGCAGTCCAGAAACTTACCAGCGCTCACTTCTTTCTGTTTGCTTGTCTCTCTCAGCAGCGGCTCTGCTTTTCATCACACCCAGGTTCAAAGCACACAATTCAAGTACACAATTCTGTGGTGTCATTAAAAATCATATCTCTTCCCTCTTGGGTTATGTGTCCCTGATTCGTGAAGCATATGCACACAAGAATCCCTGTTTATTTTATTTATTTTAATTTACTAGATGGGGAAAGGCCATGACAGAATCCTTGCATGGGGAAGATGAAATCCCCACAATCTCATTTTTCCATTTTCCCATTTTTCATGTTTTTTTCATGTTTTCATTACATCCTCATCAAGATGTTGTCTGCCTTTTGCTTATTTTACTTTGTAAAACATTCCCTGTGTCAATCAAATGATAGTTATTAATAGAACTGTAACTCACAGGCAAAGTTTTCTTTTTGAAGTCATTTTCCAGTGTAACACCTGTCATCTCATTTGACTTTTCATAAAAACATACTTAGTGTGGCCTCTTTGTGTTCTGTCTGAGGAGCAGATAAAGAAAATCAATGTTATTAACCTAAAAAAACCTCAACATCCGTAATCTGTGTGTCTAACCCACATTCCAAAGAATTATTTCCAGGGACATTTCCAGGTCCCTGTGTGGTACATCATATAAGGAAGTCAGCAAAATTGCTTCTTTCTAGGAGGTAATTTGATACTCCTTGGCTATTTTTGAGCAAGCTTCCAGTTATTCTTGCAACTTCTTGACATGTGGGATTAGGGTTCTGATCCAGATAAGGGAAGCTATAGCAGCAGCTACAGCATGAAAACAGCACTCTGTATTTTGTTTAGCTGCAAGAGATTTAATTGGCTACCTTTGAAATGTTTTTGTTAAGGCTTGTAAGTTAGGAAATAGAGCTTGTAAGCATGATTTTTTTCCCATCTCTATTTCTTACAGTAGAATGGTCAAGGGTCATTTCATGTCAAATCCATTTTGGAATTTGATGTCATGGATTTGGTTCATTTTTGATACATTTGTACCTTACAATGAGATGTTTAAAAATTATTTTTTTTCAGATTTTTTCGTCCATCGATTTCTGAGATACTGCATTTTCAAAACTGTAACAAAAAAGCCAAAATTCACTAGCCACCATAACTTCAAATGCCATTTAATAGATGCCTGTGATAGCTACAAACCTGGGAAAGTCATTTTAAAGCTTATGAATAGGACTTTCATTTGATATACAATATGATGCAATTGTACATTTTCAAAAAAATTACACATTTAAATGAATATAAAATTTGAAGCTTTGGAAAAACTGCAAGAACAAGATGCAGTTCTTCCTTTAGGAGGTGCTGCTGTTGTCACAAGAGAAAGGTTTCACTTTTGTTTTTGCATGTGGCTGGGTGTGTTTGGTTCTGTTCTGTCCTCTTCACTAGGCCTCAAAGCACTGGAAGAAAATATAGAGCAACAAAAATGATTCTAATTAAATTTCATGCCCATTCATTGAAACTTAGTCCCACTTCCTGCTATACATCCCCCCCTTCAATTCTTTTTACAAGAATGAGTTTATTTAATACTGTGGAGAGGAAATATGAATGGTTAATTCTGGATTTTTATACATTGTTTTGTAGAGGGTTTTTTGTTCCACATAAACTAGTAAACAGTTCAGGAGATTGTTACTCAATTTGTTACTTAAAATTACAAATAAATATTATATATAGTAATATTTATATATTATTAATAAATAAATATTATATATAAAATAATAGCAGTTGGTCTCCATTTGGGAGCACCAATTGTTCGCCATCACATGTGTCCCTGTGGTACAACTGTCACCCCGCAGGGCCACCATGGCCTCTCTTGCCGACTTGGTTCGGGCAAACTTGTCAGACACAACATGATTAATGACATCTTATGTCGTGCCCTTAACCGAACCGGTTTTCCAGCTACCCGAGAGCCTTTACATTTGTGTGCTGGAAGTAACAAAAGACCAGATGGGACTACCCTGATCCCCTGGAGCAAAGGCCGATGCTTAATGTGGGACGCCACATGTCCAAATACATTTGCCACGTCCCACGTACAAAACACCAGCATCGAAGCCGGATCTACAGCAGCAATGGCTGAACAATTAAAAAGACAAATATACGAAGATATTGCAACAGGAATTGACTTTGTCCCTGTAGCCATCGAAACATCTGGAGTTTGGGGAGAATCAGCCTTGAGCCTAGTCCAGGAAATAGGTCGCAGGATAGCCATTACGTCTCAAGACGATTGAGCACCTATATTCCTGAGGCAATAGTTCTTAATCGCTGTCCAAAGAGGGAATGCCTGCTGTGTGCTTGGCACTCTAGGTCATAAATAAATAAATAAATAAAATTTAAAAAAGTAAATTCTGATTGCAATAATTGTTTGGATACACTATTATTAATATGCTAGTTGTGATAATTTTATGCCAAGTCAAATTGTCCATAGTCATATTTTATGTTCCTAAAGAAATAGAATGACTTTCAAGCTGTAAAAGGGAGTGCTAATGAAGCATTTTTTAATTTTTTTTTGAAAATTTCCATTCTCCCCTTCCGAAAAAATGAAAAAAACCACAAACTTTTTCCCCCGAGCTTCAAAATTTACATCTCTAGTGAAAAGATGGGGAAAGCTTTTTAAAAATGTCTTGAGAAGTTAATATTCCAGTCACAAAAAAATTGAAATCAAACAGTCTAGGTTTAATACCAATTGAAGTAAACCGGTACAAAGTAGGGTTGCCTTTATTGCAGACTTTGATTATATAGGGAAAGGCTTACTTCAGAGACCAGATTAGGCCCTATTCTTAAAGGAGTTTACATACATAATTCCAAATATCTAACTAACATTTTTGCTGTAAATACTCAGATGTTCATAGTGAACTGACCTGGTCTTCTAGAATTTTGGCAACTTTCAGTGCTGCACCAATCCTATCACTCAATCTATTAAAATTAAGGAGTCTGGGTTTTGTATGTTAAAGCTGAAAGGGCAAACATAACTATTACCACAAATATTTTAATTAGAAGGGATTCAAACAAATATTTAGGGGTAGTGATACCAAGTAACTTATCAAGAACTATCCAGCACAATTTCAACCTCAGAACTAGTCTGGGAACTAAGTAACAGCTGGTTCAAACTCAACCTTTCATGGTTTGGCCACTCTGAGATATTTGAAATGGTTGTCTACACCCAAATTAACTACTTTTGCAAACCCTTCTGGTTCTGATTTCAGTCATTTTTCACATTTGGCAAAAACTGATTGTGCAGTTTACTCATAATGGGAAGCACTTGAGAATTCCTAGTTCTGATGCTTTTTCATCATTCAAGATCAGGCACCTCTGGACTTGCTACATGGCTTTTCACCATCAACAATTTGTAAAATTAATTATCTACTATAAGGCAAGCTCCTGGATTAGGACCTTGATTCAATCCTAGGTAGCTGGTTGACTGAGCTCAGCCTTCCGTCTTTCTGAGGTTGCTAAAATAAGTACCCAACACGTGTGTGTGTGTGTGTTAAATTATAAATTACCCAGTGAGTGCTTTGAGCATTATGTGGACAGTATATAAGCAGCAAACTTTTTCTTTTTTTTTATAAAAAGATCCTTTTATTGAAGATAGTCTAAAGACCATGGCCAAGACGAGGGTACAACAGAGGAAGGCTTCACTTTATGTCTGTAGTTAACACAGGGTTTTTGCTTCACAGCAGTTTCTTGAGTGAAACTTCAGGCCTCTGAGCAAGTCTCCCTTTTAAAGATCTGATCTGTGAAGAAACTAGCACAAAGGATTTAACAATCTCCTTGTTTCTCTTAAACTTCTAAAATTTTACATTTAGCTGAGCTGAGCTGAGCTGAACTGGCTAAGGAAAAATGCCAGGTAACTGGAGGGAGGTACCACTAACCATCATCTTTAACCCTGACACTGCCCTCTGTGAAGTGGACAGTGCTTGATTTCTCATCATACACAGATTATGTGCACCTGGTAAACTCATGGACTGCTCTTGCAGCAGAAACCAATTACAGTAGGACCCCAGTATCTGCTGGGGATTGATTCCAAGCCTTCCCGTGGATAATGAAAACCATGGATAAACACCAAAACGTCCCCAAAACTGCTGTTTTGTGATAGTAACTTGCTTTGCAGCTGCTGTTTTGCAACAGTGGCTTGCTTGCTTTACAGCTGCTGTTTGTGACGGTAGCTTGCTTTACGGCTGCTGTTTTGTGACAGTAGCTTGCTTTGCGGCTACTCTGCCAACTGTGGATAACTGAATCAGTGGATAATGAATCAGTGGATACAGGGGTCCTACTGTACCTGGCATCTTCTGACTAGTGGAAAGAATTGATCCAGCTCATGAGGGAATGATGGGACATAAGGTCATTTGGAACAAATGGTCTTTAAGTAACTTGTAGCAGTAGCTTTGAGCTTCTTCATGCTTGCTTCAACATGTAATCCAGACTACTATGCTGAACTCTGTTTATACCTTGGAACTATCTTACTTTATAAATATAGTTTAGGATTAGATTGTTGTTTTCAGTGGGAATGATTCCTAGTTGTCTGAAACTCTGAAACTGCTTTTGTTTTCCTCATCATTGAACTGCTTCATATTACCATAATGATGGTAGAGTCTTTATTTCTGGTTGTATAAATGTTGCTAAGATTTTGTCAATAAAATAAATACAAGTTTACAGTTGTCTTTTTACTTGGAGAGCTGGAGGGCTTGTAGGTATTAAACCTAATACCTTATGGGCTGGGAAGTCTTTTGAGTATTCTTCTGGGTTTAAACTTAAGCTTTCGACAGGGACCAATTTGCAGCTTGGAGCAACAACCTACTTGTTTTGTTCTTCTTGGAAAACCAAGGAGCAAGGAGTTCAAAGGTGTTGCTGTTTTGATTCCTGTTGACACCTGGCGATCCCAAATGATCAAGTACTCTTTAAATCAATATTTGCTAAAATTATGGAGCACAATTACAAATTTATCCAACAATTAGAACTCTGACCTGATATTGTTAAAAATCAATCATCCTTCCAGTTCTAAATGCTGGAATGGAGTTTGGGAAAATTGTTTCATATTTTAATGTTATATACCTGTGGTGGTCATGCAGCAAGGTATGTACCTTTGGGAACTGATTTTTAGAGAAACTGATTTCAAAGGTTACTTTATGTCCAGCATTATGCTTCTTGTTACTGTTTCAAAATGAAAACTCAGTTTTCCTGGATAAATAACTTAAAAACCAAACCCATTTTGTCAATCAACTAGAATGGTAATTTCCTCACAATCGGAAACTTTGTCTAATGTATCATTCCATCCTTACAGTGCAAAAGTTAGTCCAACATATTGTTCCATCCTCATAATGGAAAACGTATAACTTATAAATACTTATCAAACAGTAGGAGGGGGTTGTTTGCTTAGACACAGGAATTATTCTTTTTACCTTTATGAAATATGGAACCCATTTATCAGCTACATAAACACTAATACTCATGTGCTGTGATTACCAAGTATTCACATAGATGTCTGGCAAAATGTTTAATCGATAAGTTAGTTATGTGTTTTATCTTAATTCTTACCTTGCCATATATTTGTTTGGTTTTGTATATGTGGACCACAAACATGTGTTGCATTGTTTGTTGTATAATAAACATTGTTTTAAAAAAGTTACAGAGAAGAAGCCAACTAAAACCATTGGCTGTTCCATAGAATCAGGTGTCAAGCATACATCTTATCCCTGCTTAGAAAACTTCACTGGCTTCTGGCCTATTTCTGAGTACTGTTCACGTCAAGGTTTATGCCTTGCATAACTTCAGACCTGCACAGTTGTGAAAGTATCTCCTATCACAATAACCTGCAGATTCACTCAGATGTGCCTAAGAAGCAGTAATCTGGCTCTCCTTGCTATCAGAAATGAATTGAGTAGCTATGAGGATAAGAATGCTTTTGCTTGTGGTGGGTTTTTTTTTTTTGCCTGCAAAACTATCTGTATGGTGAAACTTTGCCAAGGAGCCATGGTTCAGGCACTAAACAAAAAACTTCACTTGATGCCCCTCCCCTCTGCAGTGCTCATTTTGCTTTTGATTGTGCTTTGAAGCTTTTATCTGAAACTGCAAAACAATGTGGAAACTTTGAATTGAATGGACAATGCTTACATTTTTTCATTTCAAGAGTTTTGAATCCTCTGGATGTTCAACATTCTTGCATGACTGAATCCAAAACACTATTTTCTTAGAATAAACTTAGATTTCAGGTGTTCCAATTAATTTTTTAAAGGAAAAAAATCACCTTCACATCTCTAATAGTCAATGCTTCCACAGCCCCCACACAAAGGTAAAAAGCTTATGATGAATAAAACAAAAGCACCAAAATAGGAGATAGACAATTTATATCTCATACTGATGGTACATGAAAAGAGGAGTATCCACCCCATTCTGGCCATTTTGTATACAGTGGACCCTTGTATAACAAACGGTTTGTATAACATAAAATTTGTACAACATAAAAAGTTCCGGAGATAGGGGAAATTTGCTTAACAGAATTGCTTATGGGGTGAATCTGTACAACATAAAAATGGGATCACTCTTATTTCAATGCATTCCTATGGGAAATTTGTATAAAGGAAAATTTGATTAACATAATTTCATTTGGAACGAATTAATTCCTTTATACAAAGTACCACTGTACTTATATATATATATATTAGATATAAAAAGTTTTGTATACTTTTGTATACTTTTTAGATAACATTGGACAGTTCTTAGCTATAGGTCTTTTACCATACAGTAGATATACAGATATATCTTACTAAGGTATGATGAGTTGAAGCTCAGCTTTTGATCAAGGATAATTGGAAATTACAGGAACAGTTAGGCAATTTGAGGAAAAGTCAATTTATTTTATTTGTGTGTGGGGGGGGGAATTGTGTGATTACCACTGGTTCATATAAACATTGGCCTTCTTTGCTGGATATTTTTAAAAGGGCTACAGTAAGAACCTGTGTTTCTAACTCACAAACTGAATTTGTTTTCCATTTAAGAGCTCTTAAGTTCAAGATCTATTATCTGATTCTTTATGTGGAAGCCTAAAAGTGTATATAATAGAACAGGAAATTTTCTGCATTTGAGGTGTTGATAAAGCAATACTTTTGGGATACCTACGATTAGGTAGTTGTTTTTATATTGAAAGGAGCAAAAAAGGAGGACATTTAGTGAGAGAAATTACTAAGTCAATGATGAGATTGACTAGTAGTTGAAAGGACAAGAGAAAGAAATGGAAGCTTTAGAATTTATTGGCTGGAATCCTTTTGGTTAGTTATGGAGTTGTGTAAATTGCAGTGCTGAATAGCTTTTGAATTGTATCTGCCATTGTCTGCTAATTTCATTCATTGGTGTATGCTAAGGGATACACTGGGTAACTTTTTAACTAGTGGCAATTTGCTACTATGATTTACGTCATTACATTTATGCCAGCATGACTAATCAAGGATCTCTTCAGATTTCTCAGGAACTCTTCAGACTTCAAAAATGCCAGAAAGATATCATTAGTGTTGGCTAATTCATGTCAGCTAATTGTACAGTAATGATACATATTTCTGAATCGTAAAACAATTCCCTTTAAAATACATAATAATATATATGGCACAGTTTAATGTGAAAGTCAATGGTAGAAGAATTGTCTTGTAGCTTGTACTTGGTGAAGCAAACTGTGATTACTGTTTATGCTTAAATGTGTTTCTAATTATATTGTTTGGTAAGTATGTGAAGCTAGATGCCTGGATAGCTCAGTGGTGTCTGGTTGTGGAACAAGAGGCTGAGAATTCAGTTCCCTAGTGTGCCTCCTAGGGGAACAGCCAGCCTTTGTAGTCCTGGGCAAGCTGCACACTCCCATAGCACCTCCAGAAGAAGGGAATTGTAAATCACTCCCGAGACAGTTCTCTATCTAGAGAGCCTTGGAAAGGACACCATAAGTCTTGACAGCAGAGTTATTTAATTCGTTTTTTAAAACCCTCCAGTTTATGAATATTGAATATTGTGCTTCTGTACCCAGAATTTTAAAAGCCAGGAAATGGACCAATATTATGCCTACGTTGCCAGAAGGGAAAAGGATGCCAAACTTTACTTGGCAACGGGTAGCCTGAATGTTGACAACACCAATGGTAGTAGTCATTATGCTCTGTAGGATGCCCTCTTCTGCTCACTACCATTCACAAAGTGATATCACATACTGTATGGGAAAAATCCCAGAAGCTGGCTCCTTTTTGTTTTTGTTTTTAAATCAGTGAACCACATCTCACACAGACACAAAGCAATTGTCAGGCTGCTTTTCGGCAAGTGCATATGGTAGTGAGACAAACATTTTGTGTCACTTTTAAATGTCAACTAGCAGTAATAATTATATTAAATAATTCCCAACAAATCTTAATGGAAACATAAATCTGGTTGCAGCTGATTTATATAACCAACTGCTTATACTTTCCCATACATGTTTCTTTTTCTTGTGGCTCTCTATAGTTTGAAGTTTTTTTTTTCCATACCTCATCAAAAGGTTCCCTACCAGGCTTTTTCATTGTTATCTCTGACTCTTCAGTTACTGAGTGCAGTTCACAACTTTTTATAACAACAGTACTTCACTTGTTAGATGTGATTTCATTGCATAGTCAACATTAGACGTACAGTATGCTCTATATCATACTCATATCAAGTTAACTCAAGACAAAGTCATTTTGGTGTGATTAGTATATGTATCTTTTCATCGGTTCATTTTTTGTTTTTTATATATCCTTTCCCCTCCTTTGTTTTGCTGCATAGAGAAGATGCAGGCAGTTAATCAAATCCCCAAGCTGCAAATGGAAGTCTATAGTGACAGTACTAACCTGGTATGCCGCAATGGACATCTCCAGTCAGGTGGGTTTGGTTTTACCAGCACCTAATTAATTGGGGGATGTCTGTCAGTTTATAGTGTATAATAAATAAAATATGCAGTGCTAATTTGCCTGCACCTCTACTTTAAAACCTTTATTTCAGTGCATTCCATCCTCTCTTAAACATTATTCTTGTTAAACTTATTTTCTTGACCTTGAAAATATACTGCATTTTAAAATGAGGTAGTTGTAAGGTATTTTGTTTCCGTTGCTTTAAAAAGGTAGTTTCAGTAAGATGTAAACAAAAGTGTTCATAGATCTTGTAAAATGCAGAACCATCAAAATAAGCTAGTGATTTCTTCAGCGGTTGGAAAGTTTAGGAGATGGAATGGTAGTTGCCTGTTAATTTAGATGAGATACCATTTAGGGGAAGTTTTATTCTGAGTCTTTGTTGTTGTTGTTGTTGTTTTTTCTGTGTTTATCTGGAAGTTGAGTCATGGCGACTGGACTTCTTTTTTGAGAGATAGAAACGTTTCGCTGCTCATCCAAACAGCTTTATCGGTCTGTGCTTATCTTTGAACTATTCTTAATTTATTTTTGTATTTTGTATTTTTATATAATTTTTAAAAAAATAAAATATGTTTAGGGCATAAAATTAATTTCTTTTGGATTATTTTGAATTCTACTTTGTGCAAAACTAAAGGAAGCTAACCATTATTTGGTGTGTACCTTCCTTGAACGAGCTCATTGGTTTAGGTTACTGCAGAGTGTAATGTTTACACACTGTAAAACTTTAGAATAGGCTGGACAGAAGAAGGTTGCACACATTTGTAACATTAAAGTGTTGCTGTTTTAATTAGGAGTATTATGTCTGAGGAAAACTGCTTGGAAATTGCAAATGTGAGAAAATTATTCTTTCCTGGCATTCTTAATGCAGTAAATAAAAAAAAGGAGAGCTTAAAGCACAGCATGTTTCAGGTATTCTAGTCTGAAAGCAGGAAAGCTGGTAACTATTATGGGGATGAGATTAGGGTTAGGGTTGGAGGCATTGGAGGTAGGACATACATGCATGCCATTGGCCACTCACGGTTACAGGTTGTCCCTGATTTTAGGATATAATGGTTGGATGGAGTTTGTGTGTTTACATTATCTGTGTTGCACTCCAGTTAATTAAAATAGATAGGTAATTGCCACAAACCACTATTTGCTTTGTGATTTGTTGCCTTTATTCATTCTTTGTGGAGCTGATGTTTTGGGATTCACTGCGCAAGTGTTTTTGAATGCCCAGATTAAGCTAAAACATGAGCATAGCTTCTTGTTAATATTTGTATTTTTGAAATCTATCAAATTAGATGTTTGTCCTGTTTTTGAAAGGGCCATATCTTCCTATATGAGCTGTATCAGGATCTAAGATATTCAGAGAAGGTCCTCCTATCCATTCCATTGCCAGTTCAGGCATCGCTGACAGGGACGCAGGAGAGGGCCTTTTACGTGGCAGCTCCCAGACTGGAAAGCTGGCCCTCTCACTTTTATCTTTCCACCAATAACTGAAGATACAGGCAGACTTCTAACAAGCATGTTTGAATCCCTGAATCCCTTCTTAGAGTTAAGATGGTGTTTAATGTTTACTTGCTTTTAATTAGTCAGTTGTGTTTTAATTAGCAGTTTAATTGTCTGTGAAGATTCTCAGTCATCTAGGTGAGGTTATCTGGAAGTTGAGTCATGGCAACCAGACCTCTTTTCTTTTGAGATTGAAATGTTTCGTTACTCATCCAAGGAACTTCATCAATCTGAGGAGAGTTAGCGATGAGGCCTCCAATTTATAGTTCACCTGCATTTCATATCACCCTGGTCTGAATAGGCTCGTTAGGTGGACAATGATCTGGGGTACATGAAAGTCCCACCTATGCAACCCTTCCCAACACCTCTTAAGTATGGGTCATTAGCTGTGGCCTTGCTGTGAAGGTATGAAGTGCTTCTGATTTGTCTCAGGATGATTGGGAAGGGTTGTATATCTAATGAACCTATTTAGGCCATTGTCCACATAATGAGCCTATTTAGGCCACCATCCACCTAAGAGTCTATTCAGACCAGGGTAATATGAAATCAAGGCAAACTATAAATTGGCAGCCTCGCCACTAGCTTTCCTCAGACTGACAAAGTTGCTTGGATGAGTAGTGAAATGTTTTGATCTCACAACCAAAGAAGTCCAGTTGCCATGACTCAACTTCCAGATAGCAGTTTAATTGTTTTTATTTACCTTATTATGCTTTTTATTTTATTCCTTTTAATATTGTGAGCTGCTTTAAGTCTGCTTATTGAGAGAAAGCTGGTATATAATACAAACAGACAAATAAATTACAGGAGTTTCTAAAGTGTTTTTTTTAATGTGCTTGTTAGATTTTGGGCATGTCATCTATGGAAAGCCTTGTTTGGGAATCGTATAATAGTATGGTATCTTTGGATTCTTTGGGGCGATGTGGTATGTTAGTTCCTGGGGAACGATGAAATGGTGCATGTTCATGATCCTGAAACAAGTGTTTTTCTTGATTTAAGTAACGGGTGTTCCCAAAAGTATCTGCATATAGCTGATTAGCCAGTCATTTATGCGGGGCAACAATGTGTGACATGCCCACAGTGCTATAGGACTCCTATATTTCAGTTCTGTATAAGGAACTTGATTGCACAAGTGTGTACAGTACATTGTCTGTGAACAGGAGTTATGAACATATGAGACTCCCTGGTCTGTTCTGTTAATTGCAATTGTTTTCCTTGTTCTATACCACTTGATTGCAAGGATGGGGATTTGAGTCGCAGAACTTATTGTCCAGTCAGACAAGGGGGCACTCGACTTATATTTGGGTCAGTACTTTTAGCCATTGAGGCAACTGCTTGGGTCAGTGGATAAAAGTCATTTTAAACAAAGTGCGCCGCTTCTCCTGACCCCGCCCCTATGCATCACGGGGGAGCGGTGCATGATGTTTAAAGTGACTTTTAGCCTCTCGGTGGCTAAAAGTCATTTTAAATATCACACACTGCTGCCCCAGCTCACAAAGGAGAAGCTGCCAGGCCCTGCTGCATTTCCCACCCTAGACTTATACTCGAGTCAGTAAGTTTCCCCAGGTTTTTGGGGTTAAATTGGGAGAATTTAGTAGAAAGACAGAGCATGCAAGCAGCTCTGGAGAGAGAGCTGTACAATTTTCTTTTATCTTATACAGGCAGGTTCACTGGCAACCCTGAAGTGATTTAAAGATCAGACCAATTCTACTTCTAAAACTGTGGAGGCAGTTACCGTCTTTTAAAATGTTTGATGCCTTTGTAACCCTCAAAGTAAGGGACACAAAGGCCCACAGAAGCCACTCAAACATACTACACAGACTTTCCTGGTGTGTGTAAGCTCTGGGGGTTCATGTGCTGATGGCTGGGAGAAATTTTCCTGTCTGGTCCCCTCCCAATATTCTGTCACCCTGACTCTTCAGTGCTCTAGGGAGTTACCAGAAAAAAAATCATAAGGCTGCATACTTGACCTTGCATACCAGCCCTGCCAGGTAGGGAAACTTTATGGTTTGGTCTTCTTTTTGATGACTTGGAACCAGAACTGAAACAGTGGGACTGGTTTTAGGGTTTTAGAATCTCTGCATTGACCTCAAATGCCTCCTGGAGGCATGGTCATCTGTATGTTGTGCTTGGCTGACAAAAAATTATATTTAATAGTGCTTTGCTTGCCTTTTAACTTTGAAACAGAGGGTCGCTGTTTCAGATATTAGCTCAGAATTTTATTCAGTAGTCTTAAGCAAGTCTCTCTTATTTAAGTTCCCTGTCTCCAACATGTGGCTCATGCATTCCAGCATTTCTGTGCTGTCTGAGTGTTCAGAAGTGGTATATAAAGTATAAATGGTTCAAACTAATCTGACCTGTTGTCCTCTAGAGATTATGGGAATTGTAGTTTCAAATATATGAAAGGCACTGATGGGGGAGATTATACTAATCTCATGGTAAAACATACACCAGAAAGCTTGTTTTATGGGGTTTATTTGCAGCTGACTTCATAATGCACAGACTACATGAACAGTAGCATTTGGTTATATATTGATAGTAGAAGAATTCAAATTAAAAGAAAAATGTTTGCATGACAGAAGTAACAGGTTCTCCCCCCCCCGAGTGTGTGTGTGTGTGTGTGTGTGTGTGTGTGTGTGTGTGTGTGTGTAGGGAACATATGTTAATGTGGGTTTGCTACTTGTAATAATGTAAAGCAGTAAGCTTGGCCAAGTTGCAGTTCACTTTTTTTGGTAGATCATTGTCAATTTAAGCATACCCTAGATTTACAGATATGTCATTTCTATTTGTAGAAAGCGGGGCTGTTCCGAAAAAGAAGGATCAACTGACTCATACTAGTAACTCACTCCCTCGTTCAAAGTCTGTGGCAAAAACTGGATCTGGAGGCCTTTCAGGGCACCAAAGGACACCTAGTTACACTGGAATATCCAATTTTAATGTGCCTAGACAAGGGAATGTTCCTGCTACTTCAGCTCAGAAGGTAAGGTGGAAGTCTTCATTCATTAGATACTGCACATTTCATATATTTTATTTAATAGAAAAATTAAAATTCAAAATTGAGAACTTGCTTTTAAAAATGATAAACAAGACCTTTATTTTACATCCCAGAAAAGTTATGTATACAGCTTACTTGCAGAACACCTGTTTTGATTAAGAAGTTCTCATTTTTGATGTTTGAATAGTGACAAGTGCAATGTTCTACAGATGCATAGTGAAAAGACGGGGGATACTTAGCTCAATAATACTTAAATAAGAAGGATATTGTTATAGATCAAAAGCTGAATATGAGCTAGCAGTGTGATATGGTTGAAAAAAGGCAAATACAGTTTTAGGATGCATTAACAGAAGTGTAGTCTTCCAGTCTCACAAGATACTAGTTCCCTTCTCTTCAGAACTGGTTAGGCCTCATCTAGATAGAGTATTGGGTCCCGTTCTGGACACCACACTTTAAGAAGGATGCTAGAAAAATGAAGCAAGTCCAGAGGAGGTCAACAGGCATGACCAGAGGGCTGGAAACCTAGCCCTATGAGGAAAAACTGAAAAAACTGGGTGTATTTAGCATTGAGAAAAGAAGATTGAGAGAAGATATGATAGCACTTTTCAAATACAGTGGACCCTTGTATAACAAACAGTTTGTATAACATAAAATCTGTACAACATAAAAAATTCCGGACATAGGAGAAATTTGCTTAACATTATCGCCTATGGGGCAAATCCATACAACATAAAAATGGGATTACTCCATTTTCAATGCATTCCTATGGGAAATTTGTACAAACGAAAATTTGCTTAACATAATTTCTTTTGGAACGAATTAATTCTTTTATACAAGGTACCACTGTACTAGAAAGATAGTAATAAAAAGCATGGGCAGGATCTGATCTTGATCATCCGAGAGTGCAGAACATGTAAGAATGGGCTCAAGTTACAGGAAGCCTGATTCAGGCTGAATATCAGAAAAAGTGTCTTAATTGTGAGCACAGTACAACAATAGAGCCAGTTATCTCAGAAGCAGTGAGGGCTGCCTACACTGGAGGCAGTCAAGAGAAAATTGGACAGCCATCTGTCATATCTGCTTTGATTTGGATTCCTGCCTTGAGCCATATAGGCCCCTTCCAAGTCAACTATTCTATGACTCCATGGCCTCTGGCATCTCTGTGTAGAGCCCGGAGTGAAACTATCTAAAATTCTCAGCATTTGCTGGTAGTTAGTGTAATACAGTACCAAGCTAGATAAGCTGATGACTGCCTTTATATAAGATAACTTCGTTATGCCAGAGCATGTTCTAGACACCACAGGTGTGCAATGTGTGGGCCTCCAGATGTTGCTGAGTACAGCTCCTATCAGTCCTAGTAGCCATAATGAGTGATGACCAATGATGGGAGTTACACACCAGCAACTTCTCAAAGGTCACATACCCAGTATCCAAGTTCTGTTGCAGAAGATAATGTTACTTGTACCGAATTAGTCAAGCTCCTATTCTGATTGAGATAATGGCTTTTATCAGTGTTACTTGCCTTAATTAAAGAGCTAGGTAATCCCTTTAGTTAGAGGTTGCCTAAAGAGTTGCAAGAGAAGTTTAGTTGGAGGGATGCATACTGTGTAGGGTATGCACCCCAAGATCATTTCCCTTTCTTGATTAGGTCAAATGGTGAAAGGAAAGTGATTTCTTTTAGCCTACCGGACACCTGTTACAATGAAAGCTAATTTAAAGTTCAACTGGTATTAAAATATGTGAAACAATTGTATCTTCAGGCTACTCCCAAAACCAATAGAGCCAATAAACCTTCTACTCCTACAACTGCTGTGCGGAAAAAGAAAGACATGAAAGTGTTTAGAAATGTGGACAGTAATCTTGCTAATCTTATTATTAATGAAATTGTAGACAGGTAAGTAGTAGCAAATGTTTACATTCTTTTTCTTTTTTAGCATTTGTCCCAGTTGGTGGTAGGGTCTGCTATTAGCAAATGTTAACATTAATGAACATATTTTATTTTTGTCTTGTTTTGTTAGAGTTTCTTTAGTTTTAGTTTTTGGAGGGGGGATGTTTTGGAAAATCCTCAGCATTTTAATTAAAGGAGAAGTGTTCCTATGAGTAGTCCTTGTATTGGCGAATTTAAAGCAGTGTTTTGGTGGGGCTGATTAGATAAAGCGTGAAAACACATCCTTGAAGTACCCCCGGTTTTAAGCCTGAAGATTACACATCTCCATCATGGTATGTAACCTGTGATGGACTTTTCCTCCAGGAATCTGTCCAATCCCCTTTTGAAGGCATCCAAGCCAGATGCCATCACCACATCCTGTGGCAGAGAGTTCCACAGACTAACAACACACTGGGTAAAAAAAATATTTTCTTTTGTCTGTTCTCACTCTCCCAACCCTCGCTTTGAGTGGATGTCCCCTAGTTCTGGTATTTTGTGAGAGGGAGACGAGCGTCCCTCTATCCATTTTACTCATGCCCTGCATTACTTTTTACGTCTCAATCACATCCCCCCTTTAGGCACCTTTTTCCAGACTAAAGAGCCAGTTTGGAGAGATCCTTCTGGAGCTCTTCACAATCTTCTCTGGTTTTTACCACACAGAAAAGTTTCATGTCATCCGCAAACTTGGCCACCTCACTGCTTATCCCTGTCTCCAGGTCATCTATGAACAGATTGAAAAGCACCGGTCGCAGGACAGATCCCTGAGGCACACTGCTTTTCACCTCTCTCCATTGTGAAAATTGCCCATTGACACCTATTCTTTGTTTCCTGGATCTTAACCAGTTTTCAGTCCATAAGAGGACCTGCCTTCTTATCCCCTGACTGTGTAATTTTCTCAGCAGCCTTTGGTGAGGCACTGTAATATAAATGGGAATAATATTACAAGGGTAAAGAATTTCTTACAATTGGCTGTGATTAAGGGTATGAAACTAACCAGCTGCATTCCAGAAGAATGAAATGTCTATTGTTGCACTAATTGCTATTCTGTATCTGTTAGTGGACCATCTGTCAAATTTGATGATATTGCTGGGCAGGAGCTAGCTAAGCAGGCATTGCAAGAAATTGTTATCCTTCCTTCTCTTAGGCCTGAGGTAAGTAACCTGCTTTCAGACAGTTTTTATATGATACCCTTGAGACTTCTCTGATTGAGTAAACTGTGTTCTAATTACCTCTTTATTCACAATTTGGGATTTGTTCACATAACACATCCAAAAGAAAACCAACACTGTGGTCATCATCTCCCTCTGCAATACCAAAACAAACAAACAAACAAAAAACCCTCTTACACTATTTTAGATAGCCCACAATCATCTGGAGCAGATATTCAGGAGGACCCAAAGGGCTGCAAAAGTAATAACAGGACTGGGAAAATCACTACTTTTGGTATTCCATCAGAAATACTTGCTTGATCAGAAGCAGATGGAAAGAGCCTGTCCATTTGCAGAAGGCCAAATTTTGGCTCTACCCCTGTGTCAGGCTATACTATCTCTATAGCCTATTGAGAAACTAGTATATGTAGTCATGTGAGAATATATAACATACCCAAATAATTTACAAGCCCTTGAACATTTCTGTCATAAATCTGCATGCTCTTGTGATCTAGTTCTTAAAAATAACCAGAATGATATATAGCCTAGGAAAATGGTTCCCAGCTTTGGGTAACTGAGGTCCTCTTGGACCGTAACTCCCAGAAACCCTTTCCAGTACAGCTATTGGTGAAGGCTTCTGGGGGTTGCTGTCTAGAAGCACCTGGTTTATCCAGAGTTGGGGACCACTGATCTAGGGACCCTATATTTCCACTTGATCAGTACTGCATTCTGAAAATTATTGCCTGAGTGTCTGAATGATTTGACAAATATTTTATGTAGACTCATGTATGTTCAGTATTGTGAAACTCTGGGTAACTCAGACGTTCCTTCAGTTATTTACAGGACTGAGAGCTCCTGCACGGGGATTGTTGTTGTTTGGTCCACCAGGAAATGGGAAGACGATGCTGGTGAGAAATCATCTTTGTTCTTAGAGATGCACAGATCAGTCTATATCTTGTCTTTGTTAGTTTTGCATTTATTTGCATATAACTCCCTTTAACAACTTTATTTTTTCCAAACAGCCTCCACCACCCTACATTTTCACATTCATTTATAAAAATAAGATAATTCTAATTAAGAAAAATTGAAGCATATCTTATTGCTGAGCCCATTATACCCTAAAAGGGAACATGTTAAGTGAGAACATAATATCTCATAAATTCAGATTCTGACAATAGAAGCAGACATGCAAGACCTTAAAAATAAGATTCTGTGTATTGCTAAAATTTTGACTATTTGGATTTACCATAAATGTATTGTACTGTATCTTTAAAAGTTCATAATATGCTGTTATTCCTGTAATGTACTCTAGTTCTAATTTGATTTTTTTCTTATTTAAGGCCAAAGCTGTGGCTGCAGAATCAAATTCAACCTTCTTTAACATAAGTGCTGCAAGTCTAACATCAAAATATGTAAGTAACAACTGTGTATTGTGCCTCAACAGTTAAAGGAACATCATAGGAGTTTTTAATTTAATGGGTTGTGCTTGGGAAGCCTAACTAGGGAAGTACTGGCTCTCTGCATATTGTCATTTATTGTTGCTGCTCCTAGCTTTATTCTTTATTTATTTAGCTTCCAGAACTGCATCTAGTGTCTGTAGATCTGTGAATATATGAAAGGTGTATATGAAATGAGTTTAAAATAATAGGTACCTTGAATGCTGTGAAAAAATGAGGCCGTCATCATCGTCACCTTGCAAGCAGTAGTGGTTAAACAATCATGAAACTTCCATCTGTGGTATATTTATTGAAATGTTTGGATTTAGCTTCTGGTTTGTGTTTGCTCAATACATCCAAGTCATAAGGCATGGCTACAAAATTATTTGATCTTCTTTGTGGCATCTGTGAATTCACACACTGGGTCCCTACAAGCATCCAATCTGCAGCTGTGGTAAAAAGGAACTGAGGCTTGCAAGCATGGGAAAGGGGGAGCATGTGCGGTAAGGAGGAGGAGGTGGTCCCTAATGTTTTCGAAGAGCTATGGAAGATTCCGACTGAATCTGTACAAGCACACAGAGACCCAGTGTGTGAATTCACTGATGTTTATTTGAAGAACCAGAAGAACTTACAGGTAAATAACTTCCTTTTTTGTAATAGCCAGAGGTGCACACTGCTCAAGCTCCCTTTCTTTCATTATAATAGGACTTGGTTTAAACTACAGTGGTACTTTGACTTACGAAATTAAACTGTTCCGAATGAGTTTTTGGAAGTCAAACTTTTTGTAAGTCGAATTGCGATTTCCCATAGGAATGCATTGAAAATCAAGTAATCTGTTCCAGAGGTTGGGAAAAAGGCAAAAAAGGGAACAGATTAATTGGTTTTCAGTGCATTCCCACGGGAAGCTGTTCCAACTCCCTTCAATCAACAGCAGCTGAAGGCTGCTCTCCACAGCCCCGCCAGACAGCTGACTTTGACAGGTCCGACCTGTCAAAATCAGCTATCTGGCGTGGCTGCAAAGAGCAGTCTTGGCTGCCCTTGATTGGCAGCCAATGGGTCCTTGCTCTGCCCACCAATTTGTTGGGCAGAGCAGGGACCAATCAATCTTTGGCCAGCCTGGGTGCCTTGCAAAGGGAATCTCTTTTGCAGAGATCAATGCACCCAGGAGAAGCAGGAGGAAGTGGCAATCTTCCTCAGTCAAGGGCAGCCAAAGGCTGCTCTCTGCAGCCCTGCCAGACAGCTAACTTTGACAGGTCCAATTTGTCAAAATGACTTGTCTGCTGCGGCAGCAGAGAGCCTTCGTAAGTCAAATTTTTCAGTTGTTAAAGTGTTTGTAAGTTGAGGTGCCACTGTATAGGATTGACGCTAAACATTCCCAGCAAGCAGAAGAATGGCACATCTCCAGTCTGTCAGCTGCCAGCAAGCAGTTGCTAGTTGGGGTAATTATGCCTTTCAAGGTGTTACTAATTTTCTGAAATATGTAATACTTCCCTCAAGCACCAGTCTCTCAGTCTTCATAATATTTCTTAATTATATCACAAACAGTCTCTCCTCAGTTCTTCCTACTTGTCTGTTCTGGCATCTACAGCAACATTATTCTTGTAAATGAAGTGGGAGGAACATGGCCGAGGAAGCCTGCCGTATTATAAAATACTAAGTATTTATTAGTTCATGTACTTACTAAAAATAAGAGAACAACACATGACTGATTAAAAATCACTTCCACAGCAGATCAGTGTAATTGCCAAAGGCCTGTTAGAATGAAAAAAGTACTTACAGTACTTGCCAGCAAAAGAATAAGAATGCCTGAAGCGCAGCTTTCCTTTCTGTGGGGCAATCACAGACACACATCTTTCTCATGACCAAACCATACAAACCATGGGTTTGAGAGAAGGAGTTTCCGGAAGACTTTACAGTCCCCCCCCCAGATACCCAAGTCATATGATAAGAGCCTTTGGGGGAAAGGGCTAGATTCTCTTACCGGGACAGATCCCTTTTTTCAGTGCGGCTGGTTGGTTTATTAGCTGGTTGTTGCTGTTGCCAGCTTTTCCTTCTTCCTCTTGATTGGCATTTTGTGGGTTTTATTACATTGATTGCTGTGTTTGTACACATTTTGGTTTGATTCCAGACTAAGACGTGCTTGTAAACCCACTGAAACCAAGTCTTGATCAAAGTCATTACGTTTCTTAATGAAGTAAACAAAGCTAACAGCTTTTAAATAAAAGCAATAAATCCTGTTGCTTATCTGTTAGGGTAGCCTTGTTGTAACACGTGCTATGCTGATGACAGTTAAAGGAACTAACGTTATCATGTGAAGCAGATACTGAAGAATTCCTTTTCTCCCCCTGCTCTAGGTTGGTGAAGGGGAGAAACTAGTGCGAGCTCTTTTTGCAGTAGCGAGAGAACTTCAGCCTTCTATTATTTTTATAGGTAAACGTCTGTATTTGTCAAATAGAGGTACATGCACTTGTATAAGAAATTATTGATATGGTTATATAAAACTGCTTCTTGGGTGATCTATTTATTTGATTAATTATATAGTTTTAAAAGCATTTTATCCAATATGTTTAACGTGTTGTGTTCTGTACTGTGTTTTTAAAGTTGCTGTGACAACCTGTATTGAAGAGTGAGATATTAGATCCCAAATCATTACATAATCCAGCGGATTAGTCAAATTAACTCATTTGAAATATGGGTTTGTCGTCTTCACGTTAAGTTGCAATCCCATGGCACCACTTTCTGCGGAATCCAATAATCCTTGCAAATCTGCCAGATTTATTGCAGGCAGTGTCATAGGACTGCGACTTAACGTGAAGAAGACAAAATGGATGGTTATCAGTAAAAACCAAAATGGTTTATGGAACCTTCTTAAGATCAGCAGTGATATAATTGAGAGAGTATCATCTTATAAATACTTGGGGTGCTATGTCAAGGATAGCTGGCATCTTTCATGCGAAATCCATTGTAGAATTGAACAAGCTAGACATTCCTTCCAGAAAATATGGGAAGTCTTGACAAACCGGGACTTATCTATCAAGACTTTGTACTTGAATATTTCAATCCTATGTATTCAGTATGCTGTACTTCTCTATGGTGTTGATACGTGGACCCTTACAGACACATTATGCAAGAAGCTGGAAGCATATGAAATGTGGCTGTACAGACGAATTCTGAAGATGCCTTGGACAGCCAGAGTCACTATTGTGGCTGTATTACAGTACATGAATAAAAAACTATAATTCCTTGATACCATAAAGAAAAGAAAATTGAAATATTTTGGACACATAATGCAGAATAAGAAATACCATCTGCTGCAGGTTATCCTTCAAGGAAAAATAGATGGGAAGCATGGCCTGGGGTGCAGAAGAACATTCTGGCTTAAGAACTTAAGTCCGCAGTGAGCACAGCTGCTCTGTTTAGAATAGCTTTAGATAGAAACCACTTCAGGCTACTGATTGCCAACGTTCTACAAGGACATGACACTTGAAGAAGAATAAGGGTGGGAGATGTTACACACCAACCATCTCTTCTGCTAGCCATTCATTGTAGGTTGAGGTGTTGTTGTTTTTTGTTTGCATGTGTCTGCTCCTGCCAAATACATTTCAGTGTATATTTCAGTCCTTTTATTTATCATAATTTCCATAACAGAGGAAAAGAAAAAGATAATAGGAAAATGAGATGCAGTTGGCAAGCTTAGAATTGGTCCCAAAGAAAATGCATCAGCCTTAAATATAATAAGCAATCCTTAAATCAGATTTTAAAAAATAAGGAGATAAAGAATAGTTTCATTTAGCATGTTAATTACCAGGGACAATCTTGGTTTCAAGCAAGCAGACTTTATTCAGTGTTAAGCCAAAAAATAGAGTGGAGCAGGGTGAGAGTGCATGAATAAAAAGCTAGAAATCCTCAGTACTGTAAAGAGAAGAAAATTGCAGTACTTTGGACACATAATGTGCAATAAGAAATACCATCTGCTGCAACTTATCCTTAAGGAAAAATAGATGGGAGGTGTGGCCCTGGGCGTAAAAGAACATTCTGGCTTAAAAACATAAGCCAATGGTCCACAGTGAGCACAGCTGCTCTGTTTAGCTAGAAACCAGTTCAGGCTACTGATCGCCAATGTTCTGTGAGGACATGGCACGTGAAGAAGGAGGAGGAGGAGGAATAAGGTTTACATATACCACAGACTGTTGGAAAGAACAATAAATAAGTTCTAGATCAGGTCAAACCAGAACTCTATCTAGAAGCTAAACTAATGACTAAACTGAGTCTTCCCATGATGTGTTCCAAGTACAGTACAAGCGTTACTAGAAGAGGCAACAGTGCAAAGAAGTGAGATGGTTTGTCTCATGGCTCCCAGTTTGTGAAAACTTGACCAGGGCTATTGAATGACAGGATGTTTTGAGAGGTCATTGATTTATAGGATTACAAAATTGATTTATATGACACAAAATAGCTGAAATCCTGTTCCACAGTTACACAAATGGAATAACTTTTAGAAACAAATTGCCATAAGTTAGGAGATCTCCATAGGCATTGTCTGTTGGATATTGAATTTTGGGACTCAGCATGGAACAGATAAGGTCTGCAGAGATTTCTTAACTTGAGGCAATTAATTTGTATAAGTTAACACTGTTTGCATAACTGCCTAACAGGATTTCAGCCAATTGTAGATAAACGAAATACATGTACTGACAGGCTGGCTCATCAACATATTTCTAGAAAGAAAGATAACACCAATATATAGTTGAACTAAAAAAAAAGAAATACAAATTACTTTAGCTACGTTTTTAGGATAATAAATTTTATAATGTTGAACTCTTACTTTTTTAGATGAAGTGGATAGCCTGTTGTGTGAAAGAAGAGAAGGTGAACATGATGCAAGCAGACGTTTAAAAACAGAATTCTTAATAGAGTTTGATGGTGTAAGTATTAAATGTACTATATAATTACAGAAATGGATGGATGCTTGCACCAGTTATTTAGTGGCTGAAATCCATTAACAGGCCTTATAGAACATAAAGCTGCTGATGTTATAACTGTGGCAGTTTTCTGGGAATTAAAAATTTCTGACCCCACCCCCACCCCACACACAAAGCTCCCCCCCCCCCCCGTGGTTCTTTTCATTGCGGGATGTCATTGGGAGCCATGGGGCGGGAGGGGAAGAGTCTTCAATTTTTGAAAACCACTGCCAGTGTGATTTTGCCATTTTACAGCTTCTAAGCATTTCCTCCATGACAGCAGGGGTACAAAGGGATCCTTGGGGAATTTTGTAAGATTAATTAGAAATTTGTCGTTTCTGGAAAACCACCACAGTTATAGCTTTGCTTGGTTAAGTTCCCTTACTGCATTTCAGCCACTGTGCATTTTAAAATAGAAGTTCTCAACCACTGGTGGTACCTGGGATATATGATTTTCATAAAAAATTACTCAATTTTCTCTCTCTTAGAATCTCTTATGTCTGTCTTTGATGTGCCTTTTACTAATCCTATCTGCCATGTGACCCTTTTGATATGCTATTAGTAATTTTGGATATTCACTGTTTCTACTAATCCCCTGTTCCCCTTTTTACTGATTAAATGCTATAATAATAGAATGCCTGTAAAAATGTTTATGTCCTTATGGGGAAAAGGTGGCTGTTTTGTTATTATCATGGTACGACTTCAGGTTTTTCAGTGTAATGACAGGTGACACTTAAGGCACCAAAGGTCAAAAGTCATTTTTAACTCTTATTGAGTCCACCTTTTCTTGCTGAATTTTTATCAGAATAAGGAATAGCAAACAAACTATTTACTTTTTTCTAGCAAAATATTAGCTGTTGCTACTTGATGCTATTTCGGAGAACTCCAGCTGTTCTTCATTTGGGCATATGACCCGTAGTATAAAACAGCATACTCTGAAGTCACCCCAATAGAAGGGGATTTTTCCCATGTTTATAATACACAATCAAGACAGTATTGCAGTAATTGCGGAAATTAGCATTTTCCAATTTTTGTCTTTAAAATTTGCTTTATTAAAAATTAGGTACAGTCTTCAGGAGAAGATCGAATACTTGTAATGGGGGCAACTAATAGACCACAGGAACTTGATGATGCTGTTCTCAGGTATTTAAAACTCTATAATCAGCTATTCATGTGTAACTTGCTGTGTAGGTTCTGGAAGTTTGCAAGCAGCCATTTAAAAAATAATAGTAAACATATTATTTTATAGGAGGGGCAGGCAGGTGGGTATAACCCAGTTTTAGCTGACAGGTCACAGTATTTGACCATTGACTATCATGGCTGGTACATGTAGGATGTGTTAAAAATAGCTGAAGGTGTCCAAACTGCCTACCTGGGTTTCAAAACCTAATGCGGTGGTACCCCGACTTATGAAAATCTCTACTTACGAGCACTCTCCAGCGCCCTCTCCCCCGGCTGCTTATGAGCAAGATCGGGGATTCCCTGTCTTGCAAGCAGCGGGTGGGGAGATGTAGGAATTTGAATTGCATTTCAGTTACCGAGGTAAAGGCTGCCTCGGTGACAGGTGTGTGTGTGTGGGGGGGAACCAGCGTGCCACTTTTAAAATGCCTTCCAGACATGGAGTCAGGACTTGCCTCTGTGACTGGAAGGCATTTTAAAAGGGACGTTTGCACAATAAATGTGTCATCAGATAGAGAAACTGCTGAAAATACTTTATAATTGTGTGGAAATATAACAGTGTATTTCTTCATTTTCTACTGAAAACAAATTAGTTGCTTTTAAAAAATACTGTTCAAGTGGGCATAATGTAATCATGTGCTGCATGGCACAGTTAGGCAATTGATCACATAGTTGGTGATCACAAGTTCACAGCTGTGTAATTACCGGTAATTTCACAGTTGCTCAATTGATTGCATGCTTCATATTGGAACTCTTGTAGGACATGCACGTGGCAATGATTAGTGCATATTACTTTTGCCCTGCAGTGATTTTTTTCTGCCACATCTTCTTGTTATACATGTGTCACCGTGCAGCAGGATTTTAGCCACAGAATTAGGATTAAAAGTGCCTTTGAGGTATTGGAAACTTCTGCTAATAGCAGGGTGGGAGATGGTTTTTTGCCAATTTCATTTCCCACACTGCTTCAGATTATCTCCCTAGTCTTCTGGACTCTGTGTGTGTGCGCGCATGTGTGTGTGTGTGTGTGTGTGTGTGTGTGTGTGTGTGTGTGTGTGT
>JAHTLZ010000289.1:1486732-1504353 GCA_023846285.1 Phrynocephalus versicolor
AGACAGACAGACAGACAGACAGACAGACAGACAGACAGACAGACAGACAGACACATGTTAACATTTATTTGTTATATCTTGGCACTGTGTACTTTCTTGGGGGACTGTTAACCAATGGGCAATATAAAAATATGTTTAAAGGAAAATTTGGCTGACTGCCTTAGTCAACTCTCTTCACTTTCTTTCCTGTCTGTAGCCAGAGCGTAGCTTCTTCTTCTTTTTCTTAGCGTTTGTCCCACTTGTTGGTGGGATCCGCTATTCTTGTTTTGGCCTTCCACTTGATGCGGTCATGGGCTAGGTCCGGCTGAATGTGGGACTTCATGCCGTTCTCAAGTACTGTTTTGGATGTCCCTTTGGTCGGGATCCACTGACCTCCAGGGTGAGATCCTTTTTGGCCAGAGCTTTCTCATTGGCACATAGGACGTGTCCAAACCAACACGGTCAGGCTTTGTGAATCTTGTCGGCAACACATGCAATGCTGTATTTTGCTCTGATGTCATCATTGTGCACATGGCCCTTTCATGTGAGGCCAGAGGTCCATCGCAACATCTTCATTTCCAAGACACCAAGGTGATGTTCAGTTTCTTTAATTGCTGGCCAGCACTCTGCATCATAGAGCACAGCATGTTGTACAATGGTGTGATAAATCTTTGATTTTAAATGGTCGCTGATCTTAATGTTGTATGCTTGATATTGTATGCTATTTTAGCCAGGCACTGTTGATCCTCAGTGTCACCTTGTAACTCATACTCCTGTTGGCTGTGATCATGGAACCAAGGTATTTGAACTTCTCAGTCAATACCATGGATTTGGATTGTACCCTATTCATTTGGGTTGATCATCAGATAGTCCATCTTCTTCACATTCTGGCACAGGCCAAAACTTGTCAGATGGTCACTCCATACTTGGGCTTGGTGCTCTTACTCTCTGATGCAATCATGGCATCATCAGTGTAAAGGAGTGTCCAGGGCACTGGATTCTGTAGATCTCAAGTGACTGCATCCATAACAAGAATTAAAAGAAGCAGGGGAAGTGCTGATCCATGGTGGACCCCGTGATACGAAAATCCTTCAATGTACCAGCAGCGGCCTGCACATGGCTCTTTGGCGACTCACAGAGGAGTTTGACCCAACTGACAAATTCCTCTAGGAGCCCATGATGTCGCAGAGCATACCAGATGACATCATGTGGGACTCTGTCAAATGCTTTCTCAAGGTCAAGGAAAGCTGCATGCACTGGTTTCTGTTTCTCCCTGTGCTTTTGAAATCACAGCTGGGCAGCATGGATTGCATCTATCATTCCACAGTACCTGACAAAGCCAGCTTGACTGACACTTAGTTGGACTATGGTGAGGATTTATGTGTCAATGACTCACTCAAAGATTTTAAGAGTATGTGAAAGTAATTAATTGGTCTGATGTTGGTGCATTCAGCAGGATTCCCCTTCTTCTTCCAGATTGGCACTGCTGTGCTATGTTGCCCGTCCTCAGGTATCTTCTTCTCCAGCACAATCTGGTTAAAGAGTTCCATCAGCCAGTTGCAGGGGTTCCAGTATTGCAACGTCCACAGTGCTGGTTCTGTGGCTTTGTCAGTTTTCATGTTTCAATGTCATGGCTACTTCATCAGATATGATAGGCTGCACAAGCCCTTGGACTGGGGGAACCTATGGGATCAGACGATGCGGGAACTCTTCGCTGAGGTCACATATTCTCTGTGACTCTAAACTGGTGTCATCTCCGTTCTAGTACATACTCCCGAGCATTGTTTTGTCTGCTCTGTGATCATAAGAACATAAGAAGAGCCATGCTGGATTAGTCCAAAGGCCCATCTAGTCCAGCTTCCTGTATCTCACAGTGGCCTTACCAAATGCCTCTGGGGGTGCACGAGACTAGATATCCGTCTCCTGATTCCACTCCCCTGCATCTGGCGCTTGAAGTACCCTGGTTTTAAGACTGGAGATTACACATCTCCCTCATGATTTGTAACCTGTGACGGACTTTTCCTCCAGGAATCTCTCCAATCTCCTTTTGAATGCATCCAGGCCAGATGCCATCACCACACCCTGTGGCAGGGAGTTCCACATACTAACAACACACTGGGTTAAAAAAATTATTTTGTCTTTTCTCACTCTCCCAACCCTCAATTTGAGTGGATGTCCCCTAGTTCTGGTATTTTGCGAGGGGGAGAAGAGCATCCCTCTTATCCACTTGACTCATGCCCTGCATTATTTTGTACGTCTCAATCATATGCTCCCTCAGGCACCTTTTTCTAGACTAAAGAGCCCCAAAATGGTTTAGCCTTTCCTCATAAGGGAGTTGCCCCAGCCCAGTAATCATTTTAGTTGCTCTCTTTTGCACCTTTTTTACTTCCACTATGTCTTTTTTGAGATGCAGTGACCAGAATTGCACACAATACTCCAGGTGCGGCCTTACTATCATTATAATGTTGGCTGTTTTATTTTCAATCCCCTTTTTGATAATCCCTAGCATGGAATTGGCCTTCTTCACCGCTGCCACACATTGGGTAGACATCTTAGCACACCAAGATCTCTTTCCTGATCCGTCACGGACAGCTCAGAGCCCATGGGTTGATAGATAAAGTTTTGATTTTTTGCCTCAATATGCATTACATTTCCCAACATTTTTGAAACACATTTGCCATTTCGCAGCCCACGCCCACAGTTTGGAGATATCCTTCTGGCACTCTTCACAATCTTCTCTGGTTTTTAACCACACAGAAGTTTTGTGTCATCCGCAAACTGGGCCACCTCACTGCTCCCTGTCTCCAGGTAATTTATGAACAGAATGAAAAGTACCAGACCCAGGACAGACCCCTGGGGCACAGCGTTTTTCATCTATCTCCATTGTGAAAATTGCCCATTCTACTCCTTTAACATAGTCACCCTAGTATTTCCCGAGCTCCATGGTTTTCAACTACTACAAGTAAACCTTCAAATTTAAGAACTCTGCCCTTGCAAACAAATAACTCTAGGATTTTGTTCAAAGACAAGACACCTGCACAGTTCGCCTTCCTCAAATCCTTGCCAACAACGTTTGAAGCCTGCCTTGTTAGAATCCGGATTCAGCACCACTTTCTTAAATGGGGAAGAGGTTTGTTCGGTCCCTTGGGCCACTATTAAGCAAAAGACGGGATAAAATGTTTCCATATGAACAACGTTCAGGATGCTGGGGACCATTTCAGCTCGTTTCCTGCTGAGAAAACAGTAAACCTCTTTGCCTTTCTCAGGAATTTTTTTAAGCGGGGAAATTTTTTATGCCAAAGCGATGCAAGAAACGACGCCTGGTATTCTTTCTGCAAAAATTCTTCAGTAGCTATTTTTTCAAAATAATATCTATTGGGGGGGTAACGTCCATAGAGACACCTTGATTTATTTATTTATTTATATTTTATTTATTAGGCCATCCACAGCATCAATTAGGGATTAGGCGTATCCGCGGGGAATTCTCCCCGCCTGCCACAACACAGAACAGAGCGCCGACCCTCCTCCAGTGGGAGGAGCCGAGCCCTGGCCAGACGTCACTTCCTGCTATAATCAGGCGTCGACCAATTACACGTCAGCTCTTCCGGCTCCTGCCTTATCTCTATGGTGACCGGAGGGGCCGCCTTTTCCGCCCCCTTTGGGGAGCCGCTGGTCCCTCAACATGGTGAGTCGCGTTGTTTTCACCCTGGTGGGGCTTTACGAGGACACGTGTGTGTGTGTGTGTGTGTGTGTGTGTGTGTGTGTCGGGAGGGGGTTGTCCACGTGTGGAGAGTCGGTTGGCGGGGCGCTTCGCGGCAGGACCGGGCGGAGGGCGAAGTGGGGTCTCTCGGAGGGAGGCTCCCAACGACCGGGTGGGAGGGGTGGCTTTCGGGTCGGGGTTTGTTTCCGGGGGGGGGGGCGCTGTCACTTGTTAAAGGGAGGATCCTGTGCCTTTTCTTGGCTGAAAGAGGAGGAGACCCCCTGAACGCTCTTCCAGTGCAAAGGCTTTTGCAAGGATTGCATAAGGGGGAAGCAAAAGACAAAGACGTGGTGGCACCTCACTGACTTTTATGGTTTTTTTTGTTTTTTTTTTTTGTTTTTTTAATGCGAGCAAAGCTTTGCCTCTTTGGATCGTTTTAATCTTATTTTGTTTCCCACCCCTAATGGTTGAACAGGCTAACAGGGCTACCCCCTTCTAACGAGGAGAACTTTTTCAAAGAGGCAGCGTAGCCTAATAGTCAGAGGGCCGGGGTGGGAAGAGAGCCTAACCCGGTGGTTCTCAACCTGTGGATCCCCAGGTGTTCCTGGACTGCAACTCTCAGAAATCCTGGCCAGCTCAGCTAGTGATGAAGACTTCTGGGAGTTGCAGTCCAGGAACATCTGGGGACCCACAGGTGGAGAACCACTGGCCCTGACCTCTCAGCCAGTCGCTGGGGTGGTTTCATTCACAACAGGACTCACATTTATCATGGGATCGTGAAATTGGAAAGGGCCTGGAAGGCCATCAAGTCCAACCCCCCTGCTCTGGGCAGGGATACAGATCAAAGGACATCTGCCAAGGGGTTGCTTCAATGCCTCCAGTGTTGGAGCACTCAACACCTCTGGAGGTACTTGGTTCCATTTCCATACTGCTCTAACATTTGGGAAGATTTTGCTGTATTCAGCCAAAATCTGGCATCCTGTAGATTGAGCCCATTGTGTGTCCTGCACTCGGATGATTGAGAACAGATCCATGTTGGCTTCTAGATTAATGGCTGTCTTGAGTTCTTTGCCCGGAAAACATGCCATCTCCTGGTTTTTAATATTGGATGTCAGCCTGATACAAGAGACTTGGTGGCAGGATGTAGAGCAGGGGTGTCCAAACTTTTTACAAGAAGGGCCAGATTTGGTGAGGTGAAAATGTGTGGGGGCTGACCATTCAGCCACATTTGGCCCTCAGGCTGGACTTTGGACATGCCTGATGTAGGGTCTTAATAAATAGTTGTTTATTTTTTCCATATCTAAGGTGTGTTAGGAGGATACGAATAAGTCAGGATGGAGTGGGAGAGAGAACTGCAGCAAATATTTATGAGGCCTGTGTTCAGATCCTTTCTCAGCTATGAAGTTCATGGGTGTCAGCCTGAACAATTTTATAAAGTTACAGTATATTGATGATACCGTTATGTGCCAGAGAAATCCCCATTGTGAAGATAATGGGGAGGGGGAGCTTCTGCTGTTGGTTTTCTGCCTGTTTTGCAGTTGTAAAAGGCCTAAGAACATGTTTTTTTTTAAAGTCAAAGCTTTGTAGCTGTCTTGTACTCAGATTTGAGTGCCAGATGACTTGCTTATGGGAAACAGAGTGGATTTGTATCTTGCTCTGTTTGGACACAATAACTGATGATAGTGGAATGTTTTCTGTAATTTAAAGGAAACTTAGTAATTAACTTCAGTAATTACTACTATTGTTGCTTTTTTTTGCAGGGGACAATACACTTGTTTCGCAAATCACAGAGATCTCTTCTTGGCAAATTAACACAGGAATTTAGATCAGTAGCAGCTGATCGAAGGGTAAGAACTTTATTTTGTAATGGAAAAAATAAAATTGCCATCGATAGAGCTTTTACCTTGCTTGATTAAAACTGGCTTCCTTTAAATACTTATGCAACTACTTAATTTAAATTTTGGAGAACCTACAATTGTTTGTGCTAATAATTTATTGCTGTTAAATAACGATATTGTGGCATGCCTGTCTGTCTTTTTCTCCCTGTTCCCATTTCATTGCTCTAGTTATGTTAATTGATTGTCCTATCCATGTAGTGTGCTGCACACTAGCTGTTGTGGTGCTAACAGCCATACTCAGAAGTTGCAGCTGAAAGGCTGTACCTTCCTCAGTTGAGGCAGCCCAGTGAACACTAGCTGTATTGTGTGAATTTTCTCATGAGCTATCTGAATGCAACAGCTGTGTGTGTGTTCAGGGTAGCCAGACAATAACAATTGTGTTCTGGAGTTCTCCACGTGTGCCACTACTTGATCTCTTTTGATTTGTTTTGCACACCAGCTGCTCTACCTATTGTTCTTTCGTGATTTCAGTGTTCTCTAAGCTGCTGTTCAGCTGCATTTCCAGGATTCCCCCCCCCCCCCAGCCCACATAGCTACCTTGCCAATTCTAGGAATTGCAGAGTAATGCACCTGCAGGAGAACAGGTTGCCTTCTGTCATCTCCCTCTTCTGTTGCAAAGACTTTTAAGTTTTGTCATTAGTTGATTAATTGCTATCTGTTTTACAAGTTTTGACATGTTTGTTGCATGGTTTTTATCTTAAGTGTACTAAAATGGACAAGAAGAATGATCTGACAATCTTAGTACTCAATAATTCCAGTTGTGGTTTTCTGATAAAAGTTTGAGTCTGAACATTTTCCAGGGAGCTAACTATGGTTAGCATGTTTATTTCATTAGTATTTGCTGAATAAAACTTTTTATATATCTCAGCAGTCCATAGGCATTTGAATATTGGATTGAAACATTTGAATTTTAATAAACCTAGTGCTGGGAAGACCTGCATTCAACCCTCCACTTACTCATATTTCCCTCACAGGATTATCTGGGCCGCACTAAATGTTAAAGAAAAGCTAGTGTGATTATTATTTTTTTAAGATAAAGGCTTGCCAAATGAGGGAGATACCCTGATCTATGTGTTTGCTGAAAGTGGAACAAACATCACCACAATTTTGGTTTTAGTTTTGATTTGAATTGTACCCTTAAAAAGGGAACTCATAATATTGGTTCACTTTATTTTATCCCCCCTTTACAAAGCATTAAAGTATGTACAGTAATACTGTCACAAAAGACTCCGAGCAATAGTCTCCTCAAACAATAAGGTTGTAATAGCTGCATATTTTTTTTGGTTTAACCTTTAATGCTTCAGTGAAAGGAATTTCTTGTAACAAAGAGCAATGCATGTTTTAGGATACATGCTACTTGTGTGACAATTATAGTCTGTTTTTAGGAAAGACCACAACACCTTTTGGTTTTGGGGGCTTTATAATCAGTTTTTTTTGCATTTTATGATAATATTTATTGTGTAATGTTGGTTCTTTTCCATTGATTATTTGATTTCAATTTGACATACAAGATACTGTCTTTTGTATTAAATTGGTGTAATTGCTGATTGATTGAAAGATAAGCTATGAACATATGATTAT
Organism: Phrynocephalus versicolor; assembly: GCA_023846285.1. Classification (NCBI taxonomy): domain Eukaryota; kingdom Metazoa; phylum Chordata; class Lepidosauria; order Squamata; family Agamidae; genus Phrynocephalus; species Phrynocephalus versicolor. The sequence continues at coordinate 1,493,891 of JAHTLZ010000289.1, forward strand.
AAATGGGTTGTGGCTGAGCAAGCAATTTATGTTTGGATTGGGGGGCCCCTCTTTGATTCATGAAGTATTTCTTCATGTTGGATAGGATTGGATGATCACCATCTCATCTGTGTTCTCTTGGCCTGTTAGCTAATTTTAAAAGACAATTCCCAGTTGGCATGTCTATAAGGAACTCTGGTTCAGTGGGTTGTTTGTTCCTAAGCCAATATGTGACAGAAGGATGGGAGAAAGGAGAGTAGAACATGAATATTTATCTATGAATTCATAAATCACATTATATGAAGCCTTGGGTGATCATTCAGATGTGACCAATGGCATTTGTCACAGAAAATGCTCCAGTGTTATTTCCAGTGCTTCATATGTGGAGAAGTAAATTTGGAGAAGTGGCGGTAGGTGTTTGGCAAAATGCTTCTCCTGTGTTTGGTTACAGGGCCAGCCACATGATAGGCACCTCACAGAATAGCCATGGCCGCTTCTGAAATTTCAGTTCTGCATGCAGTAATCCTCAACAAAGATGCTGCTCTCTTGAGATCAGTAGCGACACTAAAACTGATGGTAGCTCAAATAACTGAGTTCATAATTATGTGTATGTTGGAGGGTTATAAATTCCTTCAATAGAGCTTTTTCAAAAACATCTTTCATTTAGACTGTGATTACTTTCGTAAGTAATTGCTTTAACTCTGTCATTTACAGTCCTGGAAGATCTTGCTGTTTGGTGCAATAAACATAGTATGTACTGGTTTCCTACTTATGTGGTGCAGCTCAACAAACAGCATAGGTATGTTTCTGTTTTTTCATTTAAATTGTTATGATGACAATACATTGAATCTTATACTGATCCAAAAGTAGCAAAATCAGGCCCTCTTATTGTTGGCTTTTAAAGGATTAGACAGTTAAATCCTAACCAAATAAACTGTAAATGTGTGAGTGATGTTGGTTCACTTGTAGTATCTTTCTCTTCATAATACTACTGTATGTATTTTAGATCATCAGAGGATTCCCTTATATCACTTTTTCTTTGGAGTTTTCTGCAAGCAGGTTCAGAGTGCATGGAGCCTGTTTAAAACAACAATAATAGAGGCCCAGCACAAGTGCATACCACAAAGAAAGAAGAGCTCATTTAAGTCCAAGAGGACACCGGCATAGTTAACAAGTGGAGTTAGAGAGGCTCTAAAGCACAAGGAGAGGTCCTTCAGTAAATGGAAATCCTCCCCAAATGAGGAAAATAAAAAGGAACACAAACTCTGGCAAAAGAAATGTAAGAAGATGATAAGGGAGGCAAAGAAAGACTTTGAGGAACGAATGGCTAGCAATATAAAGGGTAATAATAAAAGCTTCTTTAAATATGTTAGAAGTAGAAAACCTGCCAGAGAACCAGTTGGCCCTCTGGATGGTGAGGGAGGAAAAGGGGAGGTTAAGGAAGACTTGGACATTGCAGAGAAATTGAATGAGTTCTTTGCGTCTGTCTTCACGACAGAGGACCTTGAGCGGATTCCGCTGCCTCAGCCGCCCCTCTTGACTAAAGAATTAAATCAAATACAGGTTAAAAGAGAGGAGGTTTTAGGACTAATTGATAAATTGAGGATTGACAAGTCACCGGGCCCAGATGGCATCCACCCAAGGGTTATTAAGGAACTGAGAAATGAAATTGCAGATCTCTTAACGGTTATATGCAACTTGTCTCTTAAAACGGCCACAGTGCCGGAGGACTGGAGGATAGCAGATGTCACACCAATTTTTAAAAAAGGAAGGAGGGGGGACCGGGGAAACTACAGGCCGGTTAGCCTTACATCTGTCCCAGGGAAGATGGTGGAAAGCCTCATCCAAGAGAAAATCTTAAAACACATAAAAGAACAAACCTTGCTGAGAGAAAATCAGCATGGCTTCTGTAAGGGTAAATCTTGTCTGACAAACCTCTTAGAATTTTTTGAAAAGGTCAACAGGCACGTGGATTTGGGTGAACCGGTTGATATAGTCTATCTGGATTTTCAAAAGGGTTTTGACACAGTCCCTCACCAAAGGCTGCTGAGAAAATTGCACAGTCAGGGGATAAGAGGGCAGGTCCTCTTATGGATTGAGAACTGGTTGAGATCCCGGAAACAAAGAGTAGGTGTCAATGGGAAATTTTCACAATGGAGAGAAGTGAAAAGCGGTGTGCCCCAGGGCTCTGTCCTGGGACCGGTGCTTTTCAATCTGTTCATAAATGACCTGGAGACAGGGATAAACAGTGAGGTGGCCAAGTTTGCAGATGACACAAAACTTTTCCGTGTGGTAAAAACCAGAGAAGATTGTGAAGAGCTCCAGAAGGATCTCTCTAAACTGGGGGAGTGGGCTGAGAAATGGCAAATGCGTTTTAATGTAACCAAATGTAAAGTAATGCATATTGGGGCAAAAAATCCAAACTTCATCTATCAACTCATGGGCTCTGAGTTATCCGTGACGGATCAGGAAAGAGATCTTGGTGTGTTAGTGGACAGCTCCATGAAGGTGTCTCCCCAATGTGCGGCAGCGGTGAAGAAGGCCAATTCCATGCTAGGGATTATCAAAAAGGGGATTGAAAATAAAACAGCCAACATTATAATGCCATTATACAAAACAATAGTAAGGCCCCACCTGGAGTATTGTGTACAATTCTGGTCACCGCATCTCAAGAAAGACATAGTGGAACTGGAAAAGGTGCAGAAGAGGGCGACTAAAATGATTAGTGGGCTGGGGCACCTCCCTTATGAAGAAAGGCTAAAACATTTGGGCCTCTTTAGTCTGGAAAAAAGGCGCCTGAGGGGGGATATGATTGAGACATACAAAATAATGCAGGGTATGAGTAAAGTGGATAGAGGGAAGCTCTTCTCCCTCTCCCAAAATACCAGAACTAGGGGACATACACTCAAATTGAGGGCTGGGAGAGTAAAAACTGACAAAAGAAAATATTTTTTCACCCAGCGTGTTGTAAGTCTATGGAATTCCCTGCCACACAATGTGGTGATGGCATCTGACCTGGATGCCTTCAAAAGGGGACTGGACAGATTCCTGGAGAAAAAGTCCATCACAGGTTACAGACCATGATGGAGATGTGTAATCTCTAGGCTTTAAACCAGGATACTTCAAGGGCCAGATGCAGGGGAGTGGTATCAGGAGACAGATATCTAGTCTCATGAGCTCCCAGATGCATCTGGTGGGGCCGCTGTGAGATACAGGAAGCTGGACTAGATGGGTCTTTGGCCTGATCCAGCATGGCTCTTCTTATGTTATGGTTCTGCTTATATACCACCGCATAGTGCTTAAAGCATTCCCTGGGCAGTTTACAATTGAATTATGCAGGCTACTCATTCGCCCTATCCTCCAAAGACACACACAGCAAACAAGATGGGCACTTACTTTCCCAAACTTGTAAGGATGGAGGGCTGAGTCAACCTTGAGCTGTTTATGTGGGATTCAACCCCAGGTTATAAGCACCGTTTTGGCTGCAGTACAGCAGTTTAACTACTGTGCCATGAGGCTCCTGGATAATTAGGGTTAATCATTCTGTAATGACATATCTCTGTTTACAGTTTATTACAGAATATCAGTGTAAGCTCCATCAAAATTACAATGTGTCGATTTCAAGGAATTTGTGGAGCTGCTGTTGCTGCAGTATCACTGTGCCTTTGCAATTCCAGGGGAAACTGAAATGGGGAGATAGTTTGGTTGTTGATGGTGAATGGAATTGATCTTGGTCTGCTGTCCCTTCCTGACCCGTCTATCCATTTACCTGAAGGAGAGAAATAGACTAGGTCAGGGCTGTCCAACTTTGAACAGGCCGAGGTCTACTTTTTCTGGACAAAAGTGCCTGAGGGCTACTACACTAAAATCTCTACTTATGAATTTTATCTGTTCTGAGCATCTGACCAGTAAGGAGAGCAGGGGACTGTGCCACGGCCCTTGAACTGCCCTGCTTGGCTGAGACAGTGGGCTGGCAGACCCAGAGCTTTGCTGAGGCAGGGCCCGGTCACACGGGCAAAAGAATTTTTTTTTGTTAAATATGTGTTTTTACTCACGTGACTGAAGATCCGGGTCCAGCGTCCTCATGGTCATGACATTTATCTTTGAACTGGTAAGCCAGAATAATTTTTTTAAACTAAAAAATAGCCAATAAGGCAACAGTGTGGGGGGAAAAAACGGATAATCTGCATCCCCACATACATGGGAGGTTGAAAAATGTGGATTAATAACCAGGTTAAAAAATGCCCGACATCACCCCCTAGGTCAAGGAAAACTCGGTTCAACAAGCTGAAGGGGGCGTTACTGGGTTTTATTTTTTAGAAAACTCAGTAGTCGTGTGGACTCATATTTTTGATCCTCATTACTTCTAAGTAAAAACAGGATTAAACTGCTCGTGTGACCGGGGCCGCAGTGGTGCTCCTTGGGTTGGGGTACGTAGAGCTGGAGAACTTATCTCCTCACATTTTTTATTGATGGCTGGCGGGCTACTTTTGAACCCTTCGCGGGCTACTGGTAGCCCCCGGTCTACCTGTTGGACAGGCCTGGACTAGGTCCTTCTGCAGCTGCTTGCAAAATCCTTCAGGGACGGCATGTCTTTCTGCTCCCAGAGTCCTGTCATCTGCAGTTTCCTTGAGTTGTCTTGCAGCTCACAGTGTGAAACAAGAAATATTTTGAGAGCAAATGTGCTTAGTAAGTAGGAAGTAGCCATGAAGCCCAATACATATTTTATCACTGAATGTAGGTCTATGTTTTTATTTTTGAGACACATATTTGAAACTTCCAGATCATTTATTTCTGCGAGAATAAAGTGTAAACCTTCTTTCCACAGCTTTAACTGCATATACCTACTTAACAATCTTTGATCTTTTCAGGTAGGTTTTATAGCTGTTTATGAATGGCCTTTTGAAATTCTCCGCCTCATTTGTGGACAGAGAAATTGCGGAGGGGTGATGTCACCAAATTTCTTCAGGGGAAGGAAAAGGATGTTTTTAAATTTATTATTGTGCCCCCAAGATCAGCAGCAGGGTTGACAACCAGTTCACATTCACTTAAAATTATTTTTGAACAAGGGATTGAGGTGCTATAGAGGCGGCTATTGGGAAAAAGTGATGGTGAATGTTTCAAAATAAATCTGCAAAGCTCCCTTCTATTTCTAGAGGAATAGGAAAAATAACAGTTTCCTAGAAAATTAATTTCAGATAATATTGTGTTTAAAATTTATTGTCATTATTTTGGGATCAGCACCGTCTCTGGGTCTTTGAAATATTATTTGCACAGGTTTATTGCAGATACTTAGCTGCCTAAATGCCCTAAGCACCTCCAATCTCGCCTGATTTCGGAAGCTAAGCAGGGTCGGCCCTGGTTAGTCCTTGGATGGGAGACCACCAGAGAATACCAGGTGCTGTAGGCGCCTGGAGCAGGAACTGGCAAGCCACTCCAGTATTCCTTGCCAAGAAAACTCCATGGTCATGGGGTCACGAAGAGTTGGTCACGACTGTAATGACACAACACGCACACACATTGCAGATACTTATAACTTGGTTCTTATAATACAATTCCATCCTTGTTAGTTCAGTTACGAGGGAGGGCAGTTTTGTGTTCAGCTCCAGAAAGAGGTTAAAGCTAGTGCTATGCATCATTTGTCCTACAATAAATATTTTATTTCCCTATGAGAAGGGCATCCAATTCTTTTGCATGTCTTTTAGTTATACTTTTGTACTTACTGTAACACTACAAATGGCCAAGGGTGCTGCATTTACTTTGCTTTCCATTACACACACTGCAGCTTTCCTAGTGGATTGAATTTTCTGAAGTGAAAAAAGCCCTGTGAAAGGAGTTACTTACTCGCATATTTTCTCACTTATAATTGAAGCATAGGATTTGGGGGGGGGGGGGGCAGCTGGCAGATACAGGGATTATTGCACAGTTGCATAATAAAAATGAGACATACACACTCCTTGGCACCTGATAAATATGGCAATTTCTTTTAAATCTTCCCCCTTCTGTTATCATTTTCAAAGAGATTTAAATATTATATCTGGTGTCTCTGTCTGTGTGTGTGTGTGGATTGCTATGATATTTCACGCCTTATCTGCATCTTCAACCCACAAGCAAATTTAAACCCACAAACATGTTTAAACTCACTTATAAGTTCAAACATAAGCTGTTTGGAATCCTCATGGGAGAAAGTTTCATCAAAACAAGAATGCATTTACTGTACTTGGTACGTTCCTGATAAGCAGAAAAACTTAAACAGAATGACTCAATGGCACATGGTGGATTTAAAATAGAGCATTCTCCCATGAGAATTTTAAATGTCTCATTCAAGTTTATCTGAAAGAAATTCACCTTGAAAACAACAGAAGAGGAGAAATAGCTAGAGGTTACTCCTGTCCAAGAAAAATGGTTGCAGAATTGCAGTCATAAATGTCTGTCACTTTACTCAAGATATTACAGAGCCTTTCTACATGGTGTTGCCGGATACTTTGCCAGCAAAACAGCTCTGTGGTTTTCAGAAAGATAGAACATACTGACAAAAATCCTGTTAATAACTATATAAGGGCACTTGTATCAGTTTTCCATTCTGGTGTTTGCAAAACATTAGGAATGGTCTTTTGTGCTGCATTCTTGAAGTAGTGTTACAGTCATCATTTTTGTGTATTGCTTTTCCCCTTGTAGGTTTCTGTGTGTAGTTGTTTGGAAAGTGGGGTATTAAGTTTAGTAAACAAATGCAAGAGTTCTGCAGTCCTTAACTAAATCTGCAATTCCAGTTTTGGAGATCAGGGCAGTTTACTTCCAAACAACCATGTATATTAGGTGTCGTTGTTAAAGGATCTTGATGGAGTATTATTTTTTGAAATGTGAGTAAACTATTTTGATAGCCAGACTATACTTACTTGAATTTTGATATTTTCCATTTGTTTAGTTTAATAACATGCCTAATAAGTTACTGGGTAATGATGAAGAAGCCCATCCCAGCCTATTCCTTTGGGTAAGTGAGCCCTTTGAAAATGTTGTGGAAATTTTTTTTTTTGTTTCTCTAAAAAGCTGATGTAAATATTAAGAGATTTTTAGACAGGATCAAAACTCCATTTATGAAGCTGCAGAAGACATTGTAAACAATTTTTAGCTAAGTTCCAGAAGAAGGCTTGAACTTGCAAACAAAAATTGCACTACACCTAAGGTTTAGTTCTAGAATACTTTGTTCTGGAGAAATCGGATATTACTTGAGTTAGGACCATTACAAATAGACCCTAGTATGAGATTGCTGATTTATGGCCTATACACAGGTCACATCAGAACTTGTGTAATTTTATCTGCTTTTGGAAGATCGAACACTGTTTTAAATAATGTGTGAGATAGTAACAGATTACCTGAGGGAAAAGAAATAGGAGCATCAAAATGATGCAGTGGACCAAATGTCAGGAGGGTTCAAGTCCCTGCTTAGTCATGAAAACTCAATGGAGCTGCTAATGATTAAGTACTTGTTAGCTATCTCAGCTACATACTTTGAAAATCCTATGAAGGTTACTGTAAACTGGAAGTTACTTGATGGCACATAACAGCATCAATGACCAGAACTAATAATGACTTCCAAAAGGTCCCATCGTTAACAGTTCTGCTGTAAACTAAAGACCTTGGGATCCATTATTGAGTCTATCGTCTGTCATAGCTCCCTCTTTTCTTATATTGTCTTCAACTTTTTCCAGCATTTCTGCATCTTCTGTTGAGTCTTCTTTTTTAAATTCAGTGTAGTCAATTTTAATTTCTAGTGAGAATTCAGGTTTACTTAGCCTTCAGGTGAAGTTAACTTGCTCATAAATATTCTTAAATGTTCAAGTTGATTTTGAAATATTTGTTCTTCAAAATTTCAGGTTTGAAAGATTTGAGGTACTAGCAGTATTTGCTTCTACTGTTCTGGCACAGCTTGGGGCACTTTTTATACTTAAGGAAAGGTAGGAATAAACGATAATAAGATCTAAATTGCACCTTAATCAATATGGATCTATTTGAGAGATTTAGATAATCACTGAAATATACATATAGGCGTACATGTAAATGACTAAGTATTTAAGCAAAATGTTTCTGTTTCTGCCATTTTCCTAGGACAGGTGGGGATATACGTTATTTTTATAAAGCACAGCAAAGTGTTCTGCCTATATACCACCCCATGGTGCTTAAAGCACTCTGGATGTTTTACAGTTTATTTTTGCAGGCTGCACATTGCTCCCCCCCTCCGCCGTGAGCTCGGTACTCATTTTACTGACCTTGGAAGGATAGAATGCTGTCAATCATGTGCCAGCTATTTGGGATTTGAATCCCAGGTTGTGAGCACAGTTACAGCTGTAGTACAGTAGGTTAACTACTGTGCACTAGGATCTTTATACTTAGGGAGATGGTGTATATACTCCATGCCTACTTGCATTTATGATCAATATATAATAAGGGCCAAGGAGGGTCAGCCCTGGTTAGTACTTGGGTGGGAGACCACCAGGGAATACCAGATGCTGTAGGCGCCTGGAGTAGGAACTGGCAAACTACTCCAGTATTCCTGCCAAGAAAACTCCATGGACATGGGGTCATGAAGAGTCGGTCACGACTGTAACAATACAACACACACCACACACAATTCCTTTGAAATAAGAAAATTCAGTGAAATAAGATGGTTCTAAGACTTTGTTTTTTCCGCATAGCATAGTTTGAAGCAATAGGATGATGTTTTATTTGTATCAGGTTGATTTGTACTAGAATGTATATGATGTGTGGCTGACAAAGTTATTAAAACAAATATTAATGTGTTACCTGTAAAACTGTTATTGTGTCCTGTAGTGCTGAGCGGTTTGTAGAACAACCAGAAATTCATACGTAAGTGGTGAAATTAATTTTTATGGCAATAATGTGACATACCTAGTGCAATATTTACATGGCTCTATAGTTTGAGGCACAGATCTGTAAATGTTTATACTGACAGAAATGAAGTCAGTGGAAAAAATGTGTAATAACCATATCATGTGTGCAGTAATAAATCAATGCACATCCCTTACTAATTGAACAAGGTGTTTTAAAGTGTCTGCTGCTGCCGAGTTCAAGCTCATATATATTTATTTCATAGCAGAATACAGTATATAATACTTTTATTGCATTTTAAAATATTAGTTTATGGAAAGCATTCAGTTAAAGGAATCAGTTCTTTACTTCAGTTGGATGTAATTAAGTATAATTTTAAGAAGACTAAAAATATGATAACCAGAAGCTAAGAAATGGTAATGTAACCAAAAATAGCATCTGATAGCCTATTAAGTTGGTGGGCAGCATGAAAAATGAAGATTAATTCCTTTCCTTTTTTAGGGGTCGATTGTTGGTTGGTACCTTTGTGGCGCTCTCTTTCAACCTGTTTACAATGTTGTCCATAAGAAACAAACCCTTTGCTTACGTCTCTGAAGGTATGTAGTAGATAAGTGTGAGAAATAAACTAATTAATACAACTGAATATTTGTGAGTTCCCAAACATTACTTGGGAACTGGTGTTAGCAGTAATTACCACCCCCTCCGCTCCCTTTCCCATCCACTGCACGTGGAAGCTGCTTTACCAATGGATTTGTGTATTCCTCGACAGCCTCCTTGTCAGAGGCCATGAGGCATTTCTTCCTGGCAAGTAAATTTGTGGATAGGTCCCGATAATACTTTTCTTCACTTCTAGATGACTTATCTAAGAAACTGTTATGCCTGTGTCATTCTGTGTTGTTGAAGCTTGCTCATACCCATGCCTGTGTCATAGTGTGTATCTGTAAAATAGTTTAGGAATACAATCTTCTATGTACTTGGGAGTAACTACTATTAAACTTATCAGCAGAGTTTAGGGAGTATCCAGTTTCATAGATAATCTGGCATCTCTGTCCTTTGGCCTGACTCTGATATTTACAGCTGAGTTTTGGCTTGTACAAATGCAGATTAGTTTTCAGTATTGTGTGTAATATGATAGTGGTCCAATGCTATTATTACTAGTGCTACTATGAACAGTGCATCTATTCTGGTAGAATAACACAGTGGATTGGTGTGAACTAATTGTACATACATCCCACCCTTTTCTTATAAAAATCTGGCTGTAGTACAGGCTTATACATTCCAACTGTTAGAATAGCATAGCTGTATGTATGTCTAAGGGCAGAGTGTTCACAACCATTGGCAGGATAGCAGAGCCTTCAGAGTTCCATAGAGGATGGTTTACTTCCTAAAATGAAAACACTATCTGGGAGTTGCATGAAGTCAAGCCACATAACTTCATATACATTTACAGCAAATTTGGGTTTGAAACCATCATGTAATAAGTGTTTTCTTAAATAAATTATTGGTGTTCCTGTTTTTATGTAGCTGCAAGCACCAGCTGGCTTCAGGAACATGTTGCAGATCTCAGCAGGAGGTAAGATCGAGTTTGAAACACACACACACACACACACACACACACACACACACACACACACACA
>JAHTLZ010000289.1:1511007-1586191 GCA_023846285.1 Phrynocephalus versicolor
AAAAGACCTTTTTTTTAAAAAGGGTAAAAAAACTCTGCTTCTCCCCCCTCCCATCGGGTGCCTAGAGGGTGATGCGGAGGTTTTTTCATTTTTTCCCTCTTCCGATGCAAGCGCTGATGGCAGCCATTAAGCACTTGCAGCAGAAGAGGATTTTTTTTTTTTTTTGAGAAAAATGCTGCTTCTCCCTCTACGTGCTCGATTGAGGGGGGAGAAGTGGCAGTTTTTTAAAAATGCCCTTAAGCAACCGAGCCAAGTGCTTGGCTCAGTTGCTTAAAGTCATTTTAAATGACTCACAGCTCCCCCCTCCGATGGGGGGGGGATGCCGCGGGTCATCTAAAGCAGTTTCCCATAGGAATGCATTGAAATCAGTTCTTCCAGAATGGATTATTTGATTCTGAATTCATTCCTATGGGAAACCACTCACCGATGTACAAGATTAGCGATTTACAAGCATTCTCTCGGAATGCATTAATCTCATAAATTGGGGTTCCACTTGTAGATCTACATCTCTGTTTACAAAGTGGGTCCTCTGGTAACTACCTGATTTATTCCCAGTTTGAGAAATATATTTTCAGTGGTAATTCAGTACATTGTGCTCTCTGCAGCATGCAGTAGTACCAGAGCTAGTTTAGATTCTCCTTGGTTCCTTATAATATGTATCATTCCTTGATCGCTAAGATGTCCATGCTTGATCTTCCTACCTAGTTTAAGGGGTCTAGTAGGCAAGTACCTACTTATAAAGATGTGTGTGCATGGCGTGCTTTGTATGAAACTGAACATGTACATTCTTTCTCATTTCTAGTATTCTTGCCCTCTGAAGAGCACTTTAAAGTCTCAAAAATTAAATATGGCAGGGAGTAAGTTACAGTGATAGGATGTGATTACTGTACAATGATAATCCACAAGAAACTTGCTTATCCATGAATTATTTCAGATTTACCGCCATAGTGAATGGTGTTGTGCTTTTGAAGAATACAACCAGGAAATTTTTTGAATGAGCTAAAAACCATGGAAATTTAACAAGAGGAATGGATTCTGTTACAAATAGTGACCAATGAATATAAGGTGCTACTTAGTTTATTTGCTAGAAAACATTATTTTGCTTTGATTGATTATTGACCAATCACATTAAAAAGGAAGAGTATGCATTTGTATTATGTATCCTATCTGCTTATTTATAATAAGCAAGGCAACAATAGTTTGTTGTTTATAACTGTTGCATTTAAACTTGTAGGCTTGTTTTATAATCTAGGAACAAGAGTACATTTTTCCATTTCTTTTTACTTATTTAATATAGTGGATTTGGAGTACCTCTACAAGTAAATAGTAAATCAAACTTCTTTCTTTTACTTTCCTCGTGTATTGTTTGTCTCATTTAGCAGTGACTTTTTCATCTTTGTATTAACTTATATCTTTTGCTTTAGTTAAGAGTAAAGCGGAAACTGAAGTTTCTTGGTGGTTTTACCTTCTGATTCATATTTGGTTGTAGATGTGGGAAATACTTCCCTCTTAATCATAACATGCTTATAATGACAGCATAGTAAAGTCATTTTCATTGGAGTTTAGTGGGAGTAGCATATGCAACTCTCTTTTAATTCTCAGCTTGTTTTGCTTCAATTAGAAGAGTTCAAATTAACTGTTAGTGGGAGAGCTGTAGCTCAGTGGCAGAGCATATACATTCCATTCAAAATGTCTCAGTTTAATTTCTGGTATCTTAAAAGATGTCTATCTGAAACTTTTAGGAACTGCTGTCACTTAGCTTACACCATACTGAGTTGGATAGACAAGCAGTCTCACTTAATAAAATGTAGTTCGATATGTTCCTCCTCTTATTACTTGATCTGAAGCAACCTTGCATTCTTGCAGAACAGCCAACTCCATAAATGTTAATTTGATGCGGCAATGTTAATTTGATAACAGCTATAATAAAACACCTTGCAGATGTTTGATAGTTAAAACACTCACCTAAAAAAATATACAGTATTCCTGATCTTAGGTTAATCCACATGTTATTTTCTCACTGAAGTACAGTACTTACCATATATACTTGAGTATAAGCTGAGTTTTTTCAGCCCTTATTTTGGCTGGGGGGGAACGCCCTCCAACTGCTGACCTTTCAACAAGCTCAGTGACTCAGCAGTTTAACCCACAGTGCCACCATCCCACATCCCCTTGTTAGTTCACACAATCATTTAAACTGGGGATGTGATTTAACCTGATTCTGTCATATTCTCACCTTGTTCATATGTGTAATCTAGGCATTGGGACTTCATTTAGGTTAGCTATATTTACAAGCTATAACACAAGCAGTGGAAATGGGGTATTGAAACCCCAAATTGTAGAACAGTTTGTTAAGCATCAGCGATATAACAGGATGGTGCAAGAAATGAACAAGGGTTTCTATACAGCATATGTCCTCTGTGTCCATATTCTAAAGGATTCAAGTGAATTTTGGTACCAAAGGTGCTTGGATTTATCATTCAATTTTTAGAAAGTTGTGGTTTCCAGGTTCTTTGGAATATTGCTGTAGTCCAACTAGAAGATCTTGAATTTGACTGTGTTGATGAAACTAAGAAGGTAGCCTGTCCAAACTGAGGCTACAGTCATTTCTTCAAGAATGAAGACAATACTGTATTCTGTTTAAGTTGTGCTTCAATTTTCTTCTCTTACTAAAACATAATTTTGCATACATGGATTTTAAGTTTATCACTGTTATTGGCATAATTAACTTGAGCTTCTCTCTTTGGTGGATGTGGGCATATTGGAAAAAATCAATTTAAAGCTTTCTACATTATTTTTTTTTAAAAAAAAAACCTTCCCTTTTACATGTTATAAACAGAAAGATGGTCTATCACTCAGTTGCAGGCCAAATAATTTGCATGCAGGGGACCCAGCATCCAGTTCCTGGCATTTCAGGGAAGTGCAAAGAAACAATTCTGCCAGAAATCCTGGAGAACAGCTGCCGGTCAGTTTGACATAGCTGGCTAGATTATCCTGATTTGGTATAGGTCAGCTTCCTATGTTCCTGATAGATTTAATTTTATGCCATCTAAAAACTTATTTTTAGAAATATTCAAAGTTGACTTAGTGGTAGTATTTTAGAAAAGAGCAGCAAATGGGTGAGTAGCATGAGGGTGTTATCCCAGGTTGAGATATTCAAGCACAAACACTTGCAGAATTTTGTTGAGGTTGTCAACCGTGGGCTTATCAAGGTTTTCTTCTGTATCCTCCATAGTATGCCACACTCTTGGGAAAGGAGATGGTATCAAGTGTAGGACAGGAACTCCTGACAGGAAAAGAGAAAAGATGTAGAGTTGATCAGACTTCTGGAGTGTACTGTATTTTGAGGCAGTGCCGCATGTTATATAAATGGAAACTACTATGTTGATTGATTGATTGATATATACTGCCCATCTATCTACTAGGCTAGTCTGAGTAGTGTTATTTTTAGTCACATAGCATACCTCTTAACAAATGTTAGATCTGAAGTTGTGCTACAGTTCCCTGCTTTGGGAGCTTTCCCCATAAGGAAATTAAATTAGCTATCGCTAAAGAAAGAAGGGAAAGAATTAAAGGATCAAGACCTTTATTTTTTTAAACCAGTGGTTCCCAAATATTAAAACTGTGCTCATGAGGCAGCAGTCTAATGGTTGACTCAGCCTTCCATCCTTCCGAGGTCGGTAAAATGAATACCCAGCTTGCTGGGGGGGGGGGGGAATCTGTAGCCTACATACTGTAATTAAAAACTGTGAACCGCCCAGAGACTACTTGAAGTGGTATGCAGCGGTATATAAGCAGAACACTTTGCTTTTTTGCCTCAAAACATTTTGGCCAGTATCCTTCTGATGCTGTTAAATTGAATAGCCAGCTCACTGGGGTTGGATAGGCAATGTGTAGCCTGCATAAGTCAATTGTAAACCACCCAGGGAGAGCTTTAAGCACTATGGAGTGGTATATAAGCAGCACACACTTTATATATAAATCTGTATGCAGTACTGTAATAGTGTTGTGGAAGTTCTCAGAAAGGCAGCACATGCTAGGAAGACAGAGCCACATTTTAAACAGGCATAGATGGAAGTAATTCTGTTTGCTGTTAATACGTACCAGAAAGACTTTCATTAATTCACATACTAGTTTTGCTATGATTTTCTGCACTACTCTTCTTAGAAAATATGATGCTCCTTCATAGCAGAAAGGTTGTAGATTCTTCAAAGGCATCTCCCATCTTCCCAATGATTTCTCACAAATATGTTGAGATTCTACCTAATGGTCCTGTGAAATGGCCCTAAATTCACATGCAGTCTGTGAATTTGTGAAATGCTGTCCTCTGATTTCTTTGTGAAGATTAATATGGACTAACTTATTACCTTCCAAGCATGCACACTGCTCACTTGCTACCAGTAATGTGTGTCCTTGTATGCCAGGTAACAAGATTAAAAAATGTTCATACCTCTTCTTAAAAATGGAATATGGTCATCTTCAGCTGGATGTCTTCTTAAATCACTCCGGAAGTAATGCCTTTCAGCAGGGTAATTCTTTAACAAACCCAAATCATGAAGATTTTGTTCTGCAGTTTTAAAAATAGCAACATTTAGGCAGTGGTTGTTGAAAATAGAATTGCATTTTTAAAAAGTCTGGTAAAACCAACATTTGGGGGCAGAAATTTGTTTCCCCTGTAATTTCACACAACGGAGTGGTCTCTACTGTTTGGTTGTAGCGTTTACCATACAGAGCGCCCAGTCATTTCACAAACCATTGGCCTGTACACGCCTTCTTTTATTTTCGCTGCCACCATTCAGGGTATCCCAGTTTAAATAACCGAGACCCAGTCAAGTTGCAACATGAATAAAATAAAATAACGTTTATTGACTACAATAAGTTGTTTCAGTTACAAGCTTCCCTTGCGCACACTCAAGTTCTGTCCTTTACTTTCCTCAAACCTCTCTCATCTGTCTCAGAGCTTAACCTTTCTCTTAACTTTTCCCCATCCCTGTCTCACAAACCTCAGGCGGAGCCTTTTAAGCACTTGGGCTCCTTATTTGGTTATAAGCATTAACCCTTTGCACCCTCCTGTATAGCCACTTTAGCCATGAAAAGGGTAAATGCCACAACTGATATTTCGACAGCTCTTTTATTTTAAAGAGGTGGCCTGCTGTAGTTCATAAGGAAAAAGGAAATGCACATGACCGCCTACAGTTTTATATGTGAATAGGACAGTCAGAAAGGAATGATCTTTTAACCCCTATAAAATTCAGAAAGCTTTCAGTGTCTAGGATTAACTACCACATACAACTAACAGCAGTCCGAGTTTCTACTGTCTGCAATTGATAATTTTTTAGAATATACATTCTGCCTAATCTGCTCTTACCAGTTGCTTCAAGCCTTGCAAGCCATCGAGCTGTGTTCGGAAAGTAAATGGGAAAGATTGGGTTCCGAGCACCAATTAAATCCAGTAATACAAAAAGATCCTGTGACAAATTGTAGAGAAATGCACTTGTTAGTACTGTCACTCACAGAGCTCTGTAGATACAATGCAACGCCTGTTTGAAATCAGCGAGTGTCAAATTCTCTGACTGTCTAATCTCTTGAACAAACACTGGGAAATGGTCATTAGATGTACAGCTTGCAATGCTATACAAATTTACCTGTGTGGTAGTCTTATGGAACTCATTTGTTCTTTCTTGTGAGTACATGTATATGGAAATACGCATAAATGACTGCCATTTTCCAGTCATGTATCTCCTTTACACTTTGGGACAGTACAGAATTAATTTGGGCTTGTCATTAATCTCAACACCAAACAATCGGACATTGGTGGAAAACAGAAATATGAAAGGGTTTCTAAAAGCAATGGTTTTCACATCTGCTCCCTTGATCAGTAACTTAAGATCACTCTACTTTTCCCATCACCATAAAGTTCTCACTTACAATGCCCTGAATCTGTGTTGTACTTGTGGCACCTGGTGGGTGCGGAGTAGCCGCCATTTTCTGGGCCAAGGACCGAGAGCCATACAGAGAATCGGAGGGAGACCATCGGACAAATGCTTCTTCGCCATCAAAGAAAATGAGGCGCAGGGAGAGATCTGGTCTGTCATCCAGAGTGGATTCCTGAGGAAAAGAGGCAGGAGCAAGATGGGATGTTAGTCCCTATATAGAGAAATAGGGGTGGTTATTGCTTATTTTTTTTGACAACAGATTCAAGAATATTCCAACCAGACTGGTTGGAGTATCCTGGGAGCTGAAGCCCACAGATCCTTATGCACATTGAATACAGAAGCAACAGCTGAAAAGAAAACTAGTACCTTTAGAGAGTGAAGTTGTGCGTCCAGTGCACGTGCCAGTTCTAGCATCATAGCACAAGGTACAGCTGAGTCAGTGGCGCCAACGAATACTTCATTATCAAATTGTGGTGGAAAGTACTTTGAGTCATAATGGCATGCAAGCACCAAGTGGCGCTTGGCCAGAGGATTGAGGGTGCCGATTATATTTGAAAATGTGCGGTATCCGTAAAGAGTATGACTCTGAAAGGTATCTTCTTCAACCACCCAGCCAGCCTCTAATCCTTGCAAACGGTGCTTGATATGCTGAAATTGATACAGCCACAGGTCAAAGGAGAATAATACTGCGTAAATGCAAAAAAAACCCCATGCAAAACAACACTGTAAGAGCTGCACAATTGCCTGGAAAAGTTCACTGTGTTCTTCTGCAGCATAAACACAGCAGTAATAGCCATCTATTATAGTTGTTGGATTTCTATTTCAACTTTCAGAAACCAACCACCACATGGGCACACAACTCTAAAAGTAAAGCAGTAGTCACACTGAAAAAAGACAGGATTGAAAATTATTTTTTTAAGTATAGTGGCACCTCAATCTGCAAACGCCTCAGTTAATGTAGTCTTCAGTTTATGAATGAAAATCCCTTGAAAATAATGCCTCGGTTTACAATTATTATTATTTTTTGCAATACGAAGCAAGTTTCCCCAGGATGCATTGCACCTGGGCGGATTATAGCGCCACCGCCATGCATGCTTCGGTTTATGAATATTTTGCAATATGAAATGTCCCGGAGAACACATTAAATTTGTAAAACAACATATCACTGTAATTTGTTCTGGTTACTTATTTCAGTGTTTGAAAATTAGTCTGTTTTTTGTTGCAGTGGTGAAAAAGTAAGCAGCTAAGGTTATTAGTTCAACTGGCTATCGTGTTTTCCTTACTTTCTGTTACTTTAAAAAAAAGAAAACTTGATGGGAAATGGCACAAAACCTTATAAGTTCCTGTCAAAAGGACTAAAATGCTTTAAAACACCTTTTAAAGTAACTAAAATTGTTTCTTGTAACTGTTAGATTTGTTAAAACATAATGGCAAAAATTCTATTGTTTATTGTAGTAAATTTCAGTAGAGCAAGTCCATTGAATGAATGGGAATTTGATAAGTGAACTCCATAGGTTCCATTGATTCAAATTGGCCAATTCTAACTGGGGTTTACTTCAGCATATGCTGCTATTAGAGTAGACCCACTTGAGCTCATTGAACGTGTGGAGGAGTTGGCTCACTAAATCCTCATTGATTCAGTAGGCCTACTCAAATGATATTTATTACACTAAGCAACAGGATTTTGACCAATAAAAATGTTACATACAGTATTATAAAAATGACACTTTTAAGAAAGCCAAAATTATAAGTTGCTTCTTTACACTTCCTTGGGGAAGTATCCACTAAAAGAGTAGGGAGTTCTGGATCAGGTGGGATTCCAAAGGGACTGTATTCCAGTATCTGGAAATGACACAGAGGCAGTGATTTTCCTGCAGGTCCAGCAAGTGGCCTCTTCAAATGGGTCACCTTCAAAAAAGAAAAATGCATTGCTTTGCTGCCCGTGTTACATTTTGTCTTGGGGATGTAATAATTGCACTGCCTGCCTGACAATGAAGTGTGGGGCTCTTTTGCTTAGCGATGGTCTACAATGAAGTGGAGGATGATTCTTAAGTAAGAGAGTACGCTTGTAAGTCCTACTTAAGCTGGTAGTCCAGTTATCAACTAGTCAATATTAATTCAGTATTACGGTACATCATGATGACAAAGCTAGTAGCTTAACAGGAGACTGGCTGTTTTGCAGCGATGCTTCACAGACATGTAATGCCACCTTGGAACTTAGAAAGGGGTGAACTAGACAAGCATGGTGAGTGGCCCAGACAAAAGATCAAAGCAAGCCCTAAACAAGGATGCTCGTACATCTTGTCGTACAGTCGTTTCTCACTTGTTCTTCATTGGAAAAGATAATGAAGCAGTTAAAGAAGGAGAGTGAGGGGGCTGGAGCTTTTTGCTGTCTGCATATCTAGTCAGAGTGAAGTTAAAGAATATGTCTGAAGACAGTCCTGTACTGCAGCTGCTGTTACTTAATGACACATAATTGCCTTCTGCTGAGGGTATAGATTTAGATGTTTCCTTGGCAATGTGTCTCATCTGCTTTAAAAATTAATCCCCGCAGCACATTTTAATGTGATTGGGTTCAAGGTCTAACAAGGCCTTTGGTGCCTTATATAACATGTTGATACGTGCCCAAGAGAAACACGCTATACAAATTAAATTTGATGTTTCTTATGGCTAGCTGTTTCTTCAGACAAAGAATACAAATGATCTCTCTCATGAAATCAATTCTGGAAAGAATATTCAATACTCAGTGCTAAGGAAAATGAAAATTAGATATAATAACACCACTGGCAACCAAGAGAAGTCTGCCAATGTGACACCAAGGTCTCCTCTGTGTTAACTGATATGAAGGACTCCATAAATTCATAGAAAATCCAAGGTCTAGAGAAGGTGAATTTGATGTAGTGCCATCTCTCAAACCAAGCAGGTTGAGACCTGAATTGTTTTTGAACAGTACATCTCCAAGCGGTTCTTGCATAACAAATGTAAACCAAAGCAAAAGCATCAAACTTGGTTTATTGGATCATCTCTTTGGGATAGAGAATGAAACATGCAGAAATTACCAGTTTCGTCCAAACCAAGCTGTCAGGGCCATTCAGTTGTAATGGTAATCCTTCTATGCAAAAGACATTTGGTAAGCTTTCAAATACTGTTTGAAATTGACAAGGAACAGTTCCGTGTTCTCTCTGAGCATATGTTTTACATATTTTTCTTCTACAAAAGTACCAATTATTGCCTGAACATTGGCCATTAATTGCTGCACAAGGGATGCACATTACTGTCGCACTCTTTGTTTAGGCTCCTTGCCAGTAAATCTCCTAGGAAACCGAATGAGGTGGAACTGATATTCTTGGAAACAGATTATCTCTTTTCTGCTTTATTAATCACAAATCGTCCTTGCACTCCAGCTGCACTAAGAGAGTGTACTATTGCTTCATGGCTTCTAGACTGTCAGGCTTCAGTATGATCAGTGCTCAAATGTGTCATAGTTTGGGATATAGTTTTTAAGCTGAAGATCACAATCCTTCATCCAGCTAGTGCATTGATTGCTAGTAGTGACTATTGCTTGCAGCATGATGAGTATGTAATTCCTGCTTCTAGTTCATAATCTTTAATATGTAATTAAAACAACAGCAGCAACAACTTAAATCCATGGTAAAAAAAATCAGGTTTAGCAGTATTCCTCTCTACCAGGGGTAGGCCTTTTGTAAAACTAATGTATTCAAATTGTTCAAGACCAAAGCACCCCAAAATACTTGTTAGTACAACAGAGACTGTGTTGTACTACAATACGTTATTGCTAAGATGTCCCAGCTTGCCTTTTAAGCAAAAATAAGGATGGGAGAGGGAGGAAGCTTGAGGGAAATGGCAGATGGCATCATCATCATCATCATCATCATCATCATCATCATCATCATCACAGTTAATCAAAAATCCCAGTGCTCAAACCATGGAAGCTCTTGCTATTCTACATTAGTGCTTGAGTACAGAACTACGGTAGCTTTTGGGGTTTTTCTTAAAAGCTGAAGACAGCAATACAACCTCAGGTCTATACCAAGACTATTCTAACCCATGGCACTGGGATGTGATAATTATATTGCTGGCACTGTATGTGAGACAGGGTAACAACAATGTTCAGACATTTATTTGTGATCACCGAGAAGGGCTCTTAGTGGATCAGTAAATTCAAGATTCCCATACTGCTATGAACATAGGGGCAATTCTGCCTGCATATTGATCAACACAGACAAGACCTTATCTTATTATTGTGCATAGGAGTTTGACAAGAATTGCTCTGGGAAACAGGTATTCATTAGAAACTGGAAAAGAGACAGGGGGAAACAATTCATTGGAAGGTGTATTTAGGACCTGTTCATTCTCACCTGACGCACAGCATAACTCCCAGGAGATCCTGGATATCTCTCAATTAGTATTGGGTGCAGGTCATTTTGCCACATTCGATTGACATCAGTCTGCATTGTAACTTTTTGAAGGCTTGTTGCATTTAAAATGGTAGGGCGGTGGGAATACTGTGGAAGGAATCAAAGGTAAGATTTTGAGAGTGGGCTGTTATAAGAAGTTTGGTTGTTTATTTTTGAATATGAGTATGTTCATTCCTTTTAAAATACTTACCAGCTCTTTTCCATTAAAGCAAACATCCAAAGGGACTAGCAATGTCAGTATATATACATATACTGTATTATGGTTACATGTTATATATTGATATAATTGAAGGGTGCACATGCATGAAAGTTTTGAATTTGAAGGGATGTACAAAATTAATGTTGGAAAGTTTATGAAGCACTTTCTTTGGGGGGATGAGGATATCCCGGGACTCTGATTATTCTGCACATGAGTTTTCTGGCACATGGAGAAGCCATTTTTGTGGCATCCTTGTTAATAAGGGATTAAATAGTTTATTTAAGTGATTCAAGACCTGTTCTGAGGACATGAAGACTGATGATAGCTTCTACATGTATTTGGGGGCCTTCATTCATTCATTCATTCATTCATTCATTCATTCATTCATTCATTCATTGCATTTATATATGATCCATCGGACAGCAAGGCTACTCAGGACAGTTCACAATGTATACTGACAACATCAATCAAACCAAACAATAATATAAATAGCCATATTAAAATACAATTTTAAACATTCAAATTATTATAAATTTGGGCTAGAAACTCTCTTCAGAACCTTATGTTGAATGTTAGAAATGTCTAAATAGAAGCCTCTCTTCTCCCCAAATAGTATTGGATTTCATAAGCACTTTAGATCTGGTAGAGGTCCCAGTATTTTCAGTATGGAAGCCATCAATACAAAGGGCCAGAGCGTGACTCTATCCTTCATGCATGGCTTTTAAATATACAGTGGTACCTTGTATAAAGGAATTAATTCGTTCCAAATGAAATTATGTTAAGCAAATTTTCCTTTATACAAATTCCCATAGGAATGCATTGAAAACGGAGTGATCCCATTTTTATGTTGTACGGATTCTCCCCATAGGCGATTATGTTAAGCAAATTTTCCCTATCTCCGGAATTTTTATGTTGTACAAATTTTATGTTATACAAGCTGTTTGTTATACAAGGGTCCACTGTATTGGTATATAAACAAAGGATAAATCCTACTGATCTTCCTAACCAGTATTGACCTACTGCATGCCATCATTCCACATCGGCTGCCTTTAGTGTACACTTCATGTGATCTGAAAGTAGGATCAGTGTTACTAGTGTGGTTTGGTCATATGTGAATTTAACAAACAAGTAGTCATTGTTGTTGAGATTTCACAATTCCCCAGAGTTCCAGGAAGTTCAGCAGACATTAGCAAAGGATGAGAAGCAGAAGTCTGTGGAAACAAATCCATTTCTTCCGTTGTTCCTTCTGGTTAGCTTTGTCTCTAGCTATCCATATAGGGTCAAAGTCCTGTATTTGAAGGGCTGTCAGAAGATAATCCTTTATTTGAGAGCATCTTCTCTTTGAAGGGTAATACGGCCTGGAGCATGCTTGTTTGAACAACCCTGAGAATCCCCAAGGAAGTGATTA
This sequence comes from Phrynocephalus versicolor, assembly GCA_023846285.1. Taxonomy (NCBI): domain Eukaryota; kingdom Metazoa; phylum Chordata; class Lepidosauria; order Squamata; family Agamidae; genus Phrynocephalus; species Phrynocephalus versicolor. The sequence continues at coordinate 1,522,990 of JAHTLZ010000289.1, forward strand.
TTCTGAGAATGTGAATTGTGGTCCAAAGTAACTTTGTCAAACCACTGCCCAGTTCAAGTTTAACTGAAAGGTTAAGAAGCATAAAAGGAGAGAGCAAAATCCTTGAAATTGTCTATGAACAGTTAGCATTTAAAGTGCTGCAGAAGCCAGCATGGTCTTCCCCTCTATGCCAAAATACATTTCTGCTTAAATCATTGGCCTGGATCCTATATTGGTTTGGAAATTTTGGATGCCACTGAAATAACTGGGCTTAAGTTTAACCCGTAGTGCAGTCCTGTTTATGTCTACCCATAAGTAAGTTCCACTACATTTACAACCAATTTTAATTCTTAGGTGAGATCTAACATATAGCAAGTAGTTCTAATTGTGTTTCTCTACAGATTTATTTACATATTTTATGCAAAATTGCATCCTCTTTTAGTGTTGTATATTTCAATTGTTTAGCTATGTGTTAGTGGGCAACACCACCCCACAGCTTCATTGTGTTTTCTTATCTGGTGCCTTTGACCCTCTTATTAAAGCATTATATATTTGTGTGCACTGGACCTCCAGTTCCTTCACACACACTCCTCCCTCTACCACCAAGCAAGGCAACACAAATGTGGAAAGAGGAAACTGACAGCAAAGAAATAGATATTGGGAAATGGATGAGCATTGTATTCCGTCCGTAGTTCACATTTTGTCATTACACAACCACAGTGCTCTAACTTCCCACCTCTACCCCACCAAGTTGAAAAACTATGATTCAGTAAAGGTAGCCCCAATCTTGAGTTTGCAAGAGCTGCACAGAGCTGTTAATGGAAATTATTTTGGAGTTTATTAATTTATTTGGTTCACCCTAAGAAGGAAGTGATCTGATGGCGTATAACAAGTTTCCAAAATAGTTGCTCCTTTTTAATAATAATAAAATAATTATGTGTCGTCAAGTCAGTTCCAACTTATGGATAGCCTTTCCAAAATATTCTAGGTAGAGAGCATTCAAAGTGGTTTTCCTTCTTATGAGAGCATCCTGGGACTGTGCAGCTTGCCCAAAGACACACAGGCTGGCTCCTCTGGGATGCTCCCTGGGGAACTGAAATCCTAACCTCTGGCTCTGCCACCAGGTGCCTAACTTCACTCGCCCCTATATAATAATCATACTTTTTTACACAGCCATTCTGTACTTTGCTAGCACAGGTGCCAAATAGCCTTATATAATCACTATAGCAGTGATGGCGAACCAATGGCATGGGTGCCAAAGGTGGCGCTCGGAGCCCTTTCTGTGGGCACCCGACATCGCCCCTCCATAGCCACCTGTATACAGATTAAATTATTGTATTGGCACTTTGCAAAACAAATTAGTGGGTTTTGAATTGCAGTTTGGGCACTTGGTCTCTAAAAGGTTCGCCATCACTGCACTATAGGCTTTTCAAAGTGGGCATTCATCCTTAAATTTCACACATGTTCATTTCAGCAATTGAAATATCATACTCACTTGCCCTCAGCGGATTTTAGGGAGTAGTACGTTGAGAAGACATTCTGCCTTAAACATTAATCTGTCCCCATCAATGTTAAGATACAGGTACTGTATCAGTCTTGTTCCTATGTCCAAGATTAAGTCTATGTCCTGCAGTAAATATCTTAACAGTCTATCCATACAGAAGGAGGCAACCTGTTTGAGTTGGCCACAGGAATCACACATTTTGAAACTGACATACAAGTGGTTTCTCAATTTATGGATTTAATCCGTTCCAAATACATGTTCTTAAGTCGAACTATTCTTAAGTCGGGTACCTATCTAAAAATTGAAAAAATAATTTAAAAAATCAAAAAGATGAAAAAATATTTGTAAGTCGAGCAGACCAGATCTAAAAATGTTTAGGCAGCAGTTAAAACACCAACAGGTTTCGGCTCTTAAGTTGAATTGCTCTTAAGTCGAGCTGCTCTTAAGTCAGGGTACCACTGTATTTAAAAAACACAGAATGAGAAACCTCTTGCACAAAAGGCAGGGGCATCCATATTTAGGTTTAGATAATGATCCCGCAGCATTGCTCCTTAAACAAATAATACTTGCAAACTCAATCCTGGACAGATTTGCAAATCAAATATATGTTCACGTCTCACAGACCAGTCATAAAACAAAGCAAGGTAATTTGCAAATAAGATAAGAAGAAGCTGTGATGTTCACATATGATTGGCACTTAATTTTGTCTGTTCTAAAGAGGGGTTATTTTCATAATTTAGTTTGACCTCCAGTTAGTTTGGCTTGACAGCCTAAAGAGAGTCAGTTAAAACGGACAAGGAAAACTGCAAATGGGGAAGAAAAACTTGAGGCCTAAAGAAATATCTAGCACAATATTATACCCTTTTGTGGCACAATAAAATTGGGCATGTGGTTCACTCCAGCTAAAAATAATGCTGCTTTCTCCACTGCTTACAGAAGGGTTTGGATGGGTCTCAGGAGACCTGGTGTCTCTTGTTTTATAGGACCAATTTGCATTCTGCCTATACCACATTGAAGAGCACTAAGTAGAGAAATAAACAGGACCCCTAGCCTTTCTGTAATACAGTTGAACATTATAGCACATTATGGGGTTTTATAGCATTTTCACTTATCTCTCACTGTCAAGCCGCACCCCTCAATAAACACACTATGCATCCCTCAGTGAACACAATGTGGAGGATATTAACTGTGTAACTGTGTGTTTGCATAAGAGCCTGAGGAAATCCTTACCTCCATGTTCTATCCGTTCATCATAGCTCACTGATAACATCCATTAATGACAAGGCTCAGTGGATAGGCTGGGGTAATCAACCAAGCGGCTCCTGTGCTAATTTTATAATGCTTTGGGCCTTATTTCAAAAGTCCCCAGAAAGAGATCAGTTTAAATTACTGGCAGGTTGGTCTTTTTCCATGCAGCTGTCTGCACAGAAATGGAGGGTGAAAAGAAAGAAGGAAAAGATGACACTGTACATCAGAGAGAGTAATAAAAGGTTCAACTTGCTCTCCATCCACCACTGGCGTCAGCCTGCCCCCCCCCCTCCCCGCCCTATGGCTCTTGACATCCCCCAAGGAACTGCCACCTCCCTCTGCCACAAGTGATGAAATATGGATTCTAGAGTAAGTGTCTGCCCTCAGAGATCACCGCTGTGACATACTGAAGACAGTAAGGTGTCCAGTATGATATAATATTGCTTATAATGTTCACCCGACTAGTTAAAACCAGCAACCATTTGGGATTTAGACAATTTTTGGAATGCCTCCTTATCATAATTTGGCCGCCTTTTGTTACAGTTGGTATGCCACTTGATCTGAATTATTGGGAGTTACTGCTACGTGAGTGTACATATGTCTGGGGAGTTACATCGGTGTAGTCTTTGCTTCTGTTATGCAGTGACATGTAATGTCTCTCTTCTTCCAACCATGGAACAAGGATTGTATACAGAGGATTTCTAGATGATCTGCCATCTACCCACTGAGAAGACAGAGACCTGCTTAGCTTTAGCAAGAGAACTGGATCACTAGTGGTGAATGGCTCATGGAGGGGAGGCTCACCCCAAAATTTCTGAAGGTGTCTTGCCCATTCATAAGCTGCTCACATGTATCCTGTGCTGTGAGACCATGTCTTCTCTTTATTCACGATCAGCCTGTATTTCATACGCAGTTTCTAGCTTTGTGTGTGTGTGTGTGTGTGTGTGTGTGTGTGTGTGTGTGTGAGAAAGAGAGAGAGCTTTGTGCCAAGACCATTTGGCCGGGAGGGTGACATTTAAGGGCCCCTCGCCCTACCCCCTCCCCATTGCTCAGGTGCACAGCCAGCCTACAACATGCTGATTCCTCAGATCATCCTTCCAGAGCCGTCAATCCGCACGTCGAGATGTAAAACGCAGAAAAGCAGGCATAAAGAGAAGACACGGCGCTGTAGAGCAGCACGCGGAGTTTGGTGTGCTGCCCACATATCGCTTCAGACGCCCCCCACTCCACTCCACCCCACCCCACCCGCCGAAGGCCCCTTCGTGCCCGGGGGATGCTCCTCGAATCAAGAGAAGAAGCGCACGGGTGGCGCAAGCAAGGCCACCCCGAGCCCTCCCTTTCACCAACCCCCCCCCCAAGCCCGACACCCCCCTCCACAAGCCCCAGCCAGCCGGCCGGCCAGCCCACGACCTCTCCCCATCCTGGGCCAATGCCCCCCCCGCCGTCCCGTGCGAGCCGCTTCCCCGACCTGCTGCAACAAGGGGAGAGGAGGAGGAGGAGGAGGAGGAGGAGGAGGCACCGCGGGACCCACCTTCTCCTGCGTCCAGTCGGCCCTCCCGTCTCGGCCGTCCACCCGCCGAGGGAAGGCGGCCAGGGCCAGGGCCAAGGAGAGGAGCCCGCAGAAGAGGCGCCCGGCGGCCGCGGCCGGGCTCGTCCTGCTGCCTCCTCCCTTCGCCATGCCTCCTTCCTTCTTCTTCCACGCGGCTTCTTCCCCTCGGCTGAGGAGGGATCCTCGGCGGCTCCTCTGCTGGAGAGAGAGAGGGAGCGGGGCCAGGCAGGCAGGCAAGCGGAGGGAGGGAGCTGCGGGGAGGGGGGGCTGGAGGAGCGGGGCTCCTTTCCCGCCCGCGCCGGTGAGGCAAGGAGGCTCCCGCGGCCGCCTCGCCAGGAGCAGCAGCTGCTCCTTTGGCTCCCTCAATGTGCCTTCCCGCCCCTGCTTCCCCTGCGGGGTCCTGAGGCGCCGGAGAGATGCGCGTCCCGTCCCTGGCAGCGGCACGTCAGCAGCAGCACCATCAGGAGGAGAGCAGCAGAGGATGGATCCGGCCTCAGCCTTGGGCAGCCCCGCCACAAGCAGGACGGGCTCCTTCGTCTCCTCTGGTCTCTCCCCCGCCTCCCGCCCCGAGACAGCGTGCAAGAAGGACGCTGCTGGGAAGAGGCGGCCAGCAGGCGGCGGGGGGGGGGGGGACAGGCCATTCTCCCCTAAATGAACAGCAGGGCTGAGCCCTGTGATGCCCTCCTGAAAGCCCCAGAGAAGAGAACTAAGGCGTAGTTCTTTTCAGCATGTAAGGTGCTGTTCCAGTGTGGGGAACCTCAAGGGCTCCCATAAAGTTCAAGATGGTGGGGGAGTCTCTGGTGAATCACCTGAGGAAGGTGTGCAGGTACTGGATTTCCTCCCTTCAAATCTGAGCAGTATTATTATGCTCAGCTTCTTACAAATCCCTTCTTCTTCATTCATTCATTCATACAGTGGAAACCATCCAATGGGGCTTCCAGAAGGCTCAGCAATAGAATGCTATGGTTGCCCAAGGGGTGCTTTAATGTGATTACTGTCCTCACCATCTTCTCAGTGGCTCCTTTAATGCATAAAAAGGTCAAAACTGATGTTAAGGGAATGGGTTATCCCACCTGTTCACTCATTTTCCCTTCAACAATCCACACAGAGGCATACCTCAGTTTACCTCAGTGGGAGTCAGCTGTAGTGATGAACATACCAGGACTTATTTTCAGGAGAACAGCTAGTACTGCATTGTAAGTCTCTGCAAATGTTTTCTCTATATCCGAGTCTGTGCCATGGTTTACATTTTGTTTTCTGGGGATGCTTCTTCTTTTCCCCCAATGTCCCAAACAGGATCACCATTAGCACCAGGGAAACAACAGTCTGGCCTGCGACCTCTCTCTTCAGCCAGAGTTCCCTGCCAGGAAAGCCCACCATCATTAATATGGTGACCTTCTGAACCTAAAGTGCTAATGAGAGTTCAGAAACTTTCAGATCAATTCCTGATTAAAGGAATGCCATTTCCATTGAAACATCTCCTAAATCAGTTTGAATCCGACCTGGTCTATTCAGATTTTCCAAATCTGAAGCCCACCCATTGTACACAGATAACCACTACCACATATTATGATTAAAAGAAGCTTGAATTAAGCTGTAAGTGTTGGAGGTCTAGCATTTATGTAAGCAACATCAGGTTATTGCATCACACTCAACTCTTTCAAAATAGGAACTGGATGTTTATCTCAGGAGAAAGATTTCTTTGCAAATTTGAACAATCACACACTTGGAGGGCTCTACCAAGCTGTAGCTAAGCTAACTGGTTATATTCAATAGCCCTGCTTCAACATTCTTTTTGAGTTCAACTCTCCCAATAAATTTGAATGAATGCCAAGAATCTGTCAAAAGAAGAGTAGTATCTCTGACCTCTAGATATTTTCACCAATGAGTAATTAATTTTGGGGTAGGATCCAAGAACATTGCTCTCAGTAACTCAAGATCCCCACGGCACAGTGGTTAAAACTGCAGTACAGTACTATAGTCAAGCCTTTGCTCATAACTGGAGTTTGATCTAGATGGGTTCAAGTAGCTAGCTCAAGGTTGACTCAGACTTCCATCCTTCCAAGGTCAGTAAAATTAATACCCAGCTCACTGAGGGGCAAAGTGTTGCTTGCTTAATCATATTGTAAGCCACTCTTAGAGAGCTCTAAACAATATGGCATGGTTGAAAGAAACAACAATAGTGAACATGTGACCTTTCAGGTACTGCTGGATAAGAACATAAGAATAGCCTTGCTGGAACAGGCCACAGCCCATCTAGTCCAGCATCCTGTCTCACACAGTGGCTCATCATTTGCTTCAGGGTATTCTCAAGCAGATGTCTTCACCTGCTTATGATTCCCTGCAAATGGCACTGAGAGATATCCTGCCTCTCTCTCCAACTCTGAGGTTGTCCTTAGGCATCCATAATGGCAGTCATTGATACCCCTATTCTCCATGTACTTGTCTAATCCTTTCTTAAAGCTGTCAAGGCTGACAGCTGTCACCACTTCTTCTGGCAGGGAGTTCCATAGACCAGTCATCCTCTGGATGAAAAAGTACTTTCTCTTATTTGTTTGAGATCTAGCACCCAAAAGTTTCATGGAGTGCCCCCTAGTTTTAATGTTGTGCGATAGGGAAAACAGTTTTCCTTATCTGCTTTGTCCACACCGTGTATTATTTTATAAACTTCAATCAGGTATGGATAATGGATAATCATGGATAATGTCCCATCATCCTTATCAGAATAGATCAGGGATTGGAGAAGTGCAGTCTAATAACATCTGAAGGGCCACTCATTTCTAAGCCTCTTTCCAATTACAGTACTTCTGTTTAGCTAAAATAACTGGGCTTCAGCAACATTCCTCTATCTGTCATCACTTTGTGAAACAATAAAGAAAAAAGCTGTATGGTTCTTGTGTGAAATCCAAAAACTAGAGTGGATAATTCCTTTACCAGACCATTAACATCTCATAGACATAGTTTTCACATTTTGCAGAACTTTTCATTAGTCTGGGAAGGTGGAAGAGAAGCAGAAAATCTCACACAAATCATCTTGGTCATACAGAAGTTTTAGCTCCATTTTACCTCACAAAAAGGTTAGATTTTTTGGGAAAGACAATAATGCTAGGAAAGGTGAAGGCATCAGAAAAAGAGGAGGACCAAATATGAGATGAACTGACTTCCTAAAATCGGCCTCGAGCTGGCGTCTTCAGGAGCTCCCAGGGCAGCTGGGAGAGCATTCATTCATGAACATTCCATGAACTGGAAGTGACTTGATGGCACATAACAATCAAAAATTTGGATTTTTCAGCCCTGCAGGACTAGGAAGTTAACATGTTTGTGAGATTGTCATGGTTTAATAAAAGTATAACCCATATATATTTCTGTATATTTCTAATTTATTTTTCTTAAGATGGAGAAAGAATCTTTCTTCTTTTCTCAGGGTTCTATAGGACGGTGTTGAGTAATTACAGTATAAGCAATGACTGACTATTGCTTTGAAGATGATTATGTCAGTTTTATGAATTCAGTTATATATAACAAAGAAGATCCAATAGTAAGTTCTATTGGGGATTTTAAGTATTAGTACTAGTTGCCCAGAACTCTGATTCTGGTGAGTATTGGATAATGAAAGACTTCTTTCCCCCACAACTCAATTATTTCGTATTCTATCTTTACAAAGGGGAATTTAACCAGGTATAAAATGCCTAGATACATCCAATCTCGCCTGATTTTGGAAGCTAAGCAGGGTCGGCCCTGGTTAGTGCTTGGATGGGAGACCGCCAGGGAATCCCAGGTGCTGTAGGCGCCTGGAGTAGGAACTGGCAAGCCACTCCAGTATTCCTGCCAAGAAAACTCCATGGACATGGAGTCACGAAGAGTCGGTCACGACTGTAATGACACAACATACACACAAAATGAGGAAGGGTGTGAAATAGAAGTATAAATAAGAAATAATCTAGAGAAGTTATTTATATTTAAGAATTTGTTTAAACATTACTGCCATCATTTAATAATTTTATTTATTTATTTATTTAGTTTTGTCACCACCCATCTCCTCTGAGGGGACTCTGGGAGATTACAACATAAAACACAATAAATCAATGGATATTTAAAAATCTAAAAAACAAAACTAACAATATACATATAAATGATTATCAAGAGTAAGTGGCAAAGCTTTAATGATGAAGTCTTGCTTGGGAAAAGGCTGTGATGTGATAAAATAGTAGACAGGAAAATTTGTTTCTGTATAAAAGTAATTAATTCTGTGGCATCTTAACTGCAGCACATTTTATTTGGCCCATAGCCTACTGTTTCACATGTTGTCGTTTTGCTGCAAGAGACTTAACACTGCTGTGCCCCTGGAAACATCTTATACACAATTAGAAATTAAAATAAAACACTAAAAAATTCAAAACTAGAAGGCATACGTCTTTAATTATTTACTAAATGGAACAAAATGTGGAAGATAACCTAAATATTCCTAATTTTCTCTCCTCCTGCTATTTTTTTTAAAGAATTCAGAAAATATAGTCCAATTTTTAAATGCATCAAACAATTGTTGGTCAAGGTTATATCGCCACCTAATGGTTACAGAGAACAGTTCACTGAAGTAGCTGTACACTACAGTACAGTATTTTAGAAAAATCCATTCTAGAATAAATTTATCAGTCTTAAAGATAAGAATATAAGAACAGCCTTGCTGGAACAGGCCACAGCCCACCCAGTCCAGCATTCACACAGTGGCTCACCATTTGCTTCAGGGTATTCCCAAGCAGATGTCTTCACCTGCTTAAGGTTCCCTGCAAATGCCTCAAGGCTCTTTGTGTTTGATGACTTTCATTTCCTTCACGTTATAAAATGTATCTTAATTTCCAATTTTCTGACATTTAACCTGTAGAGAGAGTCAAGAGTGGTGATTAGTAGGATGCCACAATGTTCTATCATGCCATACCAATGAATGCCATAGTATGCAAAGGATTCTGGGAATAACTGTGGTGACAGCAGGGTCAGTCCTACCATTAGACACATTTGAAGCCACTTAGGAACATTTCAGGGGATGTCTCCTGGCCATTCCTCATGAATTTCCAAGGTGTTTTCCATTTGTCGAACAGCCAAGTAGGGAATGCCACATGACCTCCCTTGAATTCCCTATGCTGACCTTTTGTTAAGGACAAAGGGTGCCATCTTGGTTTTTTTGCCAGTTGGGTAGCTGTAGTCCTGCTCTCCCAGCTTGAGCATTACCTGCTTTGTTCATAGATATAGTCTGGTTTGTAGTGTTTCTGGGCGCTTCTGGGAAGGACATACTCTTTACGGAGGCCAGGATAGCCAGAGTTGCCATGGAACGTTGGCAGAAGAAAAAGGCAACCATGCCATACTCCAATCTGAGTGGATTCCAGCTGGTGACAAGTTTTCTGCCTGGAGAGTTTTGAGGCACCGTGAGCAGTCCTGTGTCCTGGCCTGGCTTTTCTCTGATCTACCCTCAAATTTAGCCTTGAGCTGTCTCTGTGGCAAAGCAAGTGTCTCACGGAAGATTACCTTTTCAAGACAGCCCAAACCTTACAGGTAATCAGATGAAAGCGGAGGGAATCTGTTCATCCACAACATCTATAATAGATCTATCATTTCCTGCTGAGACTGAATACAATTTTATAGAAACATGTCCATATATCATCATGTATGAGGGGTTTTTGCTGAAATCTTTTATACAAATTTGCCAGTTAAATGAATAAATAAACTTGGAGAGAAAGCCTACTTTCTGTATTGCTGTAAATGTTCTGAATGCTGCATTTACAAGGCATTGTTATGTATGTCTACTCAGAAGCAAGCTCCATAGAAGTCAATGGAATTCCACTTTAATAGTTTGAGGACTGACGCCTCAGAACAAAAAAAGCAAAAAAAAAAAAAAAAAAAAGCAAATATAATACCTAAAACTAAGGGGCAGGATATACTCCAAAGATGAGGAACTGACCTCAGGCTGTTGATTTTGAACAGCATAAAAGGTCAGCATTTGCGCAAGTTATTATTACTGCATGTCTACTCCCAGTGAGAACAGGGACTTAAGAGGGGCCTTTTTGTATGTTAAAATAATTGGGCCTGTTTAGCGTTCTATAGCTATCCAGTTTGACTTGGAACAGAATGAGATCCTGTTTGATATTTAGATGATCATCAAAACATTTGGAACTAGCCCAGTAAGTACAGTACTTCTACATCCTATTGGTTTCAGTAAAAATCTATGGGATTTAAAATGTTTTCCACTTAGCTGCATTGTTCTGTAAACCTAGCTCTTGCAGGCATGGTTCATGGAATTTAACATGAGCGGGGGAAGTCATAGTTCTTTCTTTCTTTCTTTCTTTCTTTCTTTCTTTCTTTCTTTCTTTCTTTCTTTCTTTCTTTCTTTCTTTCTTTCTTTTTCTTTCTTTCTTTCTTTTTCTTTCTACTGACATGAGGCAAAGACTGAAATAATACCTTAGCTTCAAGTAGAGTTCTAGAGGAAACCACAAACCACTCCACTGTCTTATCAGGAAGTGGTAATTTATTTTGCCACAAGTATTTTGCCAATAAAAAAGAGCTTCCACTTTTGAAAAGCAAGATTGTTCTAGACCGGAAATCATACATTGAATTCCTATTTTTATATACAATGTCATGGATCCCAAGATAAATGAAATTAAGGAAGTTCACAAACGGAAAGTCACTTAAGGCAGGATGTAAATCATATGGCCAGCTTCATATCTGGAGTGTAAGGGCAATCCCATAAATGTTTGCCTGTTCCAGCAAACCTCTTATTGCATGACTAATAGAGATGGACATGAAATGGAAAATTAATGTTTCATTTCATTTCATTGCTCGTTGTATTTCATTTCAATTTGCTACTAAATGAAGTGAAATGAAATTTATTGAATTTTAGTAACAAAACAAAATGAAACGATTCTGAAGCGGACGCCACCCAGGTGAGGTTTTTTGACAGGTTGGGCTGTTCCCAGTGGGGACAGCCCCAGCTGTCAAAAAAACCCCACATGGGTGGTGGCAGCTTCCCAGTTGTTCTGACCTGTCAAACCCAGCTGGGAGGCGGGCAATTCAGAATGGAGCAAGCAGTGCTCTGTTTGAATTTTCCCACTACTTGTTCCATTCTCCCTTGCCACCCCACTTCCCAACTGGGGCTTTTTGACAGGTTGGGGGGGGAGGGGGAGGGACGACATGCCAGAAGGGAGCAGGCAGCAAAAACCTGCTCCCTTCTGGCATGTTGCCCCTCCCACCACTTCCCAGCTTGGGCTTTTTGACAGGGGGTGGGGTGAGGAGGGAAGCCTGCCCTTCCCCATCCCATCCCCTGTCAAAAAGCCCAACCTGAGAGAGGGGGGAGGAGCAGCAGATGGGGGGGGGAAATGGCTTCTTTCTGCCTTTTGCCCCTCCCCCACTTCCCAGCTAGGGCTTCTTGACAGGTTGGGTGGGGGGAGGACCCCCCTCTCCACACCCTGACCTGTCAAAGAAGGTCCAGCTGGTTGCTGCTGGAAGATAAGGGGATTCCCTGCTGCTGCTGCTGCTGCTGCTGCTATGACATAATGTATATACTGTCCCACAGTGCTAAAGCACACTCTGGGCGGCTTGTAACATAATAAAAATAATAATAATACCATTATTGTCAATGTACAACAGGTGCACAATGAAATTGGCTGAATCTCCCATGCCCACCCCCACCCCCATCCCACCCCCATCCCACTGGCAACCACTCAGTCTTATTGCACCCTGTGTACTTGACACAGAATGCGCTAGCCCACAGGTCAGTTCTTCTATACTTGTGCTGGGATTATTTCCCATTCAGCAGTCTGACAGCCTATGGATAAAAACTGTTCTTCAGTTTGTTGGTATGGCAGGCTATACTACGATATCTTCTGTCGGATGGTAACAAGGTAAAGAGGTGCTGACTGGGGTGTGAGTCATCCTTAAGAATTTTTCCAACCTTCCTGAGGCAACGATCCCTAGCGATGTCGTCCAGTGCACTCAGGGGACAGCCCGTGATATACTGAGCTGTGCTTACCACCCTCTGTAGTGTCTTCCTGTCAGCAGCTGTCAATCCAGCATACCAAATGGTAATGCAATGTGTGAGGATGCTTTCAATTGTGGACCGGTAAAAGGAGAACCTCAGTTGTTGCTTCACTTTGTTCTTACACAAGACCCTGAGGAAATGCAGTCTCTGCTGGGCCTTCCTGACTACTTTGGTTGTATTGATTCCCCAAGAGAGGTCTTCACTGAGGTAAACTCCCAGAAATTTAAAGGAAGAAAGGAGTTTGCCAAAAGAAGAAGAAACTCTCTCCACACAGCCCCCCTGGATGTACAATGGGGCTGGTTCCTCTCTCTTCCTCCGGAAGTCCAGCACCATCTCCTTTGTCTTAGTAATATTTAGATGCAAGTTGTTTTCTAGGTACCATATGGATAATTTTTGGACCTCATTCCTGTACACTGATTCATCTCCCCCTGTAATAAGACCCATTATGGTGGTATCGTCTGCAAACTTAATAATCACAGTAGATGGATCAGATGATACACAGTCATATGTGTACAGTGAATACTGGAAGGGACTAAGCACACAGCCCTGTGGGGTGCCGGAGCTAAGCTTCAGGGAAGTAGATGTAAAAAGCCCAACCCTCACTGTTTTGAGTGGTCCCTTAGAAACTGTAATCAATGAAAAGCATCCTAACATAATTTCCAGGTTTCTCCAGATGACTCATTGCAAGGTGTAACATGATTAGGAAAACAAAACATTTGTTTTGTTGCACAGTTACAGAACAATTAATAAACAATCCACATGCATTTTCAAAAACTTTATTGTAACCTAAACTATGTTGCAAGATTAGAAATGTGCAGAATTCCATCTTGTTGCTGGCTCGTACCACATTGACTGAAAGTGCTGCTAACTCAGCCATATACAGTGTACCCTTGTATAACATAAAATCTGTACAACATAAAAAATTCCAGAGATAAAGGAAATTTGTTTAACAGAATCGCTTATGGTGTGAATCCGTACAACATAAAAATGGTCATGATTAGGGATTACTCCATTTTCAATGCATTCCTATGGGAAATTTGTATAAAGGAAAATTTGCTTAACATAATTTCATTTGGAACAAATTAATTCCTTTATACAAGGTACCACTGTACTGTACTTTTGGTTTGTGGATTCTTTAACATGATGTTAAAGCTTGGCAACAGTTGGCTGTTTGGCTTGCTCTCTTTCCTGACAAGTCAGTGAACAGACCATAAACTGAACACATGACTTATTTTATTTCTCTGGCTTGTCAGGAGAGAAGCAACCCAGAGAGTCAGCTGATGCTGGGTTCTGGACATCTTGTTAAATAAACCATATCCCAAAGATCTGTGGATTGTTTGGCTGGTTCTGCTGCATGTGAGATTGTGGAGAGTGGAAGCTGGCATTCTGGCCTGTCCACAGTAAGCCTAGGATTCCCACAAAACCTGGTTTATTGTGGTGTCGGAGCTCGTGGTATATTTGTCTTGAAAAATATGTCTGTATTCAATTTTTAAAAATTGTTTGTTTTGGAGTGAATTTTGTAAATTCTTTCCTGCAACTAGTTGTCAGTAAGAGGGCTGCCTTTTTTGTCAGGGTAACAGTTGTAACTGGGTATTTACCGATGATCCTGGTTATAAAAGTGATAACTGAGGTGCCTGTTTACAATGGCCAATATGTATTTCTCTTTTTACTTCCCTGATATAAAGCTTTTTAATTTTTATAATTGTCACTCCCTATGATGAAACAATACAATTTTTGTACTATTAAAATAAATTAGCTTATTTATCACCAATTAGTTTAGAATAGTCAGTACTTAACTGTAGGATTTCAGCAACACTGTGGAGTGTAATCACATTCACGGACCTTATATTTAAATGGCTTGGTATACTGAAATAGAAGTGACCAAATCAGTTACTGCACTGAATTTTAATAATAAAACCAAAATCATTCCTTTGCTTTAGAAATCTGGAATCAGCAAAGGACATAACAAAGCTCTCCAAATGGATGCTGGTGTTATTTTACAGGCTTTTAATAATTTTACCTAATCCACCCCAAATTCTAATCTATGAAAAAGCAGCTAGCATGGCTTAGAACAAAAACTTAAAGAAGCATTAGATCTATTGGATGCAACATAGCTAAGCTTAAAAAGAAGCTTAATTGTTGCCCCCAAATGGTTCCAGTAATACCCAGTATCCATCTGTTATTATTCATAAACTGATACACACCAGAGATGAACTGAAAAATAACTCTGTATACGTACAAGAGTTTGCTTCATTGAAAATGAATTCAGACAGCTCTGTCTTTAACATTTACACCACCAACCTTTATGATGTTAAAATGCTAGTGTGTGGGAGTCTCACTAGGGGTGAAAAAAAGAGATTGCTCTGAACTACAGTATCTCAGATTGCATTTAGCAGCAACATAGTGGCAACATAGCCTTGTAGCATTCTGCATCCATGAAAAATAAAAAAATTAAGAATCTTGCTATTGTTCATTCATTTTTTTGGGGGGGGGAGATCACCTCCACAGAATGTTAATGTTTCGGCTATATTTGTTCAGTATATTTGCAATGGAAAGAGGACAGTGTTGAGGGTAGTGGTGTATTAGGACAAAGGGGCCCCTACTCTACCTCAGGCAGTCCCAAGAACACCCAGTCATGTTCCCCATCCTCACTGGAGACAGAGGTTATATAACAATTATATAACAATTAGGCTGTGCCCTAATTGTGTGAATATGGCAATGCCTGCTTCTGGACATGTCTGTCTGCATGAAGATATACTTTTGCTTCTGCTATGCCTGTGACCCCTGGCTCTGCTAATCATGAACTACAATGGTTGGTTTTGTGCCATGGACCATTGCTGATGGAGAACTGTAGCCCACAGTTTCAATTCACCAATAGGATGGGCACTCCTTTCAGAATAATGTTCCCTTTTCTCCTAAAGCCTTTCCATTCCTTCTCAACCTAATCTGGTCTGATTAGGAGTCCTCTAAAATAGATATGGGGGAACATGTTAGTGCATAAGAATTAAAATGCTTTCAGGAATTTTTATCCAGCAAAGAAATATGTATCTTTTACTTTGCAACAAATTTGATTAAAAATGTTCTCACCAATGAAAGGCGACTCCTAGTCAGGATCATAATCAAAGAGCTATCCAGCTAGTTCCATGAGTCCTAAAATGCATTAGATTTGATGTTTTAAAATGGAACCATTTTCACTCAGGACCTGATCAGACAGGCATTTGTCCTGCTATTTGGTGCATTGTGAGGACAGATTGGTTGGCTATTTTCCCCTGGTAATCAGATGATGCAATAATTAAAGTGAATGGATTCATCCCAGAATGCCCTGAAGCTGCACATGTTTGAGCCCCTGACAGGCATTTCCTTTTTGGTTCAGCAGCTTCACTTTAGTTTGGTCCACTTCCAGCACGTGTAATCATTGGGAATGAACCAAGTAACAAGCTTTAAGTTTTCAAGACTTCTTCTACTGTCAGTTTCTGGCATCATGAAGTTACTTAAGTGAGCCACTTCAAGATATCAACAAATTAACTACTTGCACTGCTCCTTGGCCGAGGAGCAGGGGAAGTGAAACTATTATATTTTAACTCTGCTAGACCATTGCTGATGCACTGCATCATTTGGATCAATTTTTTAAAGGAATTCTTTGCCTTTTCTGAAGTACTGTACTGATCAAGAAACAGCAGTTTTGACTGTGGGCAATTTCTCAATCAGCACTTCATAAACTTTTTAAAAATGTAAGTGATGCAGCACATCAGTGATGGTCAAGCATAGTAAAAAAATTAGTAATTTCCCTTCCCCAACGATCGAGGAAGTGCTCAATTTGCTGACATCCTAAAATGAAGCCACTTGACGATACAAAAATTGACAGGAGCCAGATTAAATTGGGTCACTTGAAGTCTATGTGAGGATCATACGAAATGGAATATTGCTCCTTCATATGACCTCAAGAACCCTATTTAGACCACATCAGCTCATTCAAAATGGCCAGTGCAGGTGAGCCCTCAGGTTTTTTTCCCAAGGAGTTTTACATTTTATTTGGAACTTTAATATGATTGGGGTAGAGCAACCTTCTGAAGTGAACCTAAGTAGCTGTTTGAGCCAAGTACAAAAGCCAAAATGGCATCTGAGGAATTTGTGTAGTGATGGTATTACAAAGACATATCATTTCTGTATTCTATTTGGTTTTGGCTTGATTAACCTACTTATTCAAGAGTGTTGCTCTTGCTTTTTTTATTAATAAAATACAAGAAAGTCACGCAGGACATAAAATTAAGTAAGTGTATAGAAATTGGACAGTTTGTCAGAAAAATAATGAAATACACATTAACAGACTATATTTGATGAGCTTGTTTCTCATTATCAAACAATTCCTTTCTTTGGTGCTAAGGGCTATATTTTCATGATAGTATTTTGGTTTAATAGCTGCCTAAATGCCCTAAGCACATCCGATCGCACCTGATTTCGGAAGCTAAGTAGGGTTGGCCCTGGTTAGTACTTGGATGGGAGACCACCAGGGAATACCAGGTGCTGTAGGCACCTGGAGTAGGAACTGGCAAACCAGTCCAATATTCCTGCCAAGAAAACTCCATGGACATGGGGTCATGAAGAGTCGGTCGAAACTGTAATCACACACACACACACACACACATTTTGGCTTAATAGCTGATAAATGAAGGAGCCCATAGAAATAGCTGCTTCCTTCTTGATAAATCACAATTAATACTAAGATAAAGGTAACGGTTCCCCTCGCACATGCATGCTAGTTGTGTCCGACTCTAGGAGCGGAGCTCATCTCTGTTTTCAAGCAAAGAGCCAGTGTTGTGCAAGTCCATGGCCCGTCGAACAGTGCTGAAATGTTGAAAGCATTTCTGCACACGGAACACTGTTTACCTTCCCACTTTTTACAGCAGTATCTATTTATCCACTTGCATTTACATGCTTTTGAACTGCTAGGTTGGAAGGAACTGGGGTTAATAGCAGGAGCTCACTCCACTGTGTGGCACCCGGGATTCGAACCACCAAGCTGCCGACTTTGCAACTGACAGTTTCAGCATTCTACCCCACTGAGCCACCACGTCCTAGAAGCCATTAATTAACCATAAATCCCCACTTTGTTTGAACTGGAAAATAAAAGTTGTGATTAAAAGAGAGCCTGCCACCCCAAAGCCAATATCCCATTGAGCTTCTGCTGATCAGAAAGTCCTGCCAATGTAGTAACACAAGAATGCATGGTCAAGATATTAGGAAAATGAGAGACCATGGAGTCTGATGGTCTTCTGGAAAAATCAGGCTGTGTAGTCAATGCCTGGAACAAGCTGGCTGGGAGAAGGGGGATGACCTTCTCCCAGCCAGTAACTAGAAAACAGTGATACCTACTGCTTATTGCATTGTGAGAGAGCTTCAAAGTTGAGATGGGATTATTCCTTGGTACTGAGCTAATTAGGAAAATACAGTGGTACCTTGTATAAAGGAATTAATTCGTTCCAAATGAAATTATGTTAAGCAAATTTTCCTTTATACAAATTCCCATAGGAATGCATTGAAAATGGACTGATCCCATTTTTATGTTGTACAGATTCTCCCCATAGGCGATTATGTTAAACAAATTTCCCCTATCTCCGGAATATTTTATGTTGTACAAATTTTATGTTATACAAGCTGTTTTTTATACAAGGGTCCACTGTAGTTTCAGTTGAGCAAGAGTAGGGGGAAGAAGGGACTCCCTTCTTTGTTGAAGTTTGGGGAAACATACCACCAGACTGGAAGAGTCTGGAGGTTAAAGTTTAGGGTATAAAATGGGACAGAAGTTACTTTGATTGGCTTTTTAGAAAGGAGAATGCTATGATCTTTTGCTACTCTGCTGCTCTTTTTGACCTTTTTGCTACCTTTAGAAAAATATATTTTAATTGATTCTTTTGGGTGTGGTGGCATTCCTACATTATAAGGTTGGTGTAAGAGTCAAAGGGCTTAATCCTGCAATATGATTGAGTGTTAGTGGGCTTTCCGAACCCTGGGGATCATTGATATGCACTATGTAAAGAAGCATTGTCATTGTTAAGGGGATTAAGAGTTAAGATAAGACATCTGCAGGGGAAAGGGAGTGATGTGGAAGTACTGATGCAGTTTTCTATTCCTGATGACTTGTCATCTGAGATAGCTGCATCACTTTGCCTAATGACAGACATTGCCCTATTCAACTGTGATGTCCCAAAGTAGCTTGTTCAGAGGCAATTGCTATGTACATCCCGTCCAGAATATCCACGAAGGAAGAATTTTTGAAGATTAGTATTTTGACCAACCAATGACACATTGACACACATAATAAAGCTTGCAACAGTTTTACAATAAAGCTTTACAACAAACCACTGGCAAACCACTCCAGTATCCCTGCCAAGAAAACTCCATGGACATGGGGTCATGAAGTCGGTCACGACTGTAACGACACAACACACATACACTAATAGTTGGAGTTAGAATCAGAACTAATCCAAAATAGTATGTAGCTTTGGAAAGAGGCCAGGAGATCACTTCCTGAGCCCCAATTCCATGTACAGAAGCCAGCTTGGCAGCTGGATCTTATTTGAATATTGTACTTGTAACAGGATAACATTCTCTTTCATACCTAAGGAGTGGGATCATGTACAACAGGTTATTTGGCCCACACAGCATAGTGTTCAAACAGTAAGGAAGGGCTGTGTGTGTCCCAGGAGAGGCCAAGGGTCTGCCAATAAAGATACCCTTCCCCCTAGACTAAATAGGGGAAGTAAACAGAGTACCTGGCTCATCCCCACTGGAGTGCAACAGGAGGTCCTTATTTGGAAGCCTCTTTGAAGTAGCCTGGAATGTAGTATGGGTGACACAATGGGGGGGACCATTCTGGTTTGGAATAACCAAGTGAAAAAATACTATGGAAAGACCAATGGTAACAGAACGAATGAAACTAATTGCCAATCGATTGCAAAAATCTAGGTACTATTCCACGTGTGTGTGTTGCGTTGTTACAGTCGTGACCGACTCTTTGTGACCCCATGTCCATGAGTTTTCTTGGCAGGAATACTGGAGTTCCTACTCCAGGCGCCTACAAGCACCTGGTATTCCCTGGTGGTCTCCCATTCAAGTACTAACCAGGGCCGACCCTGCTTAGCTTCCATAGAAATCTGTAAAAAAGTGACCCTCGATGTTTTTTCTTCTTCTTCAAAAAATGGGAACCAGCAATCCTTTGAGGAGACGGTTGGTTCCGGAATGCGTTAGAATTGTCCTCAAAGCCGGAGACAATGAGGAGAGAGCGCCGTCATTTGGGGCAGGATCGGAAGAGAAGGTGATGATCAAATGCACTTGGAATTTAGGACGTGAAGGGAGCGGAGCTCAAGTTTTCTGGCTCCCTTCGCGAGAAGATGGAGAGCAGCGGCTTGTGAAAAATAGCGTCGCTGTCCGACGGGAAGGAGTTTGCCAAAAGAGAAAGATCATTCTAAACGGTCAAAATAAAGAGGGAACACATTAAAACTCCGCGATGCCTCTCTCGCACGGCTCGACTCAGTTCGGCCGCACCATCTCGGCGCTCGCCGTCTCGACATTCAAAGGCCAATAGCACTCCTGTGGGCTAACGCCAATCCTGCCCTTTTAACCCCCCCTCCCCTTTTCCGCATTTCATTACTTTTTTGCTCGCTCTCTCCCCCCTCCCCCCAACCTCCAGGCTCCCCCTTTCCCTCGCACGAGCGCTCTCCAGAACATCAACCGCCACAGGCAACGAAGGTACAAGTAACGGAAACTCAGCGAGGCGCCAGGGCGCCTGCGCCGCTCCAGTCCCTCCGCCCTCGTTCCCGCGCAGCATGCTGGGCATGGTAGTTCTTTCTCTGATTCCGGCCTGGAGGGAAGAGCAGGCGGGGGAACTTCACTTCCCGAAATGCTTTTCGCCCGCCTGCTGTTCCCCTCTCGGGCGGGCGGCGGAGGCTGCTGAGGAGTGTGTGTGTGCGTGTGTGGGTCTGGGTGGTGCTCGAAGTGGGAGCGGCGGTAAAGGAGATGCGTGTGAAGCCGCCCAGCCCCGGGAGCTGAGGAGAGGCGGACTGTCCCCGGAACCGCAAGTAAGTAAGTCGCCGTCGGCAGCAGCGGCGGCGGCGGGAAGAAGCGGGGAGGCTCGAGCGGGGCAGCGTCGAAAGTTCTGGCGCTCCCGCAGAGGCGGCGGCGGCGGCAATTTCCCCAGCCAGCCTTCACGGGATGTGGTGGGTGGGGAGCGACGCGAAAGCCGGAGGAAAAGTAGGAGGCGCGGGGTGGGGAGAGTCGAAGCTCGCCCCCTGTTTCCCCCGCCTCGGGATGGCGGTGGTGGTGGTGGCCGCTCCCCCCAATCCAGATGTGGAGGGCGGGAGTGGGTGGGCGCCCAGATGTGGCGAAGTGGGGCAGGCGAAGCCCTCGCCGAGGCCACCTCGTCTCGCCCACCCTGCTTGAGAGAGAGAGAGAGAGATGCTGAGGGAGGCAGAGGTGGAGGCTGCACGATCTGCTGCTGCTGCTGGTGGTGGTGGTTTTTAGTCGACTCCCATCCAAAGTAACTTTCTCCTTGCCTCGCCTCGTCGGGACTCGAGAAGGGGGAAAGAGTTCCCTCTCGCTCCACCCAACCCCGTCGGGCGAGGAAAAGAGGCTTCAATCCCGAGCCTTGAACCTGGTCCTGCCTCAACTCCCTTCGCCCGGAGCCCGGTAGCGCCCGATGAAAAAAGGCTGGCGAGGTGTTTTTTGTAAGGACCTCGCGCTCTCTTTTCCCTCCCTCTTGCTCTCAACTCGGCAACCTGTTGGCATCGCCTGCGAATTAACCAGCGCCGCTCAGGCCTAGATCAGCCGAAAAGATCCTTGGACGCTTCCTTCTGAGCCAGCAATTGCCTAAAGTCTCCCAATGAAGATGTTCTTTGCTTAATCCCATGTATTGATTTATTGATTGATTGTATTTCTAGACCGCCAGATTTCCCAAATAGGTTTACAAGAAAGCAAATGAATCAGTAATTAAAAGCAAACAAAACAATAAGCAGCAAATACAAAAACATAAACTAAACATACTACGGAATAGGAAAACTAAGGGATAGAGAAATTGAGAAAAAAAGAGTGGGGAAACGAACATGACATCACCCATCACCGAAAGCTGTCAGGGAATCCATTTGGCACATTTTACATGGTAGTTTGTTCCACATCACGGGACCAACCACCGAGAAGGCTGATTGCAGGTGACAACCTTACAGGCCTCATGGGGAGTGACCATGCAGAGCGAAAGCGCCAAGGATGCTCTGATGGAATAGGCCGACGCTGACCCTTGGGAGATCCGCTCTGCCAGATACTCAGCCCAACCCATGGAGGGTTTTGTAAACCAAAACCAATACCTTGAACCTTATCCGGGAGGCCACATGTAGCTAATGTACGCGGGCCAGAATTGGCATGATGTGGTCAAAACGACCCGCACCAACCAGCAATCTGGCCGCCACATTTTGCAGTCGCCGGACTAGGGTCAGGGGAAGTCCCATGTAGAGAGCATTGCAGGGAGTCGCCATCAAGGTACAGGCGAATCTGGGTGATAAGCCTAAACTGGTAAAAGGCCGACTTGGACATGGCAGCCACCCGGGACTCCAGGGATAATGCCGGGTCCAAGACAACGCCCAGACTCCTCACTCTATCAAGCAGCTGGAGGGTAGACCCCCCCCCTGACTGGGAAGTGGGCTACCGTACCCATCCGGTCCCCCCCTAAATAACAGAACCCTGGTCTTTTTGTGGTTGGGTTTGAGCCTGTTGGACCTGGTCCATTCCAGCACGGCATCCAGGCAGCGATCAAGGGTCTGGACCGCCTCCATTGCAGGGGTGGAAAAGGAGATATAGAGCTGCGTGTCATCAGTGTTCCTTTATACAGAGGCAGTGGTGTACGTTGTTGGTTCCCAATCCTGGGTCCCAGCTGGGCTGCAACTCCCATAAATCCTGAAGTTTCTTGATAGGTTGGGTAATCCCATAAAAAGGCAGTGGAATTTGGGACCCTCAGAGCTATAAGTGGGGTATAACTGGGAAGTAATGGAAATGTAGGTAGAAGTTTTAAACTTGTGCTTGGTTTCCATAACCCATTTTATGCTGAGAGGCTTTGTGAGGGTTTGGCACAGTGGTTCACAATCTAGACATCCCTTATGTTGTTTGACTGCAAATCCCAGCATCTTTCACTGTTTTCTATACTAGCTGAGGCTTTTTGGGAGCTAAAGCTAGCAACATCTGGGGACCAAATGATGGGAAAGACTGGATCAAGGCAGCATTGCAGTTAGGAGGAGTGTAATGTACTGTACCCTCCTCCATCCTTGCTTTATTTCATGGTCAGCCTTTTGGAGTTTGGATTTGCTTAAAATTTTATTCTCGTTATTGAATTGAAGCTCAGTATATGCATATTTCTTTTGTTAACAAGCAGTTCCCTTTTTCAGAGAATGTTTGTATGGTGTTTAGGTTTGCAGTGTGCTAATAGCACAGAATCCAGCCACCGGTTGGTTTTATAGACAGTGTTGCAAACTCAGGGTACAGTCTGATGCATATGTACCAGAAAGTGATTTCTACTGAACTCTAGTGCTATTTCAAACTGCACAACCTCCTTATTAATTAGCATATATTTTTCTGAGTATCCTCTCTCCTTTTAACTGCCCCAGAGTGGCAGGAGCAGGTCAGTAGCATGAGGAAAATGCAGTGTAAATACAGTTATAGTCTGAACATCAAGAAAGCTCCTTGAAGAACCACCTGTGTGAGATAAAACTCTAGCCAGACTTGGCTGTTATATGAAGAAATAACAGCTGTCAGGATCCAAGCCCCATTCCTGATTTTTTGTGTTGTTTTTGTGCCAAAGTTTCATTGTCATCTTTCCTGTGCTGGATGGCTAAGAAAATACTATTCCTCTATTCTCTGCTTGGAGAGTGGCATTTTAGCCGCAGGACTTGGGTCACTAAACCAGGCTTCCGTTTTACCTGGAAGGTGATACCATGCAACTAAATCAAAGCAGTTACTGTACTCACTTACTTCTAGTATACCAAGATTTGAGTGAAGGTTCATCATATTTATTAGAACACAAGCAAAAATACTTTAAACATTGGCAACCTACTTCTGATTTGTGAAATTTGACTTGGTAAAACAGCAGAAGCTGGGAACAAGACTTCCGTCAGCAAGGGAGTGAAATGGATAAGGATTTGAACTGCACTGATTACATAAGGCTTTGACAATTTTTGACTTTCAAAAGAATTCTTCACAGTGTAGCTGTTAATAATCATATGTGGTTACAAAGAGATATTTCATGAGTTGATAACACTTTGTAGTCCTAAATGGACCAGTTTGGAATGTCATACCAATTTAAAAAGTGGAAGAGAGCTGTTTCTAAATTGAAATCATGATCTGATCACCATGGTTTTTCCTTTCACGTGGCAAATATGGACTGATCATTTATTTTGTGCAAGGTTTAGAGTAGTACTGAAATTCTCACTGGGCAAAACACAGTAAATCTTGGCAAGATATAGGGAAGCTATGCAGTGTGGATTCTTGACCTGGTTTTTTGCAATTTCTGTTGGCCAGACTGTCCCCTTTTGTATATTTGGATTTCTTTTTTGAACTTAATGGAAGTAAAAATCACTACACGGTGGAGCTCCTAGTTCTGTGGATTTTTGTGAGCTGTTCTGGAATGGTTGCTTTAAATGCTGCATTGTGTTCCTCCTTTCTTTATTCATCCAGATCTCTACATGGAATGCACTTATACATTGGCAGTGAGAGCAAGAATATGAGTGGTACTCACATAGCTTAATTTTTAGTGACATACATTCTGTCCTTCTTTACATTGATTATAAAATTCTTATCCATGATCCAGATTTATTTAAATCACTGCAGATTCCTTCCCTCACTCCTGGCCACTCATTCTTTATTCAGTGCCCAGAGGATAGTGGGCTGTCCTCTTCCTTCTTTGAATGAATTATACAACTCCAGATGCTTAAGAAGACATCTAGATTCTGAGAGACCCTTCGCATCCTGGCCACCAATTTTTTGAACTGTTGCCGTCTGGCAGGAGATATAGGACTCTTAAGTCACGGACAAATAGATTAAAGAACAGTTTTTATCCCAGAGCGGTATTTAAGTTAAATGCGATGGTTTTAGCATCATCCTTAGCAGTTTTCAAGTAGTGTTTTAAATTTTATAAGTGGCTTTAAGAGTTTTTAATATATTGTATGGTATTTTATGTGTTTTGTATGGTGCCTTGTTGTTTTGAGTGTGCGGTGGAACAGCACTCTAATTTCGTTGTGCATACCTTGCATATGCATAATGACAATAAAACTCTATTCTATTCTGTTCAGTTCAGTTCAGTTCAGTTCAGAATGCCTCTGCTGAAATGTTTGTTTCTAATTGTTCTGGCCATGTTGCCTTTTTTCTTTGTGCATTCTTCATTGATGTGGACCCAAAGTGTCTGTCACAAAGAAGTGCTGGATAGCTCAGTGGCTCAAGTATCTGGCTGCGGCAGGGGGCAGAGTTTGGGTGTTCGGTTTCCCACTGTGCCTCCTTCACAGGGGCTGGACTTGATACATAATGTCCAGCTCTGCAATTCTAAGATGATGTTGATAGTTATTATTTTCAGTGGATATTATTAAGGGGCGGGAATTACATGCCCTGTGGGCAACATGCAGCCTGTTAAGGCCTCTGATGTGCCGCCTTGGCAAGCAATATTTTTTCCAGCCTCAGAATGACCAGCTGTGCTTCTAGTGGGTTCTGAAGGGCATAAGTATCAATTGTAAGGCTATTTCAGACTTCCCTTTAAGGATCTGGAATAGGTTTTTTTTTTTCATAACTGGTCATTTCTCAGATTGAGAAAAGAGCTATTAGAGGTCTGGAGTATTGCTGGAAATGATTTGGCTTTAACTCCTTGACCCTACAACTAACTGCTCACTCCTTGTCTAATTTATGAGTGAGACTGGACATAACCATTGTAAGTAGACAATGACCAATAGATCAGCAGTTAGGCCTTGATTGACCTGTGGACTTGTGGTACTAGACTTTCCCCCCCATTCAAGACAGTGGTGCGATTCTTAAGAGCATATACTTATGCTGAGTATCCAAAGAAATAAAGAAAAGAAAAATATGCTGCTTATATACCACCCTATAGTGCCTATAGTGGAGCTTATAGTGGTTCTTATATACCACCCTATAGTGCTTATAGTGCTTATAGTGGAGCGAGCTCCCGCTGGTAACCCCAGCTCCTGCCAACATAGCAGTTCGAAAGCATGTCAATGCAAGTAGATAAATAGGTACTGCCATAAAAGGCGGGAAGGTAAAAACAGTGTTTCCTTGCAGCTATGCCAGCCACATGGCCATGGACTTGCACAACACTGGCTCTTCCGGCTTGAATACGGAGATGAGCACTGCCCCTAGAGTCGGACACGACTAGCACGCATGTGCGGGGGGAACCTTTACCTTTTTATAGTGCTTAAAGCTCTCTCTGGACAATTTACAATTTAATTATGCTGGGTACAGATTGCCCACACAATATGCTGGATACTTAGTTTACCAGTTATCGAAAGGTCACTCAAACTCAAGGTAGCTACCTGAACCCACGACTGAACTCAGGTTGAGAATAGAGTATTCACTACAGTACCACAGTTTAACCATTGCACTAATGAGGCTCAGTTTCAGCAGTGGCATGTCTGTTAGGGCAAGGAGAGTATGGTCCTACCTCAGGCAACAATTGGCCATTTCAGTTCTGCTTCCTCTTTAGCAAATCACTACAAAAGAGGGAGTCTGAAATCTAAACAATTGCAAAATAGTAAAAACTCCATATGATTATTAGACACAGTGTAATAACGTCACTAGCTAAACATACAGTCTATTGACTCTGTAGTGACATTAAAAACGCTTCTCTTTCGCGAGGCCTTTGGCAAGCATTTATTATTATTATTATTATTATTATTTTCGCTTCTCTTTGCCGCCATCAATACTTATTTATTTTATTTATTTATTTTTGCATTTATATCCCGCTTATCTTCAAACGAACTCTAAGCGGCTTACAAGGGCTATGTTAGCCATACAAGTACAAGGATAAACAAATAAAATTACAACAATAAATTTAAGAACAGTAAAACTTGTTTTAAAACTTGCTTCTAAGTAACTCGCCTCCCTCTAGAAGGCGATGCTAGGGCGCCTATGTGCTTTGTGTTTTTAAAAACTGTCTATAACTGTTTTATTGCTTACTCTGTTTTTGGTATGTTATATTGTATTCTGAATATTGCACTCTGTCGCCTCTCTGTAAGCCGCCCAGAGTTCCTCCGGGAAGATGGGTGGGATACAAATGCAATAATAAATAAATAAATAAATAAATAAATAAATAAATAAATAAATAAATAAATAAATAGGGCGGGCCAAATGCATTAATTAATTAATTAATTTTATTTTAGAGTATTTTTACCCCTCCTTTCTCCTTGGAAAAGGACCCAAGGCGGTCCACATTAATGAGGGATAATATACAGTCCAGTACAATTAAGACATGCTCAAGTATTTGAGAACAAGGAATTGAGGGACATCTTACAGCATTAATAGATAACATTACATTAAAGCTACAAGGTTATATGTAGTTATAAACACAAAGTCTATGTGAAACTACAGATTCATATAAAATACACATGGTAGTCCATCATTCAGGGAAAGCTTGCCTGAAGAGAAAGGTCTTTGCCTGTTTCCGGAAGGACAACAGAGATGAGGCAGTCCTGGCCTCTGGTGTGAGGGAGTTCCAGAGTCTGGACGCAGCAGTCGAGAAGGCCCTTTCATGGGTTCCCACAAGACGCACCTGTGAGGGTGGTTTTGAGAGTGCGGTAGATGTTCAAAAAAGAGAGTGGTGACAAGGAAGACTATGTTCTAAATAATAATATTGCAGTGTTTCGAATAAAACTATGTTTAGAATTGCATCCCTGTTCTGTCTGGCAGCAGCGCTGCAATTTCTTGGGAAGAGGTGTACCTCATCTTTTAAAATAGAGAGGCCCAGGATGGAACTGGGGATGGTTCGCATACAAAGCTAGTACCATTGAGAAGTAGTTTATTCCTAATGTATCTTTAATCTAAAAATGAAAGAAGAACTAGACAGTGACCTGAGCATTTTGAGTACAGTATCATTTCTGCTTTTAAATAGGCTGACTGTGGTGTTATGTAACGCTCTGAGGATATGCGAAATAAATGTTGTTGTTGTTTTTCCCCACTAGGCAATATATTACAGTTCAAAATGCTGCAGATTACCACTGTGAAGCCAGCACCTCAGTTTGCAGTACTTGTGTTCATAGAAATTTTGTTCCTTCCTTTCGTAAGATGAGCATCCGCCAAAAAATGAAATCCTGGAGGGTAACCTTATTTTCTTCTTTATGGTCTCTGTGATTCATACATATGGGAAGAGCACCTGAAAGCAGAGCAGATTCTCCAAGACAGTATTTATGACCCAGACTGTTATCCACATTTTCTTTTAAACCCACAAGGACATCGGCATAAGTTATAACATTGTACATGTGGCTTTTGATAGGCTTTCTGCCCTCAATAAAGTCTAAGGTTGTTTGACACATAGTGGGAAGAAGAGTGTCTATGAAAGAACAATGCCCATTTCTGCTGCCGAAGAGAACAGTTTCATAATGACGGAAGCCTCTCCCAACATCTGGATGTGGTGCTAAAGGCAAAGCATTTTTCATCAGCTGATGTGAAGGCTGTGCAAAGAGGACCTTTCATTAAAATAACTTCTGGCCAATATAATCTTAAACACCATCATGCACAGAATGAAAAGGAAGATCAAGATGACTTTGACAGGACACTTTCTTGAATTGTAAACGGGAAGGACAAGATTACACTTGCAACATTCCAGGGGAAAGGAGAAAGCAACACATTTTCTTGACTGCTGGGCAGGTTTTGATGGACCGAAATCAAGGCAGATGTCATCAAACGAATCTTCTCCTCCATCTGTTCAGAAGTTTTCCCCCTCTGTGTCCCATGCTGCTGCTCCATCAACCCCCTCTTTATCCTCCAGTCCGCAGTCGGGGCTCTCAGGACGGTTGTCCAATGGCAGCTTCAGCACTCCAAGCCTCACCAATTCCAGGGGATCCGTGCATGGCATCTCCTTTCTCCTGCAGATTGGCCTCACTCGCGAGACTGTTACAGTTGAAGCCCAAGAGCTCTCCCTGTCTGTTGTCAAAGACCTCGTGTGCTCTGTAGTTTATCAAAAGGTACAGTACAACATATAATGTTACTGATTTTAATTGTTCTACTGCTCTCATCTGTATCTTGATTCAGGATACAGGGTATGTGTTGGGAAGAACATAATAGTTTCCATTCCTCATCATTCTTGTCTTCCTTCAGGTGCTGAGTGTGAACTCCTACAGGGGATAGCCTGCATAGGTAATAATAATCTTAATAATAAAAATCTTAGCATTACAGAGCTGGAGGGGACCCTATGGATGGAGTCCATCCTCTGTCTGGAAGGCACACGGAGAGCTCTGTCTCCGCAGCCAGCTAGAAAGGCTGCTGCAGAATTCCATTCTCAACATCCTGGAGGGCAACAAAGATGATAATGCTTGCAGAGAGGGTTGCGCTGGTGTGCTTGTCAGCATTCTCACTACCCTTGCACATTGATTGAAATGAACACCCGAAAAGGGCTTTTGCGAATCAGAAATATCTAAGTGGAACTTCCCACGGCTACCTTCTACCTGTTGACTCTCAGAACAGTCCCAGTTTGTTCACTGGAGCCTTCTCCCACGTAAGAGGGCATGATTTTGCGGCCTTGTTGTTGAGAATCCTGTGTTACAAGTTGAAGAGAAACACTGACACTTTTCACAACATTATTATTCGTTTGCCTTTATAAATTGACTTGAACAGTGCCAATAGGTTTTTTATGTGGGTCAATACGCACACAATATGATTTTCTTATCAAATTTCTTATATTTGCCTTGTATTCTCGCCTTCTTCAGAGGGCCTCAGAATAATACATTAGTATATGGCAGTCTTGAGCAACAGGGTTCATTGAAAGAGAAGGGCTGATTATATTGCTGGTATATCCCCCCCCCCCCATGGGAGTGGCACATACAGAGAAATTGGGAGTGGGTGACGGGAGAATGAAAACAGTGCAGAAATTCAGTGATTGTTCTCAGACTCTCACTGGGTAGAACATTAGGGGAGAGGCCTCAAGATAAGAAGGCAATGATGATTTGCCTGAATATACACACTGTAGAAGAGTTATCAGCCAAAGAGGCATTTAAAGACGTCTTTCATATTTGAAGTTGGAGCTCAGACGCCTGCTTTCTGAGGCAAGATTTGGGAGTCTCTATTTTATGATGCACTGTGTTTATCGGTACCGTAGGACTTCTGTATCCACAGGATCAGAATCTGTGGTTTCAGTTATTCACAGTTTATTGCAGCCTTATATATAGCATACTAGGGATTGGGCCTTGTGGCCTTTGTTCTGTACCTTTTGACTTTGGCCCTTCCTTGTTGTATATACATGTTGCCACTGTCCATGGATTCAGGCATTCACAGTAGATTGTGGAATGGATCCACCTCAGATATGGGGGTTCCACTATTCTACAAATTCATCAGTCATGGCTCTTCTAAAGAACTGGGAGTGAAAGTATGTCACAAGACTCTAAATATTTTTGGCCTCTTCCTGTTAAAATTAGGAAGATTCTGTTCTGCTCATGGTAAGATGTGCTTATTTATTGTAGAATGCGCAGTAGGTTGCCCCTTAAAAACATGTCATATGAAGAACATCTACTACAAATGCCTTGCTAGGATATGGCTGTTGTATGGGTTTGAGTACTTGCTAGCATGAGTTATGTTCTTTTCCCATTAAACGATTTTAGATGAATAAACACAGTTATTACATTGTTAAAATGCTTGATCATACTCAGTGTTTAAACATGAAATGAGGGGACATAAGTACAGTAGTTCCCTGTTTATCGTTAAGCTCTCTGACCACCCATGATAAAGGAAAATCTGCAATATGCGAACACCTCCCGTTGCATTGTTTCTAAAGAGATCGCCTCATGGAGCCTCTCCCCACTCCTGCAGCCAGGATTCCCTAGTCCCAATTGCCTCCTTTGCAAAAATGTTTCCTACATGGAGCTTGTCCACTCTCCTTCTGCAGCCCAGATTCATGCACCCCAATCACCCCATTGGCAAAAAGGCCTCCTCCACAGAGCCTCTTCCCACCCCAACCACCTAGTTTGCAAAAAGATGTCCTCCAGATAGGTTCTCCACTCCTATTCTGCAGCCAGGATTCTCCAGTCCCAATTGCCTCCTTTGCAAAGAGGTCTCCTCCATGGAGTCTCTCCACTCCCATCCTGCAACCTGGATCCCCCTGCCCCAATCACCTTGTTTGCAAAAAGATCTCCACAGAGCCTCTCAACTCCCATTCTCTAGCCAGGAATTCCCAGTCCCAATTGCCTCCTTTGCAAAGAGGTCTCCTCCACGAGCCTCTCCACTCTCCTTCTACAGCCCAGATTCCCTCACCCCAATCACCCTGTTTGAAAAAAAAAAAAATCCACGGAGCCTCTCCACTCCCATTCTGCAGCCAGGATTCCCCATTTCCAATCACCTTGTTTGCAAAAAGGTCTCCTGGCTGCAGAAGGGGTGGGGAGAGGCTTTGTGGAGGAGATCTCTTTGGAAACAAGGTGATTGAGGGGAGAAGCTCTGTGGAGTAGATCTCTTTGAAAATGAGGTGTTTGGGGCAGGGGTGGAATCTCGGCTACAGCAAGGGAGGGGAAAGACTCCCTGGAGGAGACCTCTTTGGGGGCAAGGGAGAAGGTGGTAGCCAGGATGGTGGGGAGAGGCTCCTGGAGGAAGCCTGTTTGCAAACGGCAATGGATGGGATGGGAGGGAATCCTGGCTGCAGCAGGGGACTGGAGAGGCTTCCTGCAGGTAACCTCTCTCTAAATGAAAATCTGCGTTATATCGAGACTGCAATATACGAACCGCGATGTAGCGGGGGACTACTGTAATACATTACTATTGTGTATGGATAAGATGGTTTGCTTTCCTTCTTATTTGTGCCTTTCTGGATTCATTTCTTGCTGTGTAGCATTGTTCGGTGTAGTTTTTGCTTGCCTTAGTTTTCATTGATTTTTTTAAGAGGAGTTTAAGTGACACTTGATCTTAAGAGATACAACTCCTTCATTGTCCTCATACCCCTGCAAATCACACTTGAGAGATAATAGTTTCTTTTGTGTCATTTTGGTACCTTGCCACGATCATTTGTGTAGTTTACTTCCATGTGTGGGCAATATGCTTAATTTTGGCTGTGTTGAAATCCTATCATTTGCTTTTCAAGTGAATGTGCTATGCTTTCTCTTTGGAATCTCTTTTGTATCTATGAGAGATATATGGAACCAAAGTATACTTAAGGAATACATTGAAATTGCATGTTGTCTAACTTAACTGAAGAATAACGTCTTATCCAAGTTTGGAAAAGTTGAGTGTTGTTACACTAGCTGCACAACAAAAACTAAAATCCTCAGATGAGCAACATTTATATTAGGGCCAGTTATAGTTTCACAGTGCTATTCAGGTTTTGAACTTGCTCAGATTCAAAAGCTTAATTTACTACTGTGAATCTATAAAGGCTGATATTGCTTGCCTTTGATTTTGGACCTAACATAGCAGTCTGCATTTTTTTTCACTTCCTGTTGAATTTCGGTCAGATGGCTCATCAAACAAAGCCGATAGATTTGAGATTCAGTGCTTGAAAAAAACCCTGAATATAATAAATCCTTGGTGGCTCTTTATAAATTCAGCTTAAAAAGCTATAAAATGTTAACTCGTTGTTAATAAAATGTAGCATATATCTACCTGATTGTGATGATCAATGTAGCTATCTCTCTTCAAGAGTAAATAATGTGTATATATGCCACATGCATATTCAAGATAATTGTTACAGCTTGGTTTCAGATTTATTCATACTTAGAATTGATCCATTGTGTCAATAGGTCTGACTTAAGCACATGTGAATTTGAATCCAACCGTGCAAGAAGTGGGATTAAATTAGGGTAACAATACACAGGCTGTCCCCTAGAAGTGAATTGTCTAAAGGAAAAAAGTACAGTATGGGTTGGAATGAAAGAGAAAGAGCTCTGGAAGAAAGAAACAAAACAAAGGCTGTGGGGGTGGGGGTGGGGAGGTGGGGGAAGCCAGGTCCAGGGAACCTGAAACAACTAGCTTCTTTACAGTAAACTGAGTTGGTCATGTTTGAATCTCTTGCTGGTACATACCAAATCTTTTTCAGGATTTCAGGGAAGGAAGAGAATGTTGCAAATTCATTTAGCAGAAAACAGCACAGTGCTGTGTGCATTAAAATAAATATATATACTGCATATATATAGACCAATCTTTTAGATCATAATGATATGACTTGATCTTCATCAGCTATCACATTGATTTTTGCACCTTTCTTTTCCATCCTTCCTCAGCACTGTCACATCCAGCTTTGCATATGTGCCTTCATAAGGCACTTTCTGCCAACACGTTGTCTCTACCATTGGATATTTTGTGCATGATCTATACTACCAACAAAATTCTCCCAATACTTTGGAACCAAAGGTGGCACTGAACAGAAAAGAAAGAAAAGCAAAGAGGTCAGTTGGCAAGGTGGTTTAAAGATAATATCCACATAAAAGCAGGAAATTCATTGAATCCAGCTGGGGTTTGCTTCTGATTGAATTTCTTACTCCCAGTGCTTAGGATCCTGTGCACGGAATCGTAAGAGCAAGTATCTTGGGGGCCAGTGAGCAGTATGAGAATTAACTTGCCTTGGATGAGGCTGTGGCAGTAACATGGCTGCAAACCCCACACCTGCCTACTTGAGATGAAAACCCACCTGAAACGGGACAAAATTTCCATTCCTGAGGGGGAAAAACATGTTGATTTTCACTGCAGGCCACCCCTTCTAGCTGCTGTGTGAACAGGGTGTTTTCCTCTTAGAAACAGTTATTTCAGGGAAGTTCCAAGAGAAACCTTCTTAAATGCTTTTTCAAGACCAAAACCAAGCTGGCAAGAGTGGGTGAACAAAACTTTAAAAAAAAATTCTAAGGGGAAGCCTTGTTTACTTGCTGTTAGAAGTTCAACGTGGAGTTGTCTTGCTCTCCTCAACCAAGCTGCTCACTCTCCCGTTGCTTAGAGAGCTATATGTGATATATTCCTGTGGCTTACTGGAGGTGGAAGCAGTAAATTGGGCTCCCTCTTCCTTTCCAACTCTCCTGTCAGAGCTACAAAGCAAATGCACTTTTAATGCCACATGGCCCAAATCCCTGACATGCATGGTTTCTCCTTTGCTTCTCCCACGGTGCTGTTGGTGTTGGAATAGTCAGCATACTACAAAAACACGAATATAAAATGCTTAGTATTCCATTTAGCAGTAGAGAATTAATGTTCATCCAGTTTAATACACAAAGCCAAATATTCCTGAGTGACTCCTGTGGAGTGGTAAGGCTGTGTTTCAGCGGTTCCGAACCTTGGGTAACCCAGGTGGACTGCAGTTCTCAGAAGCCTTTGCCACAAGCTGTTCTGCCCATGGTTTCTGTAGTCCAAGAACAAGTGGGGACCTGAGATTGAGAACTACTGATGCATTTGATAATTTATGGAGCATTCCACCTGAATGTTCTTCCTGTGCTTGGTCTGGTATATTCTTAGTAAGGGCACGTTGCAGGAGCCCCAGTACATGTGAACGGGAGAGCAAGTTGTTGTCCATGTGCAGGTGGGGGATGGACTGATAGTGAGTTTGATACAAATGGGCAAAAATCATATTATGTAGCATTATATATTGCACTAGAGTGCAGCCTGTTGAATTGGTGGGGATTTGATGAGTCAACTCTATTAAGTTCCATTGAGTCAAATGAACCTGCTCTAACTGTGAGTTACTTTTAGTATTCTAAGTTGCAGTTAAAGTAGGCCCATTTAAATAAGTGGAACTTATGGAAGAGTTGACTCACCCATTAATTCAGTGGGCTGACTCTGGTGTGATTTATTGTGCTCAGTAACAGGAATATGGCTGTTTGCAGAAACTGACTTCAGTATGTGGTAATAGGAGGCCAGTGTGTGGGAGCCATGAGAGGTGATAGGGCTCTTGGCTGCCCAAAATGGTAACTGTTTTCCGAATATGTTTTTCTCTGTGTAGAAGGCATTCTTATGCTTGATCTGTCTTTTCATTTTCTTATTGAGTTCATTCTGATGTATTTTTTCTTGATTCAGTCTTTTCAGTTTGCTTCTTTCTGTCCTCTCTTGGCAGTCTCCCCTGAGTTGACACTCAGAAGAAATTCATAAGCACATCATATAGAGAGTCAACTGTACTGTAAAATGAGCAGAACGTCAGAATCTGGTTATGTTCCCTTCTTTTATTTAGTACAGCAGTATCAGGATGAAACCTTTGATTATGCCATCCACAGCTGCAGAATGAGCACATGTACAAGCAGGCAGAAAACATCTGATAAGGAAATAGGGAGGAAGGGTCATGATTTGCAGTGGATTTTTCTCCTGGTACATTGGTGGCTATAAGAGCACAGGAAGGTCAAATAAGTGGATCTGATCTTGGCCAGATATTTTAATTGTCTATACCAGTGATGGTGAACCTTTCAAAATCCACTCCCCCCCCCGCAAAGTGCCAATATGGCAATTTAACCTGAATACAGTCGTAACCTAGGTTACAAATGCTTCAGGTGCTACTCTTCGGGAAAGCAATGATCAAAGTGCAGGTTTTTGAATTTCCCGTGGCCTCAGCACCCTCGCCTATGGCCGCAGGTAATTCCAAAACCTATTATTTGATCCTCGCTTTCCCAAAGGGTAGCACCCCTGGTCTTTGATCCTCATTTTCCTGAAGAATACCACCCTTTGGGAAAGTGAGAATCAAAGACCAGGCTTTTGAATTTCCTGTGGCTTCAGCACCCTCGTTGTGGCCGTGGGAAATAAAAAAACCTGCTCTTCGATCCTCACTTTCATGAAGGGTAGCACCTGATCTACCTCTCTGCCCTGGACAGGGAGGCGGATGGGTGCTACACCATCCGGAAAGCCAATGGGGAATAGCAGCAGCTTGTGGGCTCATTTGTAGCCCCAGTTTACTGTCCAGCCACGCTGCTCTGAGCATCCCCGAAGTGGTGTGGCTGGAGAGTAAACTGGTGCTTTGAAAGACCCCACAAACTGCTGCCTCTCTTCACGGAATCTTTTCAGCAGTCTTGAAATGGCTCTGTGTAGAGAGCCGGGCGAAGGGGGGCAGCAGTTTGTGGGCTCCTTCATAGCCCCAGTGTAGTCTCCACCCACGCCGCCTTTAGGACACCCAGAGCGGCGTGGCTGGAGAGTAAACCGGAGCTACGAACGAGCCCACAAGCCACTGGTTCCCCTTTGCCTGCCTCTCTGCACAGAGTGCAGTGTCGTGCTCCGTGCAGAGGGGGAAGTGACGTGGCTGTAAGGAGGTGATTTTATATGCCCACAGAAAGGGCTCCGCGTGCCACCATTGGTAACCGTGCCATAGATTTACCAGCACTGGTCTATACACATTGAAACAAATGCCTAAATTCAGATTGTGTGTGCCATATACTGTAGCAGTATTGTTCAGCAGGAAAGTATTTCTCTGCCAAGATGGAACTTCTAGCACTCCTGTTAGACTCTTGCCTGTTATGCTCTTTCATACCTGGCAGAACTGTCTTTCTCATTATGTCATCAAATTTGTTGGAGTTGGGCCATACATAGCTAATGGTAACATCTCAATACTTATATTTTTAAAGTGGTCCTCTCAGCCTAGGGACGAGATAAATTGCATAGACCAGGGGTGCCCAAACTTTTTGTAAGGAGGGCCAGATTTGGTGGCTGAGAATGTGTCAGGGGCCGGTTGCTCCCCGACCCTGCCACCCGACTGCAAGCCCCACCTACAGACCCATAAGCCCCCACCCACTGACCCCTTGCAACCCCACCCACAGGAAGGAAGGCGGGGACCAAGGGAGGGAGGGAGCGAGGTGGAAACCAAGACAGGAAGGAAGGAAGGTGGGGAACAAGGAAGGGAGGGAGGGAGGTGGGGACCAAGGGAGGGAGGAAGGGAAGAAGGAAGGTGGGGACCAAAGGAAGCACAGGGAGCCCTGGCCACAGGTCGCCCCTTGCAAGAGGCGATCTGTGCGACCTTGCACCCCCCCAAGCTCCCCAGCGGTGGCGATGGCTTGCCCACCAGCCCACCCCAAAGCTCCTTGGCGGTGGCAGAGGCCCGCTGGCCTGCCCACCCCCACACATTCCCCTGCGGTGCAGGTGGCGGCTGACCGCCCGTCCACCCAGCTGCCCAAGCTTCCCAGCGGTGCCGGTGTTGGCAGAATATTTTTTTTAAAAAAAAACATGAGGCAAAGGAGGGGTAGGCAGGGGCAGGCCAACCAGCTGCGGGCCACTCAGAATGGCCTGACGGGCCGGATTTGGCCCCTGGTCCGGACTTTGGGCAGGCCTGGCATAGACCTACCCTGGCCTTGTTGCTGGCTGAATAGCTCAGTGAGTTGTGTCCTTGATTGTGGAGCCAGAGGTTGGGAGTTCAATTCTCAACTATGTCTTGAGGAGAAGAGCCAACCTATATAGTCTTGGGCAAATTACACAGTCCCAAAATGCCTGCGGAAGAATGGAATGGTAAACCACCTCTGAGTCCTGTATACCTAGAAAAATCTTAAAATAGTTCCCATATGTGAGTATTGCCTGGTCAACATATTTTTATTATTATCCTTACCCTGGTCTAAACTTGTGTACTGCATATGTGTCTGGGCTGAGAGACGTTTGAATTTGGAGTTACTTAACTCCTGTCCTTTCCCTCCCTTTCTCTACCCCTTCTCTGTTGCTTCTGCAAGCTGATCTCAACCAGCAGAGTACTGTGCTAGCAGATTTGATATCAACCAGGACAATGGCAGTTTCACGGGCACACAAGTCTTCATCCAATCCTTACAGCCAGC
Source organism: Phrynocephalus versicolor (assembly GCA_023846285.1). Lineage (NCBI taxonomy): Eukaryota > Metazoa > Chordata > Lepidosauria > Squamata > Agamidae > Phrynocephalus > Phrynocephalus versicolor. Next base: position 1,560,234 of record JAHTLZ010000289.1, read on the forward strand.
ATATCTCTGAATTTGGTTGCATGAAGAGTCCCATAAAGGTTGTGTTTAGAGATGTGAAGGCCCGGGAAAAAACCAGAATAATTAGGGGGGGGGAAATGGTTTTTTTTTTCATTTTTCCTGAAGTCTTTTGGTCCCCCCCCCCAGAAAATTGGAAAGATTGAAAAAAATGAAAAAATGATTATGGAATGTTTTATTTTAAGACAGGGTGTTCAAATATTTTCTAAATCATTTCTAAAAATTATGCATAGTATCAGATTATTCTAATTTCTGTGCACTGAGGACAAGCAAGTCCTAGGTTATAAACTGAACTCTTCAAGGCAATAACAAGATGTATTTATTCCTTAGGAGGTGCTGCTATAGAAAGAAAAAGGTTTCACTTTTGTTTTGCATGTGGCTGGGTGTATTTGGTTCTGTTCTGTTCTCTTCACTAGTCCTCAAAGCACTGGAAGAAAATACAGAGCAACAAAAATGATTCTAATTAAATTTCATGCCCATTCATTGAAACTTAGTCCCACTTCCTTCTATGCATTTCCCACCTCTTCAATTCTTTTTATGAGAATGAGGTTTTTATTCTATTTTTATTTAATACTGTGAAGAGGAAATGTGAATTGTTAATTCTGGATTTTTAAACATTGTTTTGTAGAGTTCTGTTTTGGTTCACATAAACTAGTAAACAGCTCAGGAGATTGTTACTCCATTTGTTACTTAAATTTACATATAAATATTATTTAAAAAGTAAATTCTTATTTGTAATAATTGGATACACTATAGTTTAATATGCTAGTCGTGATAATTTGATGCCAAGTCATATGGTCCATAGTCATATTTTATGTTCTAAAGTAACAGTCCTAAAGTAACAGAATGACCTTCAAGCTGTAAAATGGGGTGGGGAGTGCTTATGTAGCATTTTTTCAATTTTTCCGAAAATTTCTGTTTTTTTCACCCCCTTGGGGGGCACAGTTTTTTCCGAGCTTCAAAATTTCTGGAAATTTTACATCACTAGTTGTGTTAAACTGGACTCGTTGTACTCTTTTATTGAAAGGAAGAAATGCATCTGTGGGGATGGAGATTTTCCATTCCCACTAGGATTTCCTCACTGAAATACTTCTAAAAGTTCAAGTGCTCATTCTGCAAGCATTTGCATTCTGGCGGAAAGAAGCCGTTCAAGTGGGTTTAAGGAGAAGTTAAAAATAGGCCATTCTGTAAAACATTTGGCTCACCTACTTGGGTGGCTTGGTGGCTAAGTCTACCTGGCAGGTCTGCCACCTTCACCAATAAAGTAAACCTACTGTCACCCTCCTCATTCACTGTCTGTACTGCTATAATGTGCTGAGATGTTTCTGTGCAGTAGAAAAGTACAGTTCTTGTTTTAGTAAGGACACAATGGAGGCATTCCAAACACAATGCAAGAGGGGAATTAAAGTCTTTTGATACCAGTTTGGTGTTTGTACTCTCTGATATGTTGCAACAAAATCAGTCCTTTTATTCCTCTGTCTCTATGAGTGATCTTTTTACTGGACTCGCATGTATCCTCTTCTTATTCTTTCTGTCCTCCTCTCTGTTACTATTGCTTAGGCTTGGCGAGTGATCCTTTTTTGCTTTCTTCCTTCTTGGTTCTCTCTCTCTCTTTTACTAGAATTTTTTTTCTGTCAACCAAAAGGATATACAGTACTGTATAAACAAAGCAGAAGTTAAGTGTAAAATTTAAGTGTTGCCAAGTTAGCTCTAATGAAGGCTGAAGGAAGTAGAGAAGTCAGAGAGTTTCTTTAAAACTGACAGAACATTTATTTGGAAGAGAGGAAATTGGTTCATACAAAATCAAACTATGACCCATCTAATTTAGTATCTCGTCATGGTTTCAGATAGTGTTTCCTGCCTTGCCTGGCTAGGGATTGAACCAAGATTATTCTTCCTATAAAGTACGTACATGCAGTACTATTTGAACAGTAGTCCTTCCCCAGTTTGACTCTCTTGTGTGAAAAAGTGAAAGCTGCTATCATCGTAAATTAGGACAGTTCCATTCTTGCTTGCTTTAATGTGATTATAATTGTGCATGTGATGCATTTTCTCATGTCTCATTTAGCTGGAGAAGACAATGTGGAACTGTATTTCTCTTAATAGCATCTGGAGACATAAAAAAAGGCTTTACGTTGTGCACTTCATTCTCAATCCCAAATTAGTAATTATAATTGAATTAGATCAGAAGTGCCCCCTCCAACCTACTGTTTCTGTGTATATTATTCATCTTTCCAAGGCTGTTCTTCCATTTTTCACTGCCATCCCACATTTCTGTTATCAGCATTGATGACTCCCCCAGTGTTTCCTGTAACAGTTCATCTTCCTTGTTTTGGCATTCTGTAAAGTGGTGTTTGCCATTTTCTCTTCTTTTCCTAATCTCATGTGCGCTGATGTCTTTGAACGGCCAGCACTCCTCTGATTCTGCATTCTTTGGTTGGAAGCCAGCCTCTCCCTCTTGATAGAGCTTCATTTCTTGAATTGTTACAGCAGGAGCTTCTTAGCTTTGTCTGTTATCCTTAATTGACTTAAAAAGCTAACCTGCTTTCCAATACATTTGGGTGTAAGTTCCCTGTTGGTTCAATATCACATTGTCTTCAAGACTGGTAAGCTTTTCTTAAATATACCAAATCTTATAATAATGGAGCTGGAAATGGCCGATAAACCTGTCAAGTCCCACTCCCTACTCAGTGCAGGAATCCAAATCAAAGTACTGTACAGGTATATCTGTCAAATGGCTGTCTAACTTTCTCTAGAATGCCTCCAACATTGGAGCCCTCAATATCTCCTGAGATAATTGGTTCAATTTTTATACTGCTGTTAACAGATAGGATGTTTTTCCTGATATTCAGCTAAAATCTAGCTTCCTTTAACTGGAGCCCATTATTGGTCTTGCACTCTGGAAAGATCAATACCAGATCCTGCCCCTCCTCCATATGACAGTCTTCCAAGTACAGTATGTGAAAAGCGTTATCATATTTCTTCTAGGTCTTCTTTTCTCAATGTTAAAGATGCCCAGTTCTTTCAGTCTTTCCTCACAGGACTTGCTCCGAGTCCACCGATCATCCTTGTTGCCCTCCTGTGAACTTGTCCCAGTTTGGCTGTGCCCTTCTCAAAATACAGTGCCTATAACTGGGCACAGTACTGAATACAGTGCTGAATAGAGGGGAACTAGTAATTCACAGCTTGCCTAGGTGCCCTAAGCACATCCGATCTCACCTGATTTTGGAAGCTAAGCAGGGTCAGCCCTGGATAGTACTTGGATGGGAGACCACCAGGAAATACCAGGTGCTGTAGGCGCCTGGAGTAGGAAATGGCAAACCACTCCAGTACTCCTGCCAAGAAAACTCCATGGACATGGAATCACAAAGAGTCGGTCACAACTGTAACGACACAACACACACACACACACACACAGAGTAATTCACATGATTTGGATGCTAGACCTCTGTCAATTCTCCCTAAAATAGCATTTGGCATTTTTGCAGCCACATTGCACTATTGGTTCATATTCAGTTTGTGTTCTGCAACAATTCCAAAAGCCTTCTTGTTCATAGTATTACTGAGCCAAGCTACCAATCTTGTATCTATCTGTTTGGTTTCCCCCCAACCCCCAAGTGTAGAACTTTGCATTTATCCATGTCACATATATTTTCATTGTTTTCAGATGAGTGCTCAACCCTATCAAGATCTTTCTGAATGTTGTTCCTCTCTTCAGGGGTGTCATCCACAAATATGATAACCAATCTCTGCAACCTTTCATTTAAGTAATTATTAATTTTTTTTTGAAGAACATTGGCCATAGGACTGAGTTTTGTGGTTTCCCACATATTACCTTCTCTCATTCTGAGAAGGAGCCATTGATAAGTACTTTCTGAGTATGATTCTGTAAGTAACTTCGTACCCACCCAAAAGTTGTTCTCTCTAGTCCACACCTAGCTTGCTAGTAAGTTAGCTTGCTAATCAGAATATCATGGGCATTTTGTCAAAAGCTTTGCTGAAGTCAAGATATGTTATGTCTACAGCATTCCCAACATCTGCCAGTAAGGTTAAAATTATGTAAAATAAGTTTATTTTGGCAGCATTTGTTCTTGAAAAATCCATGTTGACTTTTAGTTATGAATGCAATGTTTTCAAGGTGCTTGCAAAATGATCCCTTTATTGCCTGCTCCAGAATTCTTCCTGTGTTTGATGTTAGACTGATTGGTTTGTAGTTCCCAAGCTCCTATTTTTTTGGCTCTTTTTGAAGATTGCAACAACGTTAGTCCTCATTTGGCACTTCAACCGTCCTCCACTGTGGTTCTGTGAGTTGTTCAGCAAGTTCCTTCAGTGTTATTGGACACATCACTCCTTTTCCTGTTTGAATCACCTGCAGAACACTTTTACTGCTGCTTGTTTCACCAAGTCATCTCTGTTGGTTGGAATCAAGTCAAGGATGGTTAATCCTCTAGTTTCTTCCTCCAGTCTTTGTTGGAGAAAATTATCAGCTACACAAGCCAGGAATTTCTTGGAAGGGCCACGTTTGGCAGAATTTGTCTCCCAACAGATATCAGGATAATTGAAACTTCTCATTAGTACGACATCATTCTCTTTGAAATTCTTGTAATTTGTTTTTCAAAAGTCTCATCTGCATCTTCTTGATTGGGCAGTCAGCAATAAATTCCAGTTACCGCATTCCTTTTGTTTCTTGCATCTATTATAATAATTCAGATTCTCTTGATAGGTCCACAAAACTCATCCCCTTGTATATCTGTTGAGGCATGTGTATTTTTAGTATTTACCACCACTCTGCTTCCTTTTCTGTTCTTTCTGTTCATTTTTAACATGTTCTATCCTGAAATGGTTATATTCTAATTCTGGGAGAGAGTCATCCCACTTAGTTTTAGTTATTTATACCAAGTAAAATTTACTCTCATGAACTAAGATATCAAGTTCTTTTTTTTTTTGTTTCCTATACTTGGCCTTTGTATATACCAGTGCTGGCGAATCTATGGTATGGATGTCCAAGGTGGCATGTGGAGTCCTTTCTTTGGGCACGCAACATCACCCCCTCACAGCCATGGCACTTCCCCTTCCACTAGGAGCATGCCTCTGTACTCCATACAGACAGCTGGGCGAAGGGGAGGCAGCATGTTTGTTCATAGCCCCGGTTTATTCTCTAGCCATGCCACTCTGGGCATCCCAAAATTGGTGTGGCTGGAGAGTAAGCTGGGGCTTCGAAGGAGCCCACAAACCACTACCTTCCCTTCAACTGGCTTTTTTCACAGAGTTGTTTCAAGACTGACAGAATGGCCCTGTGAAGAGAGCCAGTCAAAGGGGAGGCAGCGGTTTGTGGGCTCCTTTGAAGACTTATTTACTTTCCAGCCATGCCGCTTTTGGGATGCCCTGAGCTGCATGGTTGGAGAGTAAACTGGGGCTACGAATCAACCCACAAGCCTCCTCCTCTCCCCCTTGGCTTTCCCAATGGTGTAGCACCCCATCTGCCTCTCTGCCCAGAGAGGGGGATGACGTGCTACTCTTCGGGAATGCCCGGATCGAAGAGCAAATTTTTGAATTTTCCGCGGCCACAGCATCCTCGTGTGACCTGCTCTTCGATCCTCGTTTTCCCGAAGAGTAGCACCCCTGCTCTTCGATCCTCGCTTTTGCAAAGTTTAGCACCCTTTGGGAAAGCGATGACCGAAGAGCAGGCTTTTGAATCTTCTGAGGCCACAGTGAGGGTGTGCTGTGGCCAGGGGAAATTCAAAAGCCTGCTCTTTGATCCTCGCTTTCCTGAAGCACCCAAAGTATTTGTAATGCGGGGTAATACTGTATTCAGATTAAATTGCCATATTGGCACTTTGCAAAAAATAAGTGGGTTTTGAATCACAGTTTGGGCACTCGGTCTCTAAAAGGTTCACCATCACTGTTCTCAATTATTGAATTTCAACAGGCACATTGAATAAGCTCCCAAAATACATAAAGTTTATACATTATCTTCTTTCTTTAATCTAACTCTCATTGTTTTCTGTGTCTACAACAGTAAGGTTCATAACAAGACTACTTTTAAGCTAAATAGAATGAAATATTACTATTTGTAACAAGATATGATCTTTATCTGTTTTCTGAACTACAATACAGTGGTACCTCGACTTACAACATTAATCTGTTCCGAAGGGAAGTCTATCAAGTCTTAAGTCGAACAGAGAACCCTTGATTGAGGGGGGTTGGGACAGACTTCCCATAGGAATGAATTGAAAACCCATTAATCCGTGACTTCCGGAACAGATTGCATTGCTTTTCATTGCACTTTTGGCAGGAACAGGCTGGGGTTTGTCTTGTCTTTTCTTGTTAAAGAGGGGTGTGGAAGAACTTTGGCACTTCAGGACAGTGCAAAGCTAGGAAAATATTATGTTTTTGCAACAAAAAGATTAAGCTGTGACTTGAAGTTGAGTTTCTGATTTTCCACTGTAAATAGTTAGCAATAGTGCACCGCAACATTTAGCAGCAGAATCTGACTTGATGTATTCATCTTTTTATTTTCCGTCTTTCTTGTGAATCTTTATGCTTGAGCTTAAGGACAAGCTGTTTTGCCCACTCGCTGCCTCTGGTCACGTGTCCAATGTCTCTGTTTCCTGAAGAAACAGCATAATCGTTACAGTTTCAAAAGAACGTGTCCAGTTATTGTATTCTGTATGTCCTCTGAACTGGTGTTTAGCGGCAAATACTATATACAGTACATTTTGATTTCCTGTAATTTGTTCATTGTGTATCATGGAAAAAAATGCCCAGATAAATTGTTGCATACGAATAACAGTTTGCTTTGAATCATTTGTTGCAGGTGAGATTATTCTAATCCAGACTTCACAGAAAAATGTATATGCTTGAAGATGGGTGTGTGGGGTGAAAGAGTGGGCTTCTGACTGGCTTCTAAATTTCTTTGAAAATTAGTTATGACCTTCTGAACTTTTAAGAGATCACAGAACTCCAGTATATTGCATAACCTCCATCAACATGGGGCTCTGTTTTGAATTGAATGCTTCATTTTTACAGAGAGAGTGAAACCAACAATCTTCCAACTTTTTAATATGGGCCTTTTGGGAGAAAAAGAGCTGGCTACATTAGGCACAAAACATTTCATGACATATGCAGTGGAGAAGAGTACAGAGATGCTGACTTTACAAAGAGGATAATATACAGTACAGATTAATCTAATCCTGTAGAATTTATAAATCTATGACAATATTTTATAGTTAGGGCAGTTAGAAGATAAAAGAAGAAATGGAAGAAATTGCAGATAATTGTATTGTATTAACACTAGTTCCCATTGCTTTTCTTCCGTTCTTCATGCCTTTCTTGCCTGCTTGGTTATTCTTTTCTGCCATTTTGGTTACAAAGCTAGTCACTGGTGTACTGTGGTCAGAGGGTCTCTTCCACTCTGATTTACTAGACGGTTATGTTTTGTCAGTGTGATGTAGTATTTTGAAATTATACCAAGCATTTGTTCAAAGGGGGAAATGACTGAAAGGTAAGGATAGCATCTGATAAGTGTTAACAGTTTGTAAAGTGATTGGGTCTCTCTCTCTCTGTGTTAAGCATTTCAACACTGAACGCAAGAGCAAACAAGGGTTTCTTGGAACTCAGATTTTTGTTGTTGCTGATCTTCCAGTATGAAATGTTCAAGATGAAAATAGCATAATAAAACGGTCTGATATTACCTGAGGGTCTTAAAATTATTGACAAGAACAGAAAAAAGTTGTAGAAATGAGAGTGGTGGCTGGAATAGGTGATGGTGCTTGTCGTTGTTTACCAACAAAGATCAGGGTACTCTAAGCACAGTTTTGCTTCTCATTCTTGGTGATCTAGTCCTTGCAAGATGTGCAATTCTTCAAATTCTACACCGTCAGTTGTTTTCAGGCAGCTCTGGAGCAAGAGCAAACCATTTTACAAGTCAAAATATGCATGCTTGTTAAGGCCAGACAAAGTGCAGATAAGGTCACCCTTCTGAAATTTTCCTAACCTGAACAAAAAAATGTCCGATTCAAACAATCAAATACATAGCAACCAAGAAGTTAAAAATGAAGTCCAAAGTAAAGTTCTTTATAATTTACCATGTGAATTAAAAAGTACATTTCAGCACAAAATGTGTGCTATTTTTGGGGGGCAAAGCATTGCCTTTTATACCTTTTAAGCCATTTATTTCCTTTTGGTTCAACACAGTTTCAATAGCTAAGAAGAACTGAATAAGGCTCATAGACCAGTACTAGTTTATATAGATACATATATTCAGGCTGCTACTTCTAAGAAAAGAGACGACATTGTCAGGGCCGTGAAAGACAAAGGGGAAATTGGCTTTAGATATTATGAGTCAGTTACCTGGTATTTTTGTTTGTTTGCTTGTCAGATGAAGATGTGGTGTGCCTTTGGTAACCATTTTATTTTGGCACCATTATGAAGTCTGGTTTCATATCATTTCTAGACACAAGTTCCTCTTGGTGAGGTGGAGTGCATATTTGTTCTTCTGGGTAAATTTTCATAACTCCAGTGAAGGATTTTGTGAGATGGGATGTGTGCCGTCTACTGAGATGAAATTATTAACTGGAGAATAAAGGAAAGAGACATGTGTCTGAGAGTGGAATAGAGAAGGATTTAATAGGATGGGAAGAGAGTGGGGAAGGTGGAAATATAAATATTCATAGACCAGGGCAAGAAGCCCCAATGGTAGAGGGGTTCTGGATGATTGATATGCCAATTGGCGAATGGAAAAAGGGAATGGGTGAGAAAGAGGATATAAAAAGAAATGTCAGGATAAGGAGACTCAGACAGAGATGAGGGAGAAATAAGAGCATCCAAACAGAAGGGAGAAGAACAGTCAGATACATAGATAAAGAAACCCAAACAGAGAAAGACCTGGTGATGTCCACGGAAATAGGATTGCCATTACCCACTCCTATAGTGGCTATAGGGAGCCAGGTAAAGGGGGACAAATATGGTGACTGTATCCAGAGGAGGAGGTGCCGTTTCTAGATGGATCTCTGGCTGGGGTTGGGAAACACAATTAGGGATAGTGAGACATCACTGTTGCGGGACCCAATGCCATGGTCCTATAATGATGAAGAATCCCCCTCATTTCAAGTGAACAACAACAATCCCTTTCTGATGAGGTCAGAAATGACATTATCAATAGAGGAAGAGGAAGTTTAAACAGTTTACAGTTTATTGATGTTAACACTGTTAATGAACATGTTGAAGATGTATTACCCACCCATGGCGAGAATAAAAGTTTAATGTTTTTTGATGAGTTACTCGACTCCAATGACAGTTCTTCATTGGAACCGTTGGTGGTATTAACGGAACTGTCACAGATATATTTGCCCTTTGTTTTTGTTTTTTTATCTTTGATAGTGTAAGCAATATTGCAACGGTGAAACCTTGTACAAGCCCCTCTTATGGAGGCACAGTGGTGGTGGTGGGGAGAATCCAACTACCAACCTCTGGCTCTGCAGTCAGATGCCTAAACCACTAAGCTCTCCAGCAGTTCTGGGGGTTGGATTTGTGATGCTGTTTCCCCATATATATGGAATGTTTCACTCCAAGCTTCCATGCCTGTTTTAATTTTTCCTTGACTGTAATCCAAGTTGAATTTCCAGAACATGCCCCACCGCCACCCTTCTCCGACTCTCCTCCTCTTTCCCTCTTCTGCCGTCCCCATTCTCTGCCCTGTCTCAACCCCTTGGAAGGGATATGTACAAGCCCTGGCCCTTTATAGACAATGAGGGAGGGAGGAATCCTTCTAGAACCTGAAAGGGAAGAAAAGGAAAGAAAAGATGCAGTAATGCAAGCCCCAAGAAAGGTAGAAGGATGTAGAAGAAATGGCATTCAGCAGGAATTACTGTTCTCATTGCAGAAGGCTGCCATCACAGCTATACACTGCCCTATTGTTGTCAAGCAGGAGGCATTCCCCAATCCCCCTTCCCATAGTTAGATTGTTTTGATGCCAATTTTCAGTGTGCAGGGAAGGTGCAGGGTGTTGGTGTTGGGAGAAAGGAACATATGTTACTTGGCAGAGCACATAAATGCTTAATCACTGTATAGAATCAAGTCAGGCAATTTCTTCTTGCGGAAGGGCCGTCATAGAAAAACAACCTGGAGCCATACCCTTTTTTGGTCTCTCTGGAGCGAAACAGTATGTTGTATTGATTCTACCAGGCGTGAAGCAGAAGGTGCCTGAGAAATAAGGTTCACTTTAACTTCTTCCTCTACCAAGTAGAAACCTATTTATTATTTATTTAGTTTATTTTAGAGTGTTTTTACCCCACCTTTTTCCTTGGAAAAGGACCCAAGGTGGCTTACAGTAATGAGGGCCTCATGAATCCCTTTAATGAGGGATAATATACAGTCCAATACAATTAAGACATGCTCAAGTATTGAGAACAGGGAACTGAGGGATATCTTACAGCATTAATAGACAACATTACATTAAAGGTACAAGAGAACCTAGCCTTTTTCTTTCTAATCTATAGGAGTAAACAGGACTGTGTATATTAAGAATTATTATCACAGATTTTTGGAACTATCAAATTTGGTTTTGGATATTTTTGGAATTACTCAAATAGGGCATTATCAAGTGAATTCTGAATATTACTGAATCGCAAGGCATATCTCTACTGCAAACAAGCAAACAGCTCTCAGGTGTGCAAAAATCCAGAAGCAAATGGAAAGGAGGAATTGATTCAAATGTCAATTAACACCATGTAGATCTCTTAAACTAATTAAAATCAGTGGGTGACAGAGCTACCTCTTTAAAAGAAACAAATAGGATGTGTGGATGGGCTGTGTGTGTTAAGTCAGAATAAATGAGATAATTTAGCATAATTCTTTTCACTATTCCTCTTTCTGTGACCCATTTGGGGGCCACTTTGAGATATAGGAAGCTGGACTAGATGGGTCTTTGGCTCTTCTTATGTTCTTATTGTACAGAGAGGTCTGGTTCTTCTTGCACTACAAAATATATACATTCTCAATACTTTTACTTCTTGTACAATGGAAACATAAATACCAAAAAAGAGTACTAGATCGTTCTAGATGAAACCATGTAAGATATAAATGCAAGACTAGGCTATAGGTAATATCTTAATATAACATCCATTCATCAGTTCTGTTTCAAATGGGGAAGAATTTATGCATTAAAGTCCAGAAAAAGTAGCCAGAAAAGTATTGAGAATGTTTATCTTTTGTAATGCAGGATGGGTCAGGCCCCTCTGTACAGTGAATGCACTTTGTAGTTCAGGTCAGAATTTTTCAGTGTACAGTACTAGATACCTTTAGCAGGCTTCTGGCTGTTTCTCTATATCACAGCAAAAGTAAAATGTTAGAACTATCCATAATAACAGCTTATCAATACAGTTGCTTTTTGGCACAACCATTGTAGCTCAAAATGCACATATGAATATAGCCTTTTTGTTCTAAAATATTTTTTGTTTCACAGTATACCTTTTGGGTTAGGATATCAACAGTGAAATCACTGGCCTTCCAGCAAGGCCAATGAGAAAACAGTATACAGTCACCCCCCGCCATTTCGCGGTTCAGGTACCGCGGTCCCACTACATCGAGGGATCGCAGTACCTGCCCCGCTGGGGGGCGGGGGGCAATCAGATTGCTCCCCGCAGCCCCCCGCCCCCTCCAAAAGGCTTGGAGCTGCATGGGGGGTGGCGGGGAATGATGCAATCGCCCCCTGCCACCCCCCTGCGCGACTCCAACGCTTCTGGAGGGGCAGGGGGCGGCGGGGGCGATCGGGTCGCTCCGCGCTGCCTCCGGGCCCCTCCAAGAAGTCTTGGGGCCGTGCAGGGGGCAGCGGCGGGGGGGGGACACGCAATCTCCATTGAAATGCATTGTCAATGGATTTCAATGGAGAAATTTTCCCCATTGGAAAGCATTGAGCCAATGTTTTCCAATGGGGAAAATTTTCTGCTTTGAAATGCATTGGCAATGCATTTGAATGGAGACGGCCCCGAACAAGAAGTCTCGGGTGCCACAGCCGCCCCCCGCCCCCCTGCTTCCACATATTGCGGATTTTTATGGATTGCGAGTGGGGTGGGTCCCTAACCCCAGCGATCAGCAGGGGGTTACTGTATAGATATTCATATACATTGGTACCTCTGCTTACGAGTGGTTCTACTTACGAGCAATTAAGAGCGGAAAATCGTTGGCGTTTTAACTATTCCCTTACAAATTTTAGATGCAGTCTGCTATACTTATAATTTTTTTTCCAATTTTTCCAATTTATTTCTTTTTTGATTGTTTAGATATGGCTGATCTACTTATGAGTTGTTCAACTTACGAGCATGCATTTGGAACGGATTAAACCTCATGCTTTCTTCCACAGACGAGCTATATGGGGATGCATGCGTAGACTTTTCAGAGGTTCGATATTGTTCTGTTTCCAATACAGTACTTATGTTATTGATGTAATATAATATTCTAATTTTCTGAGATTGTGAATTTGGGGTTTTCATAAGTTGTACACCACAATCATCATAATTATACTCAAGTAAGGCTTGACATATGTCGCTTAGCATGTAATGAGTCTATCTCATATATTAGTTTCACCTTTTGAGTTGACTTATTGAAATAAATGAATATTTGCACGATATTCTATTCTTTCATTTTCCTGTATATCTTCAATACAGTCTATTTTTCAGAAAGTGGAGTAATAATAGGATTGGTATTTTTTTTTAGGAATTCTTGTATTTTCACAATAGTTATAGGTACTGGCAGCATCTGTTTAATACCCAAGTGTATTCTAATTTGTACTCTGTTCTTTATTGTTGCAGTTCCCAGAGTGTGGGTTTTTCGGCATGTATGACAAAATTCTCCTGTTCCGCCATGATCTGAACTCAGAAAATATTTTACAAAGAATTACTTCAGCAGAAGAAATACGCGAAGGTGACCTTATTGAAGTTGTACTGTCTGGTAAGGAGAATGAATTTTCATCTAGGATCTCTTACTGACTATACAGCAGGTCTTATCCATACAGCCACATTATGGCAATTGCTATGAATTAGCTGAAATTTGAAACTTGTAATAGAAATATTTATCAGACTTTACTTGCAAAAACTTGGTACATTTTATTGAACATGTTTCTACTGATAAAAGTATGGAAACTCTTAAATACTTACGTAGCTGATTTTATAGACTGGAATCTGATTGGTGTTTGTATAAATTGTTGTAATTAATGAACTGCTGGGGTGCACTTGGGTGCTTGACCATGCAACTGAATATGACATATCTTGGAATCTTGTTAGTTAGGTGCAGTTAGCTGGGGCAAGTTATGCAAATACCTGTAAGAGTCTGGCCGTTGTCTTTATCATCTTAATATATAATCTTAATATCAATGTTTATAGCTGGGGATCAGTAGGTGATCTGTAATGGCAATCAATGACTGGTATCTAATTGTGTCATACTACTTGTGCGAATGATGTTATGTTCAGTTTTCCATAGTGTGCTCCCAGCACATTTTTAATTGTACAACCAACTGGACAACCTGTTCTTCATTCGCTTCTGCAAGTGATAACATGCTTAGGGACCAAAAGAACAAACGTGGTCCAGCTTCGTCAGCTGCGAAAATCAGTGGATTTTGTCTGTGTGCCTCTTTTTTTAAAAACTGATGTTAGGCTGGATTCGAGCCATGTATTTCCTGTAATTCAAAAATATGTTCATGTGGCCCGTATTCAAAAACAGCTGTTGAGAAAATGTGTATGCAGATAGGTTTTTCCACAGTGTATTTGAGCATACCCACTTGAGTTACACAATATAATCTTTTTGCTGGAGCTGTCATTAGCATTAGGAATTCCTTCAGTCAATTCTTAGAAATACTATGAAAAAGGAATAGAATTTATTTTTGTTTTAAACCACTTTCCCTTTTTGAAAGCTTTAGCTACGGTTGAAGACTTCCAGATCCGCCCTCACATGCTTTATGTGCATTCTTACAAGGCCCCCACTTTTTGTGACTATTGTGGAGAGATGCTTTGGGGCTTAGTTCGGCAGGGGTTGAAATGTGAAGGTAAGATGGCAAGTAATTGTATCATGTCTCCATGCCTGAAGTTCCAAAGGTCAATATTTGGTTGTTTGGTATCATATAAGAACTTGGCTGGTATTAAAAATGTAGTAGATGTAACTAAATGGTCAAACAAAACAATGTGACCTGTAGCCAGTGCTCCCATGATCTCTGACTTGCTGTAGTAGAGATCAAAAGATTTTCCCCACTGCTTTCAGTGAGACATCTGCACACAGAAGATTGCAACACATAATTCTTTGTGCAAGCAGATACCTGACATGCAACAGAGTGTTGTTCATGTGTAATGAGACAATAAGGTAGTACTTAGGGAAGAATATGAGTATTTTGTGCACTTCATCTGCTCCTCCTGTGACAAGTGAAATGTGGTTTGTAATTTATGGGAATGTTGAGATGTTGAGAGTTTAGATATAAGTTGCATGATGGCCACACTACAAGCAGTCAAGGTGGTACAAATGTTTTGGGAGGATGTGAGAATTAGTGATAGGCTCCCTATCCTTGCCTTTACTTTTTACAATTTCTGGAGAAAGTTCCAAATGGGGATCCCTTTCCATATGGCTTTTGTTCAGTTGGCTCCAATGTCTTCCTCAATCCTCCAGTCAACAGGCTGTTGTCCAGGTATTAGTAACCCAAGACTTCTTGCCCATTGGCTTCTGCTCAACGCCTGTGGTTCTGAAAGAGCCAGGAGTACATTGTTGAAAGAGTCTGCCAGGGGAAAGCAGGCTGAAGAAGATCAGCAGCAATACGAATTGCATAACAGGCCCTGTTTTCAGACTTTAGCCAGGGTGAAGTAGGGTCAGAAAATCAAGTGTTGAGGCCAAAAAAATTCCATGCATTGCAGAGATCTGCTGTTAATGACATGATCAGTGCAGCGTTGTAGGTGGGGATTAAAATCTAAACTGTCAGGAACAGCTTCCCCCTATTTTGGGCGTGATCTGTATTTTCTGAAAGTGTAACCAGAAACTCAGCTGTCTCTCAGTTTCATTTAAATGCATGGCATTACTATTAAGTTTTGAAATCTTCTTCTCACTTCCCTGATACAAATGTTGGTAGGATGTGGATTAAACTATCATAAGCGATGCGCCTTCAAGATCCCAAACAACTGCAGTGGAGTGAGGAAGAGGCGTTTATCTAACGTGTCCCTGCCAGGATCAGCACTTTCAGTCCCAAGACCAGTGCAAACTGAATACACAGCAACAGCTGCAGAGGAGGTATCTGATATACCCTTGAAGGAAAAACAAACCTATATGTAGAATCAAATTGTGTCAGCTATAGTGAGGAATCAAAAGATACACTCCCAGTCCTTGAATACATGATAACATTGGTGTTCTTTGTCTGGGTTCAGATTTCAATTGAGCTGCTGAGTCCGAGCTCAGATAGACTTCTAGTGTTCCCTGAACATTGTTTTGTTTTGGTTCTGAGTTGCATTTCTATAAAATATTGGAATTAGTCTCTAAAGGTAGTTGTCCTTTTTCTGAAGCAAAAGGGACAAGCGAATGCTTCTGATTATTTTCAGAGAGGCTAGATTTGCAGGAAAGCCCTGTTATTTCTACAGTTGCCAGAACGTGGCAGAATCTCTTTTTGACACTATGGCTGATCATTTTGTGAGTAAGCTGCAAAGTCTGTCTTGATATAATCGGTTATGCAAGCATGCCTTCTGCTCATGCAACCTTGGATTTCACACACTCCCCCCCCCTCTCCTGCCCTTCCAAAGAGCTGTAACTCATGTGTTTTCTTTGGACTTCATTTGTTTTGATACACATTGTGCATTTATGTATTTATTTTAAATGAACAATCCACGTATCTCCTATGTCACCTTTAGTCATGCCTTGAGTAGACCAGGTGAATTCATATTGTATTGTACTAGAACTACCTCTTCTCGGTATTCAGATGCTGAAGCCTTGGCTTTCTTTTCAGCGTTATAATCCAGAGCTCAGTAAGAGGATTCCTTCCTGGAGTGGGCGCCCTATATGGATGGAAAAAATGGTGCTCTGCCGGGTAAAGGTTCCACATACCTTTGCTGTTCATTCTTACACTCGCCCCACCATATGTCAGTATTGCAAAAGGCTGCTTAAAGGTCTCTTTCGCCAAGGAATGCAGTGTAAAGGTAGGAATTTTATTTTTCCTTAGTGGCAGCCTTAATATCATCTATGAGTAACTCTCAAAATATTCCCTGCCACAAAACCCAAAGCTTAAGCTGTAGTTGTCTCAAAAAGGAGCACTCCAGACTGTGAGCCAATTTGTTTTCCCCTGCATGGATGGTGCTTGACTTTCTTTCTTTCTTTCTTTCTTTCTTTCTTTCTTTCTTTCTTTCCTTCCTTCCTTCCTTCCTTCCTTCCTTCCAAGCTTGTACACTGTAACTGTAAAACACAAGCATACTTGAGGGGACACAAAAACTCTTTACCTTGGCTTTGGACAGCTGTGTGTCATTATCCGTGGCTGGACATGGGACAAGTCAGTTAGTTATTAATATATTTAAGTGGGGCCTGCATTGTAAAGTCCTCATACTGGGGATCTTGCCAATGATCCCTTTAAAAAGTGCATTGCCTTTTATTTACACTGTATGTAGTGGTTTTCTGCATACACCCTTTTGGAACAACTCTTTGAGCTCACAGTGTTGGAGTGCTTTCTGCTGCCTTCGTTTAGGTTTTTGTTGGTCTTAAAAGGTTCGTGAGGCTTCCTTGACATACTGTGTTCTCTTCTGCAAGGATGTACATTACTATATTATCCACATAAGAAGTGACATTTAGAGAGTGAGCCAATATTGGTTCACATGATGGTGCTGTGGTGGGTTCAAATTTGGTCAACAGGATGGGTCTTTGTGGCTGTCTCTGTTCTACAGAGGGTAAAGAATGAATGTATTACATCATATCTTTGAAAGTGCTGACCATCTTCTGTTCATGTGTCCATGGCCCATTGCACATGGATTTGTCCTTTCTTTACAGTTTGAGCAAGGGTATTCACCCAACCCTTATGCACATGGAAGCCCCATTGCTGTCCGCAGTGTTGTTTCTGCATCACATAATTGCACTTCAGAGATTGGGAAAGAACAGTCTGCCTGCTGAGGCATTATGCTCTGTGTCTCTGAGCAGGATTCTGCCCACTGTAAACATTTATTTCGTACTCTTACTGGAGCCTTTCAAGAATGTGCAAAATATATTACACTGTACAGATCTAAATTGAGATCTCACCTATTCATTCACTTTCCTAAGCTTTTAATGGGTACTGCGATGCAGCATGGTGGCATAGCTTGGTTGCCTTGGACAACAGCTTGTTTGCCTAACATTTTTCTCCTTTCCCAGGCATGTAGAGCTCTGTATTTACTTTTTTTGTAGGGATGGTCCTCATCTGTAATATTTTTAATGTAAAGTGTTTAGTTATCTGAAAGTGTTACATAAATATTGGTAGAGGTGTTTTAGTTCATAGTGGCCTTGTACCAAAAAGTAGAGCATCCAATGAAGTAATAAAATATGCAGGATAGTAAAGAAAAGGGGCTAAATCTAAGGGACAGACAGCTAAGTGAGCTGAAGTGGATTCCTGCACCACATTTTACCTATGGTAGCCCTTTCAGTGATGCGAAAATGGTACACGGAGTGTTGGGGGATCCTTTTGAAGAGGCTGTGTGGCAGTCAGTGCCAGGCAAAGAGAATCTCAGAAAATCAGGCAGTGTCACCCTTCTGTGAATAGATCCGTTCTGGCAATAGAATTAATGGAGCATGGATCCATTCTAAAGTGCTGTTTTTACAACAGTGAAGAATAACCTGGAGAGCATTCTGTTCTAAAACATAGCAATGGTCAGATGTGAAGGTTTCTTTTCTTGGGCAAACAGGGTTGACATGACATGAGTGGAAGTAGGCGTTTACCCTGTAAAACATGTTTTTTAGCATTCCTGGTTTCAGGTATGTTTACAGTGTAGATATTAAACATTTGCATAAGCAGATGGTAGTTATATATACCACAGATTTGGGGAAAATATAGCTTTAGTATTTAATATAGTACCACTTATATATTTGGTGTGGCAGATTTGGGTTTGAAGTGTTTCACATATTCATAGAAGTGTTCTTTCAGTTTCCAAAAGAGGTGGAGATCCATCAAAGTTTATGGCTGGATGAAGGGGATTTTTGCTTAAACCCCTTCTTCTCCCCTCCCGCAGCCCCCTGGTCACCTTCCACGCTCTTCCCGGGTGGCCCCCAACCCTCCAGAATAGTTTGTCAGGAGAGAAAGAGGTAATTGGAGAAAATCACTATTTCTCCTTTTCCCTGGTGGAAACATCTGGTGAGCTTATAGGAATTCTGCTTATAGGAAATCTGGTTTCAGTCTAATATATCTTTGATATTGATCTACTACTTTATGCCAAAATGGCACTCTGTATTTGTACAGAGAGCCGTATGACATGACCTTTGGAAGTATGACTGTTAATTCAGTGTGGAGGTAGTGTGGAGGTCAGAATAATAGAGTGACCAAAATATCTGTGCAAACAAGTCTGCAAGAAAGTTGACTGGTCTGGAAGGGTCTAGCAGATTTGGGATGGGAACACAAACTATTCTCTTCTTCTTCCTGCTCTTCTGAGTTTTTGCCTATAGTTAGTTCTTTGCCACTTGCCGCTGTCAAGCAACTGCTTAAATATAAGTCGAGGACAAATATTGTGACAAGTTTTGAAAAGTAATTTAAGTCTAGTAGAGATATACAATATTCAACCTTGTTAGTCTTCCATCTCTCTTCCTTGGTCTGTGTAAACACCCTTATTTCCTTTTCTCTCAATAGTACTGCAGCAGTAATTATCTGAATCCATGCTTCTTACCGTTAGGAAACAGCTCTCAAATCCTAATTAAAAGCTAGCCTTACTTTTTTACCTTTGTAAAAGTAAGTCCACACTAAGGCTATGGCTTTCCAAATGATAGTGGTTTCAGATCCCCACAAACCTCAGCTAGCTTTCCCAATGATGAGAAGTGGTGAGAGCAGTAACTTATTCATTTCTGCGCTGAACGATGTCTAACATTGTCTTACAAGGGTGAAGATATGAGAACCCAAAGCCAAAAGTCTTAATAACATTGTTTCCTCTCTATAGATTGCAGATTTAACTGTCACAAACGTTGTGCCTCCAAAGTCCCTAAAGATTGCCTTGGAGAAGTAGTGTTCAATGGAGGTAAGAGTGAATGGTGAAGAACCCTTGAGATGGGGCCAACATTGAAAGTCTTAGTTCCAACAAGTTTTGAGCATTTAGCCTGAAGTTTAAGTCCATATAGCTTTTTCATTTTTGTAATGTATAGCAGTGCTGCCCTAAGACATGTATGAGGGTGGGATAGAAATGACCACTGTTACTACTTTTTGTTATGTGTTTTATAAATTAATTTCCTTAAGCAGTCCATAATTAAAAAGTCTGGCTTGAACTGCTTCCAGTCTTGCCTAAAAATCTAATGTGCAGCACTTCAGCTGACCAGATCATTTCCACTGGCAGCGTTAAAAAACTATTAACATCTGTTATTCTTGAGCTGGCGAGGCATTGCTAAGATAACTCTAGACCAGCTGTGGGCAATGTCTGGCATCCAAGACCAAAACAAACCAAAGGCCCTTTCTGGTTTAGTAAGAGTTTTAAAAATATTTTGAAATGCATTGAGGAGAAGCAACTTATTTAAAAGTTCAGTTTTCTTTTTTGGAAGTTTCCAGTAGTGGTTGTTCACTTTTTCCATCATGATTTTTTTTTGTACTGGGGATGGTAGTTGAGTCTGGGGCTGTAACCACGGCCTGTGTGCGCGCGCATGTGTGTGTGTGCACGCGCACGCACACACGCACGCACGTGTGTGTGTGTGTGTGTGTGTGTGTGTGTGTGTGTGTGTGTGTGTGCACGTGCACGTGTGCGCACACATGCATGTGACCAATATTTGGTGTGAGTCCTACAGTTGTGCTAGACTATGCAGCTGAAAAGATCAGAAAATAACATTGCCTTAAGGCATTGTTCCTTTTCCTTTAGTATAATTTTAACTGATCAGTGTCCGTTTTAGTGCCAAGCTCTACCCCAAAAGTAGTTAGTTGTCACTATGGCTGTAGTTTATTACATGCAGCTTCAATTTCTTGGTATTTAACTGCAACTATCTATTATAGTTATTGTAGACCCGTCAGAATGCTATGAGCTACTGGCATGTGGTAGATAACACAACTGAAGTCAGGTCATATCCCCTAACTGTAAAAATAACAACAGTATGCAGCAGCACTAGCAGCAGCAACATGTAACTATATTGTTGATAACTATGTTTAATGTAGCAAAATAATTATATCACAAGGAGAATGAAATTATTGCTTGCTACATTGCAGTTGTAATGCAACTTAATTTGCTTTATTCCTTAATTTAAGGAATACATAATATGCAACTCTTCATTTATAATTCTTAGTTTGTAATAATACCCCCTGTCCACCCCAAAAGAGAGAGAGAGAGCTATTTTGGTCATGAAACAAGTTCCAAAATCTATAATGGAATGCTATATTGATTAAGCCAACCAAGAAATCACAAAAAGTGCATCTAGAGTAATTTGTAAAAAGATAGTTTAGATAGCTCTTCTTTGATACCGGATTGGAATTTTATGTGGCGTAGATTGCTTCTTTGTCAGACAGCTCTGTTTTAATTGTTGGCATCCATTTGGGGTATTCTTCATAAGGCAAGATACACTTCCTGCTTTTTTCTGTGCAAGAACCTTCTTTTCTAAAGCAAATTGAATAATGGCATCACAGTCTGGGTCAATTTTTCCTTACATCTTTGACCCTGTGGCCTTATAATGATATGGGATCGTTTCTGTGAGTGTATGTATCAGAATGTGGGATAATTTGTGTGTGTATGTCTCTGTGGATGTGGATGTGTGCATTGGGTGCATCGGGGGTTTTTTGGCTGCCTCTCCTCGGCCATCCTGCTGTGTCAGAGGCTGCAGGAAATGAGATTTGATTTGCACTAGTAACAAACCCAGGTGTAAAGGGAGTACTGTTCTCAGATTCCCATCCTGTCCAAACCCTTTCCTGGAAAGGTCTGGTCATGATGTTCTTGCATCAGAGGATAGAGAGTCAGCTGGCACAGCAGATGGAAGAATGTTGCATATGCCAACTTTCCGTTGATGGAGATTTGCCCTGTGTCAGGAAGTACCTACATAGCATCTAGCCTTAGCAAAACAAAAAGTTAGCCCAACTGTTTCTGCTTGTTCTCTTCTTTTGATTGTGCTTGTCTATCTTTCTTTAATTCTGATACATGTGAACTGAAGACTGCAGTCCATTCCTCATTCATATTGTCAACCAGTTGATCTGTGTCTTAAGGTGTTTGATTTGAAGATTTTGGTTTTGTTCCAAAATGTCTGTTAATGTTTATTGTTTTGGAATAAGAACCAGCTAGTCCAGGTCAAGATATTGATATGCCAATGGAGGTTGACAGCAATGAAATGAATAGCGATGGCGGTAGGAGCTTGGATGATGTGGAGGAACCATCTACCCCAGAAGACAAAATGTTTTTTATGGATCCAGGAGATCTAGATGGGGATAAAGATGAAGAAGCTGTCAAAACTATCAGGTTTGTGAAACCCAGATTTTGGTTCAGGGTTGTGCACAGTGCTTCCAGATCTTAAATACACTTTTCTGTGCAATCTAGAATGGATTCTTCTATCCTCCACACCCACCAGCTTTGTTTGTTTTACAACACACTTTTCCACATTTTTAGCAAAAATAAAAAGACTCAACAGATGAATGAACAGAATTGATATATGCAGATGCATGCAGGCTTGAATTTTTTAAGAAATACAATAATCCCATATAAAAGTCTACATGGAAATAAATTACATTATTGAAGAATGATTGGCTGTACAGACTTGCTGATGGAAAATGCTCAACTGACCTAGATTTATAGGACTCCTGCTCTAAGGCCAAGCTCATTGCATTGTGAGTCAATTGATTAAATGGAGTTATGTAAGGAATCAATGTAGCTCCTTGTGTATATATTAGTCGTAAATTAGGCTGAAGGAAGCAACTTTGTATCTGACATCTGAAAGGGTCATTTAATGCTCTCTCTTGTATACTTAGAGTATTAGGGTAAAATATTTGGAATACATTTGTGCCATTGTTTAAAAAGGAGGAGAACTGCTTTAATATATGGGATTAACGCACTGGACTTGATTGGATACTTCTCCATAGACTCATATACTGGTCTTTAGAAAGGGATTTATTTGCCCAGTGCCGCACTATGGAATGGGAATAAGAAACACAGATTTTTCCAGGGAGATTGCAAAGACAATCAGTAAATGTGCTCCTGAAAGAGTACAGTGGACCCTTGTATAACAAACAGCTTGTATAACATAAAATTTGTACAACATAAAAATTCCGGAGATAGGGGAAATTTGCTTAACATAATCGCCTATGGGGAAAATCTGTACAACATAAAAATAGGATTACTCCATTTTCAATGCATTCCTATGGGAATTTGTATAAAGGAAAATTTGCTTAACATAATTTCATTTGGAATGAATTAATTCCTTTATACAAGGTACCACTGTATTTCCATCACTACGGCATGTTTCAAATCTTCTCTATAAATAGTCAGGGTTTGGAGCGAACAAGTTGAAACCTGAGTGAAAGTTCTGCTTGGAGCCATCGTTCTTGGCCCATAGCTGTTTCCTCCTCATTAGGATGTAGGAATGGCTGAGCTCCTATTCTATAAAAATATCATGTGAGATGGGACTTTATAGCACCGAAGGATTGCAAGGGAGAGATGACTGTGATAAGTAGTGGCATGGCCATTGTGGGTGGGGTGTGATTGCTGTTACAGGAAAAGGGAGAGAATGTGGTATCAAGCGGTGCATTGTAAAGGTGAAGGGAGCAGATGGGCGAGGTCAGGGAAAAGTGAGAAGAGATACAAGAAGAGAAGTTGTTGTGACAGAAGAGTGACAGAAATTGAGTGTTTCATATGAGTATGTAGATTTGTGGCTAAAGATTACATGCCACATGTCTGAGGAAGTGGACTATGGTCCACAACATTTCACACTGAAATAAATCCACTAGTCTTTTATGAGCCACAATACCTAAAGTTGTGTTTTTGTTATGCATAATGAAACAGACTAACCCAGCCACTTTCTAAAGTCACCTGACCGAAAAGAGCAAACATCCTGAGTGGTGCTTTGCAGTAGCATTTAGGCTCTAGCACAAAGTGACTGTAGAAAGTGGATGGAGGGCTGTAGCAAGGCAGGTATTTTGAGGACAGTTTGCTATGTTGCAGAATACCCTACCCTGCAGCGTGAGCATTACTAGAACCAGTTACAGAAGAAGAAGAATGCCCTACAAACATTGCACAGAGTTACAAAGGCACTCATCTTAAACTGTGCTATAGCCCTTTGGTGTGGTAGCATGTCTTTGCTTGATCCTCAGCTGGGTAGGTGTCTCTCCCCCCCCCTCATCTGAATGCCCACTACAGGTGTAATCTACATAAAATTGGCTGTTAAGGTACAATTATAGGCGAGATGAAGTACAACACTGTAATTTGATATGGTGTCATGTGTCCGTGTAACGATGGGTCGTTCTTTTTGCCAACAGTCCATCAACAAGCAATAATATTCCATTGATGAGGGTTGTGCAATCAGTCAAGCAGACAAAGAGGAAGAGCAGTACCATGGTGAAAGAAGGATGGATGGTTCATTACACTAGTAGAGACAACCTGGTCAGTCGTTTACATGGCCTGCTTTCTAGTGTGAATTGTTTGGACCCACTTTAAAAAATGAATGTTGATGTTAAAGAAAACTTAAGTTAAGCATCATTCAGGCAAAGCCAGTTCTGCATGTGCAAGAAAGGGTGAAAAGAAGAAAGTTCCTGGCATGCTTTGCTGGTTTCCGTCTGCTGTAGAGACAGGGACCACAGCCATCGTGGGGAATCAGGCCAGACACGTGGGTGCTGCCAAGCAGCACATGGTCAACTGGCTTGGCTTTCCTTATCCTTTGGGGCTTGGTTGGGTCCCTTACTCATTCTCCAATGCTGACACAGTGGTGCAGTGAAGGGCTGGCTGCAAGGCAGGAAGGGGAGTGGTGTTTTCCTCTGCCTGATGCTTCAGGCTGGTCCCAACTTGTGGGAGATTGTGAGAGGCAAGCCGCAGTCACTTCAGTGGTAGCTCCCGAGGAATAGCTTGAAAAGTGGGAGCACTTTCATCTTCCTGCTTTCTTGGTTCTCTTGAACTGTATGAAGGCATTTTCAAAAGACAGAGGATTGTGGAGCAGAACTCCAGTGCCCTGGGAGAGGAGGCTGTGTAAAATCCTTATGCCACCCCTCCCCCAACAGCATATTACCGGGGATTTACTTATTTATTTGAATTATATACCACAACCATCTAGCGAAAAGCTACTCTGGCTGGTTTACAAACATAAGTAAAATTCAAGACAATACATTAAACAACTTAAAATACTATAGTAAATAAACAGACTAATCAATAAAAACCAACATGACTACTACTACTACTACTACTACTACTACTACTACTACAATAATAATAAAAGAACAAATAAACACATACTGTAAATCAAAACCATTTAGCAATTCAAAATAAAATTTGATTTGATTCTGATCCTAGGCCTGGTAGTCCAGGATTGTGTGTGTTTTGTCATTACAGTCATGACCGACTCTTCGTGACCCCATATTCTATTTAAACAAGTATAGTATTTAAGGGCACAGCTGATAGACTTTTATAGATGTTGAGCAGAGACAGAAAGCAAAATCTGAGGCTGATTTAACTAGAGAATGACTGTTTAATTAATGAGAAATGCTTCTGTATGTGTTGCAGAGGAAAAGACATTACTGGAGACTGGACAGTAAATGTCTTACACTGTTTCAGAATGAATCAGGGACAAAGTATTACAAGGTAAGCTACCAAAATGAAAACAAAATGAACATGGCTCTCCCTCCCACCGAAACCCCTGTTTTTATTTCCAGTGCTAGTTTCCATTTGGAATGCAGTTTATCTCCTGACTTTTTATTTTCTGTCTGAACTCTTGCATCTCAATTTTCTCCTTCTGGATGACAGTCTGAAATGTATTTTAAAACCATTGGGGAGAATGCCACAGGCAGGGTCAAAATCAGTTGCTGTTTCTTGAATAGTCAAGTGCCTTTCAAGAAACAGTGAAGTAGAGCACATGTTCCCTGCAAAGTGCCGATACATGCTGTAACATGGGAAAGAGCCAGATTTCCTTGATAGGTCTGTTTCTTAAAACTTTTATTAAACTTCTGGGAATGTGAAAGAGAGATAGGAACTGACTAAACTCAGTGCTATCAAAGTATTTCCATCCTGAGTGCAGTAGAACTTAGATGTTGTGAGTTCAACTTGCTTAATTGTGTTTTGGATTCAAGAGCATGTGTACATGTCCTGCTTATTCTAAACTCTTTTGTGTTTCTCGTAGGAGATTCCACTTTCCGAAATTCTCCAAGTGACACAACCACGGGATTTCTCAAACGTGGTGCAGGGCAGCAACCCTCATTGCTTTGAAATCATAACTGACACGATGGTTTACTTTGTTGGGGAAAACAATGGCGGCGACCACCACAATCCCACTTTAGCTGCGACAGGAGTTGGACTGGATGTAGCACAAAGCTGGGAGAAAGCTATTCGTCAAGCTTTGATGCCAGTCACGCCTCAAGCTAGCATTTGCACGGCTGCAGGTCAAGGGAAAGATCACAGTAAGAGGGGGGGACCCCTTTTATTTCCCCGCTCCCAATGCTTAACTGTTAAGTGACCAGCTCTCTTCCAAAGGAGGGATTGTGTTTTGTGTAAAGACAGATGCCTTACTATATACATTTAATTAGTGATATTAGTTAGCATTATTTGTTTCTTTATGTCTTCCCAAATCTATCTATCTATCTATCTATCTATCTATCTATCTATCTATCTATC
>JAHTLZ010000289.1:1598748-1646355 GCA_023846285.1 Phrynocephalus versicolor
TACTACTACTACTACTACTACTACTACTACTACTACTACTACTACTAGGTTTAATCTTGTAACAAAAACATCTAAACTAAGGCAACTGGCTAATTTTATGCATGTTTTCTCAGAACTAATTTGTGCTGAAAAGTACTTACTTGCAGTCTAGTGTCATAAGGATGTCTAAGGTATAACCAATTTAATTAAAATGAATGAAAATGTTGCAGTTACCTTCAGGATATAAAAACTACCCTGGCTGCTTACACAATAAGTGTTGAACTTTCATTTGTATTGTGACCATGTTATTTTATATAAGCTACTCACTAAGGTCTAAATAATTTTTTCTTTTAGAATTACCATGGTGCAGAGGAATGGAATAGTTCTCCTAATTTCTTCTTCTTTTATTTGCTTCTTCCCCCAGCTATTGATTTAATAAACAATTTGCTTCAAGTGAAGATGAGAAAACGTTACAGTGTTGACAAATCACTTAGTCACCCTTGGTTACAGGTACAGCTAATGCATTCTCAGTTTACTCTGCTATTTGTTATCGAGTCCAATTATATGAATCATAATCTGACTAAAGTAGTTGAGAAATCCCATGCAAATGATATTTTAGAAGTTTTTATTCTTTTTGACCTTCAGATAGCGTTAGCTAATGTGATAGGATACATCTTTATCCCTTCCCGCCTCTTGTTTTTGAGTGTGATTAAAAGCCTTTTAATTTTGAATTGAAAACTATTGATGAATGTGAATGATGATCTCTTAAGATGGGCAAAATCCTTTTGCTAACCATAGTAAACTGCACTAGAGTAGGCCCATTGAATCAATGGAAGTTTGGTGAGTCAACTCTTTAAGTTTTATTGATTCAAATTGGCCTACTCTCAGGATTGCTTTAGCATAGTAAGTCGTAGTTAGAGTAGGTCCATTTATTTATTTATTTGACTTTGAAGCAATCAAACACTTTAGGAGGACTCACTACATTCCCAGTTGTTGTATGGACCTGCTCTTGTGTGGTTTATTACTAAGATTTTGATCAAAGTACTGTATATTGACACCAATAACATCCACATCATTTCTCCTGCCCCATGAAGTCTTTTCATTTTGAAACCAAGGGGGAATTTTTTTTTAAACTCTTAGGGCAATTCTTGCAAGGGAGAAGCCAAGGATTCTGTGCAACAATTCCATTCCAACCCAGTAAATCTAACCTAAAGTGAGAAAAGACCAGCAAATTGTTCCATGAATCTGGAAATTAAGATTAGTGCTGGTGCAGAGGCCTTTGCCCCTTTTTTCAGCAATCACAGAAATCACAAAGGAGGGTTTCCCACCAAAACTTGGCTCCAGCAATGAAGTCTGAACTAGAATAGTTACAGCCCTAATAGAAGTTTGCCCATGAAATGTAGCCCAAGTGACACATTAGTGCAATGTAATAGGCTTTCTCTTCTTTTGCTTTTGGTACATTGAGTGAATGTACTTGTTGCAGAATTTCAGTCCTATGTTGGCTGACCTTTGCTGGCTTCCCTGGCCCCTTGGAGATGGGACTGAGTTTTTAAGATAGCTTAGGAAGTTTTATCCCGCAGCCCAACTTTGGTGGCAACTGCAGCAGTGGGTGAAATGCAACTTCTTCACCGAACCTCCTGTAGGAAGGCACCACACCGTGCTTTTAGTAAAGTCTGGAAACATTACTTTTGAACTCCCTCAGTTAACATGGGTCAGTCCAAAAAGTTGCAGTCCAAAAAATTCACCTTTTGAACTTCAGTTGTTTGGAAATAAATCACTACTCCATGAAGATTATTCTTTTGTTTGTTTCAGCAGTTTTACCAAAATCAGTTACTGTATAACTTTCCTTTTCCCCAGGATTATCAGACTTGGCTTGATCTTCGGGAGTTTGAAACGCGCATTGGGGAGCGTTACATTACCCACGAGAGTGATGATGCTCGTTGGGAAGAACATGCATATGAACACAATCTTTTATACCCCAAGCATTTCATTATGGCACCCAATCCAGATGACATGGAAGAAGACCCATAATTATCCTCTAGGGAAAGGCACACAGCATTTTCTGGTTAGAGCAAGTGTTGCTCTTTTGCTCTCCAGGCCCAGCCTATGAATCAGTGAAGGATCCTGCATCAGTCTGTTGATGAACTAGATGGTCTCAAATGTCTATCCATCTCTAGTTCCTATGACTATGAATGTGATCCAGTACTGGGCTAAAGGACATGAAGTCTTTGGGTGACACTGCCTTAATAGTACATCACAATGATGTTACTGATAGATGAAGTGCACACAGAATTGATATTTGAATTTTCCATGTTTTTGTAGTTTACACAATAACAAAACAATTTTAGTGGTTTTCTAGTTCCTACCTATTAAGCCATAGAATACTATTTTCTAGTATTTAGTTAAATCTATTAGGAAGCTGTAAAGAAACCTGAAATATATACCATGACCAAATAATTGCAGACAGGCTTGATTTTTAATTTTAATTTTTAATGTCTACATGAAACACTGGCAGAATATTTATTTAGCAAACATGTCTTGGAAAAGCAATACGAGTGAAGGAAACCAATGATTTAACTAAGACAGTTTTAACAAGTCAAAGCTTGTTAGACTATCAGTTTAACTATTAAGCTTAATGAAAACAGCCTCATGATTTATGGAGAATCAGAGCAGTAAGAACCTTATGCATGCAGGCAAGCTGATTTACTTGGAGAATAAACCACAACATATGATTGGATCATACTGTGCAGCAGATCTATGTCTCTAAAGCTCTTTTTGCCTGGTAAGAGAGTATATGCCTGTGATCCTGGGTAGTTCAGCCTTCCAGTGTAAGTCAGTAAAGTGGGAACTTCAGTCTTAGATATGTTGGCTCCAACGTTCTTAATTTTGCAGCACCCTTGGTGGCAGCCCTACCCTGTGTGCATGGATTGTCTACACCTGTAAGCAAATGAGTGGCCCTGATCCAGCACTGTGCAGTTGGGCAGCTTAGAGGGAGCTTTGGTTGGATCACTTGAGAAATAAATGTACACTGTTGGTTTCAGAAAGTGATCTGGATGCAACAGCTTGGTTTGAAAGGCGGTTTACATTTGTTAAAGTCCATGGCTAGGCATACCATTTTACATAAATCCGAATGAATTCAAGGAATTTTAGAAGCCTGAGTGCAACATTCTGTAGGATCTCTGGTCTCACTGAAGAGGAGACATTTTATAATTTGAGGAAACAGGAGGTTCTTTTTCCACTTTTGCTTCCTTTTCATCTTGGAGAGCAGCATAATCATTAGTGGCTTTTTAACTTCTTGATTAAGGCATTTTTGTTCATTTCTGTAGTCCAGTTTTTCACAGTCACCTCTTAAGAGGAAATGGAAGGGGCACTTCATGTCAGGAACAAAGGCACAGGCAACCCAAAGCCTTACACTTGCTCTTTGAATCATAATGGATTTGGGAAGGGAGTGTTTTAATTCAGCTTTGAAGCTCTTTGAGTAATACTTAATCTTCTATGAATGTGGGGTGATGTCCAAAGTGATTGATTGATCAGGTTAATAGGTCCACAGCAGGGGAAGAACTGGGGGTGGAGAAGTTAATAATGGGTGTTGGATGAATACCAGGGAATCTATGCTCACAGGAGTGTTTTGTTCTCTGGTATCTCTAAGAACAAAAGATTACTTTTTGCCTGAAGGTGTCACTTTGTATCACTGTTTTGCAAGATGGCTTATAGTGCCATTCTAGGTGTGTCTAGTAGAAATATGCCCAGTTAAGTTCAATGGGGTGTCTTCCCAAATAAGTATGCATAAAACTGGTGTTTTAGGCTGAAATCCAACTGGGCCAATCCACCGACAAAATGGCATTCACTAATGGAATAGGTTTCCCTCTTGAGCACAATCCAGCCCCCAGGCCCAAATCAGTGCTGGGGCATGCAGGGATTGTATACTGATTATTGGCACAAATTGTTGGAATTTGCACAGGTAAATCTAAACCAAAGTAGAGTTGAATGTTTTCCTTCATTCTGTATAACTGTTCTCTTCTATTAGATTACTGGACCATCAAGTATCCCGAGTCTGGTTTTGAAGCTCACTGGGAATGTTTCCCTGTAACTCTTCTTGCAGAGGAGGCACTCTGGTGCAGGAACCTTTAAAACATTTCAGCACCCTGCACCTGTCTACGTACAGAGAAAATGACTTGAGCGTGCATGGTCATACCAGCTGCAGGTGATGGGAATTGTAGTACAACACATGTGGATAGCATCAGTTTGGGAAAGGCAGAATGGGCTTTACACCATGACTTTTAACCTGCTGTTAATTGGCCAATTTGTGAACTTTATTTGCAAACAAAACCTTTTGGCTGCTACTTCTTCTTAATCTTTGACAACTGTTGCTCTTGTTAAATGGAGCCAGACTGGAGGGGATAAAATCAAGGGATTCGAATCTTTCCTTTTCTTGATTTACAGTTTTTAAAAATGATTTTTTAAAATTTAAATTGTGAAAAGATCTGCTTCTCAAAAATTTAAATCAAATCAAATCAACCCTGGTCCAGACACCCTGCAAGAGGCCAAGATAATGATGTTCCAGTTAAGAGTTCCCTCTCAAATTAGATATTTCTGAGTGACCTTTCATGTCCTCCAGTGGTCATTCCCCCCCTCCAATGAACTGTGGAGGGTGAAGACCTGCCAAATTGAACCCAGAGGAGTTTTAAGGCCCTGTTTAAAAATGGGGTATAGGAGTGCTGGGAAGGCTCAGAGGTAGATGCGTCATACACCTTGCTTGCCCCTCTTTAATACAGCTAATATCTATTTTTCTGTAGAGCAGCAATATCTTTGAATAATTAACTGGTGTTGACAGTGGGGCTACAAGAAGCACTGGCTTTGAATACAGTACTTACTGTTCACACAGATGAGAGTGAAATACAGGCCTGCAATTCATTGTGTTTTTGTGGTTGTATTCTGATGTCTTCTCACTGCATGAATTGAGACCTATTTTAATTTTTTTAATGTGATTCAGTTTGGATATTATCTCTGTGTTTGCTACCTATGGTGAACTCATAACTTGCATGGCAATGGGCAGAAGCACCCTTTATGTAGGTTGACTCAGCCTTCCATCCTTCCGAGGTCGGTAAAATGAGTATCCAGCTTGCTGGGGGGTGGGGGGCAAAGTGCAGCCTGCATACTGTAATTGAAACTGTAAACTGCCTTGAAGTGGTATGGGGCGGTATATAAGCAGGCCACTTTGCTTTGCTTTTATGTTGAAATCAGATACCGGTAATTAAGAAACCAATTTGGGGAAAGGAATTTATCCATTGTGGTAGCATATAAAGTTGGAAAGCTCTAGCAAAGTACCCAGTGCATTTCATAGCTTCCCCTGCCTGTGTGAGTTGTAAGAACTTTGTATGTTACATTATAGGCTGAAGTCCAAAAGCAGGTTGCAACGAGAGTAAGCCCATTGAATCATTGGAGATTTGGTGAGTCAACTCCATAAGTTCCATTGATTCAACAGACCTCCTCTACTTGCAACTTACAACGGGATACTCGCATCACTGCGTTGGAAATTATTTAAAGTAATTTACATTCCATGGGGTGGAGGACCACTTCTCTGCAGTAGCACAGTTTATTGGCAAATGAGAGTCCAATCAAAGTGGAAGAACCTTTTCCTGAAAATGTTTCTGAAATCAATCAAGAGTATGTAGTAGGTTATCCTTATACATTTGAACATTAGAATGCCAACAATTGTAATCATAACATAATCTGAAAAATTGTCTTATTATATTCCTCCCTAAATGAAGATTGTTGTACAGTAACCCCCCCACCGATCGTGGGGGTTAGGAACCGACCCCACCCATGATGCAAGAAAATCTGCAATATGCAGAAGCGGGTGGGGGGGCGGGGGCATCTTACCTCCTGCTGCTGCCCGCCCGCACGGCCCGAGGCTTCTTGGGGAGCATGGTTGAGCGACGTGGAGCGACCTGATCACTCCGTGCCGCCCCTCCCGGCCGCCCCGAGCCTTCTCTGGGGAGCCTGGTTGAGCGGCGCGGAGCGACCCGATCACTCTGCGCCGCCCCTCCCGGCCACCCCGAGCCTTCCCGGGGGAGCCTGGTTGAGCAGCGCAGAGTGACCCAATCGCTCCACGCCACCCCTCCCGGCCGCCCCGAGGCTTCTCGGGGGTGCATGGGAGGGTGGCGCGGAGTAACCCGATCGCCCCCTGTGCTGCCCCGAGGATTCTCGGGGCTGCATGGGAGGGTGGCGCAAAGTGACCTGATCGCCCCCTCGCTGCCCTCCCACGCACCCCCGAGGCTTCTCGGGGGTGCGGCGCAGAGCGACCCGCCTGCCCCCCCACGGTGCAGGTACTGCGATGTGGCGGGGCCGCGGTACCTGAACCATGAAATGGCGGGGGGGGGGTCACTGTATTATTGTCATCTGCTAGCCGGTCCTAGTGTCAGGGCTGTTACTGTCAAGACATAATCCTCTCACAGCTGGACAAAGGGGTTATGAAATAATTGAAATCAATTACCTTTAAATTACTCCCAGTCATGTTTGAAGTCAGCTTTTGAAAAGTCATTTGGAATTATTCTGTATTAATAGATAGGTTTGAACATTAACAGTAACTATTGGGAAATACTAATAGTTATGCCACAGTGACATGTATTTACTGTGCATGAAAGTATTCACTGGAGTTTTGTTTTCCCCATTTGTCTTTGCAAACCTATGAAGGAACAGGACATTAAAAGTGCTATCTCATATTTACTCAGAAGCAAGCCTCACTGAGTTCAATAGGGCTTCCTTCCAGGTGAAATGAATGTATAGGATCACAGCCTTAAGATGATTTTCAGTACTGAATGACCATATTTTAAGTAGAAACAAACCAAGTCAAGTTATGTTTGAATTATCCTTTGGCTTCAGGATCGCAGTGTTGTGGAACAGTTGCGAAGGAATACACGCCCAGTTGTGGCTAAGAAAGAGAAATAACTGGAATGTTTCTATTCTGTCATCGCTATTAAATATTTTTTCAAACCATGAATAAAGTTGCATAGCTTACATTCCAACGTTCCCATGGATGCCTAAGATAGCATTAAATCAGAGCTTTAAGTCACTGAAAGGTTGCCATTAATTAGTTGCTCCAGATGAATTTGTACCCAGTGTTGCATTATTTGTAATCTTTGTTTTTAAGTTTAATTCATTGCAAAAATAGAGCTGTACCAATGCTAGAACTCATGTAAAACTTGTACTCTCAAAAAGACACTGTCAAGTACTTTTTTATATTTTTATATGTCCCATTGTTTGTAAATATCCTCTAAGCTTGAAAATAAAATTTATTTCCCTATTCTGCATGTTCTGTTTCATTGCTGTAGACCTTTACCTATTTTAGCTCAGTCTTTACCTGTAAAATAGACTATGAAGATCCAGACATAAGTGAAATGCAAGTGAAGGGGAAAGGATTGCAGCTGAAAAGTGATGAACAAAATAGTAAAGGAATACCATACCACCTTGAATGAGTGCAGATCTCCAGGGCCGGATGAATTGCATATGAGAGTACAGATGGAATTGGCTGAATAACTCTCAGAACTGTAGTCCATTACTTTCTTGAAATAATGAGAAACTGGTAAGGTGCCAGATGATTGTTGGAGGGCTAATGTTCCAATCTTCAAAAAGGCCAAAAAAAGAAGAACCCGGGAATTACAGGCTAGTTAGCCTGACACCAATCCCAGGAAAAATCCTGGAATAAATTATAAAATAATGCAACAACTAGAAAACAATGCAGTAATAACTAGAAGCCAGCACAGATTTGTCAAGAACAAATCCTGCCAGGCAAACCTGATCTCATATTTTGATCAAATAACCTCCCTGGTTGACTGAGGGAATGCTGTAGATGTAATATATCTAGACGTCAGCAAAGCTTTTGACAAAGTTCTCCATGATACCTTGATTAGCAAACTAATTAGGTGTGGGCTAGATAGATCAAGTGTAAGGCGGATACACAATTGACTACAGAATTGTACTCAGAGGTGGTGATTAATGACTCCTCTAAGTGGCGGGAGTTCCCCACGGCTCAGTCCTGGGTCCAACAAAACAGTTTTATTAATGACTTGGACAAGGGAGTGCAGGAAATGCTTGTCAGATTCGCAGAAGAGACAAAATTGGGTGGAATAACTAATACCCTGGAAGACAGAAACAAAATTCAAAATGATCTTGATAGGCTGGAGCTCGGAACTAAAACCAACAGAATGAAATTTAACAGGGGCAAGTGCCAAGTACTGCACCTAGGAAAAAGAAACCGAATGCTCCGTTACTAGATGGGGGACACTTGGCTCAGCCGTACTACAAACAAGAAGGATTTTAGAACTGTCATAGATCATAAGCTGAATATGAACCAACAGTAAGCTGTGGCCACAGAAAAAGGCAAGTGCCATTTTAAGTTGCATTAACAGAAATATAATTTCCAAATCCCATGAGGTGCTTGTCCCCTTTTATTTAGCACTGATTAGGCCTCACCTTGATTATTATGTCAGGTTCTGGACACTGCACTTCAAGAAAGATGCTGACGAATCAGAACAAGTTTAGAGGAGGGCGACAAGGATGATCAGGGAGCTGGAAAGACTTAAAGGAACCTCTCTTTGTTGGAGCAAGAAACGAACTCCTTCCCCATGTCGTTGCTTGAGAAGGAGCCGCCAAATGTTGTGGTTGATGCTAATGACTTTTTAGAGATGCCATAAATAAATATTGGGCATTTTAATTGTTTAAAACACTTGTCTTTGACTCCAGGAAAAGGGATAAATACAAAGGAAAGATGAGCCAGCTAAACCTTCACAATTTACAAGTGACCTCCCTCCCTCCCTCCCTTTCAAGCAGCTGACCTGCAAATGTTTGACCAGAGTTGGTCTTTGTGTGGGTGGAATGTCTGTGGCTCAAGCAGTGTACAACCACAATGAAGTTTATGTAGCTTGCCTATATTACTAATAATGACTGCTTAGGATCATTTTTATATTAGGAGAGAATCATCCTGTTTAGGGATGAACAAACTGACACCATGTATTACACTAAATGTTACAACTATTTACTTTCTGTCCCAATGAAATTAACACACTACATGTCCAATGCAGCAAACCAGCAAACAGGTATTTGAAAAATGACATGATGCTCAATTTGCACTGCACCTTATTATCAAACATTCAATATTAGATTGGTCAGAAATAACACCATACTATCTTGCACATGTTACACTGGAGTTAAGAAGTGAGGTCTTTAATAAGTGTGTGTATATTTTACAGTACAGGAGAAAATGAATACAGAAAAATAAATTAAGATGCATTTTCCATCCAGAACGTGTGCACCCCCTCTCACAGAACTTACTACCATGTTTTAGTTCTATTAGAACTGTAATTTCTGTTTTGGCTGCATGTTATATGTACTTGACATAACCAGTCACATTCATGATTGTATATGAAACCAGCAAAACACTACCAGTACCTGCATTTTCCAGGAGATTGTGATGTGACACAGAATATCTTTTGTCATGTAGAATATGCAGAATAGGGGTTCATTTCAATAAAAGTTCACCAAAGCCAGCAACAGTTGCTGAAACAGATGAGTGTTCAGTTTTCATTATTTGGATTGAAGGCCTAAGTCTGTTATGAGGTAACATGGCAAAAAATTTGAAACGTGCTCCCATTTTATCCAAGTCCATAAGCATTTCATAACTTCGGAGGAGCTGATTCCGAGTGAGCACATCATTAGCATTCTGCAGAAGTACCTAAAGGAACAGATGAATTAATGTAGACCGCACACAAGATCTACTTGCATTAAAAAGGTATTGGAAAAAAATGGTTAGTATTATGTAAAACATTGCAGTGTGTTAACATGACCAGCAGATGGGCATCAGCAGGTCCAGTAACTTGCTCTGGCTTTCTTTTATTACTCTCATGACTTACACCCTGTGTAACCTGCTGGCATAGCAAATGTTAGTCAAAATAATGACACTTCTCATGGTGGTACCTTGGGAGATGCTGATTGACAAGAAGGATATTTTATATGAGTTGAAAAAACAATAGAAAATTCCATTATACTGTACATTGTTTCATGTAAGTCCCTGCAAGTTATTATACTGGCAAAAGTCAGTTGTGTACCGATGAAGAGAACTGTAACATCTGAGAGAAATATAAAGATAGAGAAGCAGGAGAGAAACACAATACACCATGCCACACACACCAGATACCAATAATACTGATACCAGGGAGGTCAGGTATCATATCGCAACAGCAGCAACGGGCAAGAACCACATGGGTTTCCCTTCATACATCCAAACTGGCTTGGCTGGATGAGTAATTTTCTGTGAGTGTTCTTATAATATGCATAAAGGCTAAGAAATTACTTTTCTTTAATACAGTCTTATGTATAAGAATGTTGATATTTTAAGAGATGTATTTTCTGCTTTTTGATTGTGCCTTTTTGGGTTATAAGCTCCAGTATTTTTAAAATACAGTTAAAACATTCATTTTTGGTATTTTATTGTATTTTCGATTGAAATCTGATTTAAGTATCTGCCTACAACTTTAGTTTACATAAACATAGTTTACTTAAGCATTTGTGCCTGCAGTTTTCCATGGCTGTAAGACTTTTTGGATGTTTTCAAAAACTTTGAAGTGTTTGCCTGTGTATGGAATGAAGCAGCAATATAAATAATTAAAGCTTGTATAAGTCAACAAGCTGATGTGGTCTGCAATTAAGAAAAGACTTACACTTTGCTGCCAGATGAACCTTGATTATTGGAAAGGGTTGATTTCATTCTGGAATTAACCATAAATGGGGTAAATGCCAAGTACTGTATCGTGAACACAGCCATGTGATATTTTTTTCTAGAACTTCCTCTAAATTTCTACAGGGAGCTTAGGAGGATGTTCAGTCATCAGACTCTCTGATCTCACAGGTGTATATTTTGGTAGGGCTTTGGGGACTGCTTTGTTTGCTTCTGTGGGGGCCTGATTATATGATGTGTGATATATGAACTAATGCTTGCATAATCTCACAATGATGTCCCTTTCCAATATGTTGCCTGTTGTTGATGATGAAGAATGTTATAGTATAAATTGGTGCCTATCATATCTGATTGTTTTTTCTCAAACAGTGTTGCCTACTTTTTGAGTGGCCTGATATTCTGCTGCCTTACCTGTGTGCTTGGAATTGTTTTAAAGAGTTCCCTAGTGTGGGAACCTTTCTTCGAGAGGTATGTTTCTTGGAGGGGTTCCAGTGAAGGCACACCATCCTGACTTTGCCACTTTGCATCCCAGAGAGGAAGTGACCTTCGATTTCCTCTTCACCTTTGTTTGGAGGCAGCACAAAAAGACTAAAGGGCACTTTTTCCCTATTAGAAGCAATGCTTTCATAAAATGCTCCAATCTCTGCTTATTGAACAGTAGATGCAATAAACAAGCCTCTGGGAAGAGCTCAGCAGTTCTTTGTCCTTTCATCTGCGCAGAACTCTACCCAGCTGGCTGGTGGAAAAGCACCTTGTTTCTGTCTCTTTCTTTCTGTAACTAAGATCAGTTTGCTTGGAATTTTCCCAGCAAACTCCCACACCCTCGGCCAGGGATGGCAAACCTTTTTGACAGTGAGTGCCCAAACTCGGTGATGGGGAGGGCAGCGGTGCGGGGTTTGGGATCAGCAGCGGCGGGGGGCAGGGGTGGGGGTAGGGCAGTAAGGGCAATGGGGCAGCGGGTTCAGGGTCACTGGCGGCGGCGGGGGGCAGGGATGGCAGCGGTGATGGCAGTGGAGGCAGGGGCGATGGCGGCAGCGTCGGGATTGGTGGCAGCCGGGGGCAGGGGTTGAGGGTGAGGGCAGCAAGGGTGACACAGGTGGCATCAGGGTCAGGGTCTTGCAAGGACTTGGGAAGGCGGCAGAGGAAGAAGGCGGAGCAGCTCTGGGAAGAGGGAGGTGGTGATGGAAGAGGTGGGCCGCGCTGTTGCTGTTGTTGTTGTTGCTGCTGCTGCTGCCAGGCCCTTGCCCTGCTTGGGCCTTCCAGTAGCCGCCTTGGGAGCGGGCAGGGAGCCATGGGGGTGGGGGAAGAAGAGGGGGGAGATGGTCCGGAGTGTGAGGAGAGCGCCTGGGCTTCCTCCTCCTGCTTGAGTGCCAGGAAAGGAAGGGAGGGAGAGCGCTGAGCAGCCACGGGAACCCCTTTGCCTGGGACCTGCGCGCGCACGCACGTGTGCCCTCCCTCCCTCCCACTCAACTCGCTCCCTCTTTTCCTTTCGCTGCTGGGGTCACACCGCTGCAGCCTGCCAAAACCCTGAGGGGGTGAAGAGAAAGAGAGAGAGAGACGTGGGGTATGGGGTGTGTGGGGGCAGGACAGGCACAGGATGTGGAGCCAGACGCCCACGGCCCAGGCTTCCCGGCGGCCCCAGTAAAA
This sequence comes from Phrynocephalus versicolor, assembly GCA_023846285.1. Classification (NCBI taxonomy): domain Eukaryota; kingdom Metazoa; phylum Chordata; class Lepidosauria; order Squamata; family Agamidae; genus Phrynocephalus; species Phrynocephalus versicolor. The sequence goes on from JAHTLZ010000289.1 coordinate 1,611,110, forward strand.
GAAAGCCCGGGGAGTGGTGGTGTGGAGGGATGGCGGTGGTGGGGCGACAGGGGCAGCTGTCCGTGCAGCTGCCATGGAGGCGGGGCCAGGAGAGGCTGCAGCTGCCCTGCGCCCCCCCCAGCCCCTGCCCCCCCCCCAAGACCCACAGAGCCTGGAGCTCAGCAACTTGGCCCCTTCCCCTCCCTGCTTCTTCCCTACTCCTGTTCCTCCACAAATTCCTTGTGGCTGGTCCAGCAGAGGGGGAAGTAGGGGGGCAGGGAGCATGTTGCGTGCTAGGCAAAAGCTCGCCACGTGCCACCTTTGGCACGTGTGCCATAGGTTCGCCATCGCTGTCCTAGGCTTTTGGAGTGCTGTAAAAAAAAATAGGAAACCCCAAAAACAAATAAGAACGCCTTTTTGTGGAAAATGAAAGGGTTGGTGCACAAAAAAATGCACACAAAAGAAGCTAAAACAAAGAAATATGGAAAGAAAGGCCACATACATCCATAAATTGCACAACACTTAATGAACACAAGTTCTGTCTCTATTGTAGTGGGATTTAAATAAGTTACATAGAAATAAATATTTAGTAGGACCAGTTTGTGAATAAATGATATAAAAAAACAACTCCTACCTGTAGCCTGATATCAATGCCCATATTTCTCAAAAAGTCCTGCTGCTTTATGGGACCCAGAGTAGCTACTCTTTCCTGTGCTATTCTTTGCAGGTACCGGAAATCAACATCTGCTGTAAGATCGGCTGTTCCTGGTGACATTAACACATCATGAAGTTTATGACCACGGAATCCCTGTAAAACAGGATGTTAAAGGCTTTTAAGTTGTAGAAAAACATACAAGATTTTGTAAAATGGAATATTCAAGGACAGCCATGCTTGGCTAATTCTTCTAGGACTTCTTTTAAAGGATTTCACAATTCTCTAAGTATGAATTAGCAGCACTGGCAACAAAATGCAACAAATAGGGACATTTGTATTTCATTTTTCAAAAGCTGCTGCCTAGGGAATGAGGATGCTGTTTCCTATTGCCCCTTTTTAAAAAAATCCAGTTTCTGTCAGATCCCAATCATTCACCAAAAGTATCTTTATCATGCAGAATGTTAATATGAGGAACCTACCCTAAAAGTATCTGTTTTTGTTCCATCGTGGCCATAATCTACAATCAATGCAGCTCCCCCATTCTCCTCAATATTCTGGGCCAGCTTCTGGATGATGATACCAGCATCAGGGCACACTTCCACATGGTTTCTGGATTCCTCACCCTAATACAGAGTTATGAGGTTAAGCAGAAAAGTTGAGAGATAGGTGTTGAAATTCCCGACTTCCTGAGAAAATATAATATAATATTAATGTAGTATCTTGTACAACAGAAAGCCATGTCCATGTCTGCTCCGTGCTATAAATTTATAGATTATTTTAGCTGCTTCAACCTTGAAAAAAACCCTTGGGAAATATTCAGGACCTGCAGTTTTGAGAGAATGTGAATGTTCTGACAGGACTGTAATTCCCAGGATTCTGGAAGACACTGTGGCAGTAAATCTGTAAGACATACACCAAATTCTGCCTTGGAGAAAAATATCAGTCCCGTAACCAAGAGAGCAATTATTTTGCACATGTGCAATAAAACTATAGTATAGAAAAATCATTTGACATGCTAAACTACAACAAATATTTGATCTTTGTTTTATGTTAGGTAAGCCTCTCATTAAACTTTAATACCCCTGACCATGGCATCCTCCTGGACTGGCTGCAAAGATTGGGGATTGGAGACACAGCACTGGCTTTGGTCCCTTCTTGATTACGAGCACCAGATGGTTCAGCTTGAGGTTGGTGCTTCGTCCCCATGAGATCTACAATGTGGAGTCCGACGGGGATTGATTATCTCCCTATTGCTATTCAACATCCATATGAGGCCACTGGGTTAGGCCATTTGGAGGTTTAGAGTATATCATCACTATGTCATCACAACTCTCTCTCTCTCTCTCGCTCTCTCCTTTTCATCTTCACCAGAGGAAGCTGTGCAGACCCTGGAGTACTTACTGCCTGGTCTTGGTTGTGGACTTCATGGCTATTAGTCTGAAATGGAATCCTGACAAGATGGAAATTTTGTTCTTAAGAGGGGACCCTGATTTACTGTAGTTAGGAGGCTTTTTGCCTGGTCATGAGGGGGTCACACTCCCCTGGAGGATCAGGTTCATAAAGGGTTTGTTCATGGTCCTGGGTCTCTTGATGGATATCAGCTGTGGCCAACCTTTCCTTTCCCTAATACTGGTTTATGTGATGGTAACCTTGAAGACTGACTACTGCAATGCTTTCTCTGTGGGTATATCCTTAAAGGTGGTTTCAGAGCTACAGCAAGTGCAAAATGCAGCAGACAAATGCAATTGTATCTTGTCTGTCCTTGCCTGTTGGTAATGACTGCTGAGATGCTTCCAGGCCAGGTTCAAGGTGTTAATTACTGACAAAGATCTGAATGATTTGGAACCTTTCTCCTTGGCAGAGCACCTTTCCCTCACTCAGATTGATCTTCCAACCCACCTGCACCTCCCAATCCCTGATGCTAAGGATGACCACCCCAAGGGAAGTCCACAAACTGTGAAACTCTCCTGGTGAAGATACATCTGGGCCCCCACCCTCTTCAGCTTTATAAAGCAAGTAAAAATATGGCTTTTTACTCAGGCCTTTGAAAATCGTCCCCCACTTAATGTTAATTTATTACTGAAGACCAGTGTTTATGGGAAACACTGCTTTGTATGGCTAGAGACCTGCAGGAAGGTCCATGATGGAAGAAGTTTATAGAAATTACACACTTAAAATCTTCAAAGGCCAGTTAAAAACGTGCCTCTTTAGGATAGCTTTCCTGGAATCTTTCTCCTTCTAATGCCCGAAAATCTTTTATTTGCCTCTTGTTATGTATAATTTATTTTTGCAGTACTGTATAATGTTACTTTGTTAATACTGAAATTGACAATTTCCCTAAAACAAAACAGGAATACTGAGGAACTGTTTTATTTCAGTCTTGCATATCTTTTTTTGCATAATAAATACACATAAAATAAACTTTATCAAAGGCCTAAATCTAACAAAACAGCAGTGTAATAGCACTATTGCAGTCTGAATGTCACTCTCCAATACCTATAAACCATCACCCATAGATGTCTTTTGGCCTTGGGGTGACCTGCACTGGATATGGGAAATTGCCCCCTCCAACTTCTACTGGATTGTACTGGATCATGTCTGAAATCTACTGGTTAGTAAATCTGGTAAATTAAGTGAAAAAATGGGAGTCTTAACATATGCACCTCAATGGCCTCAAGGTTGTTGGGAGAGGATTATATAGCCTGAAAAAGCAATTAAAAACTCAGAAACCTACATGTATGAAAACTTCTGTAGCTGGAGTTATGGATGGTGCAAGGACAAATCGCAGCTTGTCAGGAGCTTCTGGATCAATGTCAACCAACAACTCACGCCATCCCTTTTCTGTTTTCTGTTAATTTAAAATAGAATAAGGATCTATTGAATGCAGTCAACTATGTACATTTGTTGAATAACGGACACTGGATGAAAACAAGCCTCCCAATAATGTTAATCTTCTGTTGGCTCATTGAAGCTCTTTAAAGCCAGATTTTGAGGCACCAATTGGTAATAATAATAATAATAATAATAATAATAATAATAATAATGTGCTGTCAAGCTTGTTCTTACTTATGGAAACACTTTTAGGGTTTACCAGATAAAAATTACTCAGATATTTATCATTCCCTTCTTCTGTGAGTGCTCTAGGACTATGCCTGTTTCTAGATTTCAGTGGCGCAGACAGATATTATTTACAGGTTTTCGTCCTCCATGGCAATCCTAATCAGGAGACACTAACTTCTCTGCTACTGCTACCCTTGGGTCCAGAGCATCATTAAATTTAATTTCTTAAGACATGCTCTAGGATGCCACTTAAACAGGTTTCACTTCTTACTCTACCAAGCAGAAATCTAGCCTTTTGCTCTTTAATCTACAGGCATAAATGGGACTCTGAATATTAATAATTATTACTACAGATATTTTGAAATATGGCATTATTTGGTAAACTCAAAATATTTCTAAATCCAAATCCACATCCCTTCCATGTGGTATTTCATGGCTCATTGCCTAATGGTCATATTTTTATTTCTATAGCTGCTGGAATGGGAACAACTAAAATATGCATTTTAAAACATCAGAAGTAAAAATGACCCTATAAAATGTGATTTATAGCTTTCAATTTTTCTACATGTTTATAGATACTTAGCCCAGAAGACGCCTTTTCATTTACTGTAAGAAATAAGCATGAAAGGTGAAGAGACAAGATTCGGACTATTTACATGTTGGACAAATCACTCTCTTTAAAATTCACACCAACAAAAATAGGAGTGAACAGTATTCTACAGACATATAGAAACAATTGACTTTTTCCTATTTCAGAACTTCCTCTGTCACCTAGCAAGATTTTTTTCAACTAAGCTGAAACCAGATGGCCTCACATATATTTCCAAAGGAGACTCAAACCATTGCCAATGGTATTTTTTTCACAGATGGGAAAAATAATTTTTGGGACTCTAGTCAGAATTCCACAGCCAACATGAAGTCACAATGCTGGCTACAGAACTCTGTGAACTGTGGTCCAAAAAAGTAACTGTTTCCTATTTTGTTTTCTTTTTTCATAGTACAGTTGATGTTGACTCCTTGTTAAATGCTTGTCTTGTTCATAATGAAGAGCAGATCCCAAAAGGCTTTCCTCTAGTAGACCTGGATCTGGAGTTGATCAAATCCTGGACTAGATCTTGAAACTCAGATGGTGTAGGATGCCAAAAGAAGCAGCCTCTCAATAGCCAAGAAAGGGGGCAGGTGTGATTAGCACTAGAGAAAAAAATGCTTTTTGTTTGTCTTATAATGCAACATCTGTGGGATTTTGTCATTGTCTGGAATTCACAATTTATGACAATACAGTTTTTCTAAGTATTTGTAACTTAATGGCATTAAATGTTGTTTAATGTTTTAACAGCTGTTGGATCATTTAGACCACACATACTGTTCTTGTATGTCGATATGCTTTAAATTTTTTAACCCGGTGACTTCAATGCATCTGTACTGTTCTACAGGAAAAGGGAAGGTCTAAATCAAAAGTCTACTTTAAAAAACAGCATTCAAATAACATCAACCTTAATACCTCTTCAGGTTATTTTGTCTTTGAATAAAACTGTTTTCTTGGGATAAAATTTAGCTCCAAACTGGATGGATGTATTTTTTTCCCAACAGATCCACCCTCTAAATGTACAGAACTATTCCATATACTATGTTAATTGTAAACTTGCTTCTATTCTTCCTCTGTTTCTATAGGGCACACTCCTTAAACAAGTCAAATGGCAATGTGATCATACCTGAAATTTATGTATAGGCAGAGCATCAAAAAATTCATGAGCTAAATAAAAACTGTTGCCTAGAGAGAAAAATAAAGTGTTAATTACGTTCCTGGAATAAAAACTTATTTCCAATTTTTGTACTTTATTCTGTATGATTACAGTTATCTATATTATTTGCTTAGGACTACTGTGTCTGGCATTTGATTAAAACAGGTGAGGTTCAAGATTAAAAACAGCAATCTTATAAACAACTGTAAAGTTTTGCTTCTAAACCATCTAAATTCATTACAAAGTTTGAGCACAACTGGATCTATATTAGCTTATTCATGTAAGTTTCAAGCTCCAAAATAAAAATGTTCTTAATTCTAGAAACTACAGTAATACCTTGGTTTATAAGCATAATCCATTCTGAAAACATGCTTGTGAATGGAAACTCAGATGATTCTTTCTGGGGACCCATAGACCACAAACTGTATGCACAAAATGCCAAAACTCACAAAAGAAGTTGGCTAGAGGTCCACGTCCACACCATGGTTTATGTACCTGGCTGTGGAATCTGCTCTACTTGGGAATAACAACTGAATTTTACTCTGTATTTTAATGTAACAATGATAAAGTGCAATTTGTAGCCCTATACACACCTTACTAGCTGCCCCATGACTAGAAATAGTTTTAAAAAATAAGAAAGAATGTTGAAAACAAATTAAAGAAAAACATAACCCTAATCAGCACATTCCTGGCTGGTGCAAGGGAGACTTCTATTCCTCCCCTCCTCTCTGCTTTGGAGGCTGCCTGAGATGGGACATTCCAGACAATCACCCACAATCCAGCAAGGGAAGGGAGGGAGAGTCGCCATTGGCTCCTTTGTGATCATGTGACCTACTCCACTTTTTGTTTATCAAGACGTTGCTTGTTGATCAAGGCAAAATTTAGAAATGTTTGCTTGTCTTGCAAAATGCTTTTAAACCAAGTTACTCTTAAACCAAGGTATTGCTGTACCACTGAACATATTCTGATCTGAACCATGAAAATCTTACCTACTGGGACATCATTTAAGTCTCTGTACCAGAAAATTGGCAGCCCAGTCTTAGTAACACCTTGCATATAAGCAGCAGAGCTCTCTTGTAATTTTGTGTTTTCCTCGGTCAGCACTGACGCTTGAATTTCACTTAGTTTGGGACTAACCTCCATCAAATGAACAGAAACTTCACATTTACTAAGTAAAGAGCTCAGCTGATTAAACACCTGTAAAGACAAGACAATATTATTAGAGCTTGCTATGTGTAATGATTTGCAGAATGCTTAAAGCAGTTCTCAGGACTAAGATATTTATTATACAGTGGTACCTCTACTTATGAGCGGCTCTACTTACAAGCAAATCAACTTAAGAGTGGAAAGCCGTTTGATTTTTAACTGCTTGTAGATGCCATATGCTGTATTTACTTTTTTAAAATTAATTTTTTTTATTTTTTATTTTTTAGATATGGATGCTCTACTTACGAGTTGTTTGACTTATGAACATGCATTCAGAACGGATTAAACTCGTAAGTAGAGGTACCACTGCAGTTTATTTTGGTGGATATGTTATTTATTTTCCAAATAAAACCTAGGGCATTTTTCAAGTGAAAAGGGTAATTGGCATATCAAATAATTTGGAAGTATGATTAGAACAATGACTTTTTCTCAGAATAGCAGGTATATAGCTGGAGCCCAACACCTGTCCAGAATCAATGAGACATGGGCAAAACATTTAAAAATCTAGGATGCTACACATGTTTTACATTAAAATAGTTTTACCTAGTGCAGAGTATCTGGCAACTTATACAAAGGTTTAGGAATTTGAGCTAAGAATGCACTATAAAATGCAAGGTGAAAAAGATTGTTTGTACTTACTCGTAAAATATCACTAGTAAGGCTCCCTCTACCTGGGCCTAGTTCCACCAGCTGAAACGTTTTTGGTTTGCCACTGGCCATCCATTCACTCACAAACCAGATACCAATTAACTGCAAAACAGAAAAGAGCTATAACTTATCTTTCATCCATCTTATATACAAATTAAAGATCAGGACAGATTAAAAAATGGCAATTCTTCATGATTTGTCAGGGCTGATGAATTAAGGAATCAATGAATTTCCAGTGATGAATCGATTCATCTCCCTTTTAAAATGATTCAAATAGAACCCCTCAGCACCTAGAGGACCCAAATTTACAGAGGTGCTCCCACTGATTCTCTTCTATGGGAAGAGAAGGTAAGGGTTGGGGTTCAGATGTCTGAGCAATGTACACCCAAAGAAGGCAGCCTAGGAAAGTGCCCCTTAGGCACCTATAGATACCAAACTTGCAAAGAGTCTTCTCTCATCTTACCTATAAAATCCCTCCAGGTTTGGTGAAGACTGGGTTTCAGACATCTGAGTTATACATCCACAAATTGGCCCCCTTTGGGAAATGCCCTTTAACAATTGGGTTGGGGGGGGGGATTCTAGAAGAAAGTTAGAGAAAGCTTCTCTGCAATTTTGGAGTCTCTGGGTACTTGGGGAGAACTTTCCTGAGGAGGCCTATTTGGGGTGCATAGTTCAGTCATCAAAAGTCAAGAAAAGTCAGTGGATGCCTCCCTCCAAATTTGGTGTCCATAAGTGCCTTGTTGACCATTTTATAGCCCGATGAATTAACAAACCAACATTTGCTAAAAATTCATCATTCACATTCATTGTATTCACTTTATGATGAATAAAAATCGATAAATTTTGGTGAATCGTCCAAATTAGTCAGAAAACATGATTCGTTATTCAGTCCTCATTTCTAATACAAAATGTTGGAACATACATATACAGTATTAGGAGTTCCCTAGCAGAAGTTGCTGTAAGAAATGATTTAGCAGCATGTAACTGCTACTGAAAACATACATTGAAAGAATTATAATTTTCTAATCTGCGTCTATTCTGTAACATATGATAATGATGGTGATAAAAATTGCCTCAACAAAAACATAAACAATCTGTATGTTCTTTTTGAATACACTTCTGCTCAGCATATCACAACAGAAAAACAGCAATCCAGTAGAAGGAATGCAAAATAAATCATAATTACACCAGAAATTACAAGCTTCTTTCAGCATATTATATTATCCAAACAATAACCATAATTGTGTTACGCCTGTGAAGATTCTCAGTCATCCAGGTGCGTTTAACTGGGAGTTGAGTCATGGCTACTGGACTTCTTTTTTGAGAGATAGAAACGTTTCGCTGTTCATCCAAACAGCTTCATCGGTCTGAATACAGCTAGTGCAAGTAGTCCTTCTTATAGTCAGTTTGACCTCTTGTCCCCTGGTCTGATTGGCTCATAAGATGAACAATAGCCTGAATAGGCTTGTTAGGGAGACATTCGTGTCTATGGCCTTAAGGTAAACCATGGCCTAAGGTGCTGAAACCCATCAAGAATGGGTCGTTAGCTGTGACCTTGGTGGTGAAGGCTCTTTGATTTGCCTGGGTACTTTGGAAAGTACAGCCTGATAAGTAGCAAATAGACTATGCTGGAGCCCACCACCTTTGTTGAGGGAGGGATTTTCAATTCTTGATGGGTTTCAGCACCTTAGGCCATGGTTTACCTTAAGGCCATAGACACTAATGTCTCCCTAACGAGCCTATTCAGGCTATTGTTCATCTTATGAGCCAATCAGACCAGGGGACAAGAGGTCAAGCTGACTATAAGAAGGACTACTTGCACTAGCTGTATTCAGACCGATGAAGCTGTTTGGATGAACAGCGAAACGTTTCTATCTCTCAAAAAAGAAGTCCAGTAGCCATGACTCAACTCCCATAATTGTGTTGCTTAGCATAATAAATTGCTCCAGAGTACACTCATTGATACATATGAAGAAGCTGATTCATTAAATTTCCATTGATTCAGATATACTCTATACTCTGGTATACTCAAGTGCAATTTACTATATATTAAGCAATGCAATTTTGGCCAACATATTAGCTTAATAACACTAAAAATAAAGCCGTCTCAAATTCACTATAAGACATTGGCTGTGTAGTTCTAGCTGTGGTTTTAATTATATTTGTTGTAGATGTAGATGTAACCTCATAAGTTTTTTTTCTCTGTTGTAAATCAAGATTGTGGTGACCAATGGTTTTTAGCAATAAACTTTTACCTTTACCTTTACCTTACCTATCTAGCTGTGTAATGAGTGATGTCATGTACCTTTTATGATTTTGGAATACACATTACTTCATATCATTGAGGGTGTCATGCATACCCCATTTTTTAAAAAGGACTTTTAAAAATCAGCTGCAACCTGCCATTGACAGAGGTGTCACTTCTGTTGCATAGTTGGAGCTGTGCTGTAGCAGGATATTGGCTACAGAATATCAAGAAACACTGCATCAGCTTATATTATTTCTCAGTTCTTAAAGTACATCGACCAGTCAATGATCTGAGTAAAACACTTGAGTAAAATAATACAATAATATAATATAATATAATTAGTGATCAAGTCTCTAAAGCCCTTGGGCAGAAAATACCATATAGAATTTTTACACCAGACAATACTATAGTGATATTTGAATGTTGCCATGCTTAGAAGAGACATACATATGAGAAAGCAACATATCTACAGAGAAAAGGCTCATGTTTCCATGTAGGTTCTAGATGTGAGCAAGATCCCTGGAGAACCAGGTGTCTTGCTCAAGAGGAAAACCTTAATGTAAGTGGGAACCTCAACTCTGCAGATGCATCACATTCCATGTGAAGAATGAAAAAAAAGAAAGAGGGGGAGGAGCAAGATGGTTTGGTCTAAGTACAGTGACTATACTTGTGAAAGTGAGGTCTAAATGGGTCTAAGGACTGCTGGATAATGAGGTATCTGATTCAGCACTGAGCATCTGGCAATCATGTTTTGATTCTTCAAAAGGCTTAACTGTGATGTTGCTTTGTACTTAGTGAGGAGTAAACAAATCTTAATAGATCAAAGGCTTGAACATTAAGCAATAGCATAAAATTCTAATATTTCATCAGGACCAATGTAATCAGTAACACATATGAGAATAACAGTTAAATTTTAAGTCATAATTGTACAGACCTCTCCAAAGATTTGACTTATTTCTGGTGAAGTTACAAAATCTCCTTTTTCTCCCAGCATGTCATGGTGCATATAATACCCCTATGGAGAAAACAACAATAGAATTACATATGCCTTCTTTCTCTCCCACTGGAGTATTTGATCAGTGAAAATGTTCACTTGGTAACCTGCTTCAACACTAAAGCTGTTTTAATTAAAAGAAGCAACTCAGAAAAAGTCTAAATAAAATAAACTCATCAAAATCTAAAAGAACAGACCTCCTGAGAAATCTACTCATACCTTCACAGGATTAGTTAACACTTCACGCATATATTCAGCAACTGTAATAGGACCAGTTGCCTTTATTTTCATTATAAGATGTTTCAACATTGGAGACGCTGGATTTTCTGCTGCTTTATTTTCTGAACTAAAGCACTGGCATCTCAAAATAGCGGAAGAGCCTGTATGAAAACATAAAGATCAGTCATATCTACTGGTCCATCAGAACAAAAAGTATCTCTGGAAGCAGCCAATAACTCCCCCCCCCACTTTCTAAAGAAACAACTATCAAAATAATCCACATACAGTACATCAGTTTGGGATACTGCTAAGCTATTTACCACTGGGATCATAAACACATTTATGATCAAACTCCAGTTGGGCTTCAAAGTCAGTAAGACTAAGCTGGTCTTACAGAGGCACCGGTTTAGTCTTAATAACTTAACTGCTTTGTTCAGTTTTGCACACTTCTCATATGTCCTATACAGGATACCACAAATAAGGTGTAATCGTTGTGTCACAGAGGTAGTGGTGGTGTTCCACCTGGAGTATTGTGTACAATTCTGGTCACCGCATCTCAAGAAAGACATAGTGGAACTGGAAAAGGTGCAGAAGAGAGCGACTAAAATGATTACCGGGCTGGGGCACCTTCTTTATGAAGAAAGGCTAAAACATTTGGGCCTCTTTAGTCTGGAAAAAAGGTGCCTGAGGGGGGATATGATTGAGACATACAAAATAATGCAGGGTATGAGTAAAGTGGATAGAGGGAAGCTCTTCTCTCTCTCCCAAAATACCAGAACTAGGGGACATACACTCAAATTGAGGGCTGGGAGAGTAAGAACTGACAAAAGAAAATATTTTTTTATCCAGCATGTCGTTTGTCTGTGGAACTCCCTGCCACAGTGTGTGGTGATGGCATCTGGTCTGGATGCCTTCAAAAGGGGACTGGACAGATTCCTGGAGGAAAAGTCCATCACAGGTTACAAACCATAATGGAGATGTGTAATCTCCAGGCTTTAAACCAGGGTACTTCAAGGGCCAGATGCAGGGGAGTGGTATCAGGAGACAGATATCTAGTCTCATGCGCTCCCAAACGCATCTGGTAGGGCCGCTGTGAGATACAGGAAGCTGCATGGCTCTTCTTATGTTCTTATGAACACAACGTTTATTCTAAGATCTCTATGCAAGCGCCAGTTCTGGGATGCCATAAGCTTGTTTGCGTGATCTTCTGCTGGCGGCGGTCATCTTAGGACAATTGTGTGACCCTCAAGTCAGTTTTGGCTTCGCCCCCCCCCCTTTCCAGGAGTTTCTGGGCTCCGAGTCCTCGGGGGCGGTTTCGCATCCCCTTCTTCTGAAAGGGCGCTTGACGGTTCCGGGGAGAAGGGATGCGGCGCTAACAGCAGCCTGGGAGGAGGAGGAGGAGGAGGCTGGTATTCCTGGACACAGGCGGCTTGGGCGGCGAGGCTACGCTCGTATCCAGGATGTCCAGCCGGCGCCATTGCATTCCACAGGACTTACTTCCAGGGAGCAGAGCCCGGAGGCTCGTCCCGTTCGCCAGGCCCCACCGGGGCCTTTCCCCCGCGCTCCTGCTGCCATGGAAACGGCAGCTCCGCGCGACAGAGCGCCCCAGGCGGAGACACGCGGGCCCTGCGAGCGCGAGCGTCATGCTTCGGCCTTCGGGGGCTCCCGTGGACCTTCCTTCGCCCCGGGCACCGCCGGGTCCTGGCAGCTACATAAAACACCTTGCCTGACTTTAAGGGAAATTTGCCGTTTTCTGCGCGACGCCTACGCTGTGAGTTTCCAAATCAAACGAGGAGGATTTCGGTTGTTACTTTTTTGTTATTCTTGCTAAATTGGCAGCGCTTAGTTCGCAGTTACTTCACCTGGCAGGACCTTTCGATCCACGGGTCGCGTCCCGCTGCCATAATCACGACTGCCCGGAAGTCGAAGCGGCGCATGCGTCGGCTGGCAGGCAGGCAGGCAGGCGACGATGGCGTCCCTGAGCGAGGAGCACCCAGGAGACGCCGGCGAAATGGACGGCGAGGAAGCGGCCGACGATGGCGGGAGTTTTACCCTGGAGGAGGTGCTGCGCCTCGGCGGGACTAAGGTAAGAGGGAGAATCCTTAAGGTGTCGGAGGAAGGGTAGCGGTGCGGGATCTGCGTGGATCTGCGTGAGAGCACGTGTGCTGGTGGTGAGAAGGACCTGCCCCATGAATCAAACAGCTTACAAATTGTTTTATTTTATATACAGCAAGATTATATCATGCTTGCCGCTTTGGATGAAGCCGAAGAACTTGTGGATGGTGGCAAAAAAGGAGCCATTGATGATCTAAACCCAGGTGAACTGGAGGCATTTATAAATTCTCTAGGTGTGAATAAATATTCAGAGAAATTACTGGTGTTACAAGAAGAAGAAGCGGATGGAACAGTAGGTGAACGAGAGAGAAAACTCCCTAAAAAAGAAGTCAGCCCACAAAAAACAAACCTAACGAAAAGAGGAGAGAATGAAAACCAGATAAAAGGAAGCAAAGGCAAAACACAATTAAGTAATGGCAGAGATAACAAGAAAAAGGCTGTTCCTGATAGGAAGGAGAACATTGCTTTGTCAAAGAAAGCAAAGGAAGAAGAAACTTTTCAGTTGCACGAACGACAAGGTCTGTTGATAAAACCAGGGGGCAAATGGTATGATATGGAATATACAAGTGAATTTTCTGCTGAACCCCAAAATCAGTCTCTTATATCTAGCTATAAGACCTTGGCGCAAAAGCTGTACCAACAGGAAGCAGATCTCTATAAGAACAAGGCAAATCTGCGGAAAGGATCGTCATCTACTTGGATGAAAACTGTTGTGTCCTCGGGTACTCTTGCTGACAGAATGGCTGCCATGACCCTTCTTATCCAGGATGCTGCTGTGCACTCTCTTGAATTTATAGAGACGCTGGTTAACCTGATAAAAAAGAAAGGTAGCAGGAGGCAGAGCTTAATGGCCCTGGATACTTTCAAAGAGCTTCTCATGACACATCTTCTACCAGATAGCCGGAAGCTGTATACTTTTTCTCAACGTCCCTTTAACACTCTGGAAAAGCTTTCAAGTGGCAACAGGGACTCAAGGGACAGGCGCCTAATACTGTGGCATTTTGAACATCATCTGAAGCACTGGGTGGCTGAATTTGTCGAAGTGTTGGAGTCGCTGACTCATGATGTCTTGATGGCAACAAAGACTCGGGCACTTGCGGTGGCTCATGAACTTCTCTGCAATAAGGTGGAGCAAGAGAAAGCTTTTCTCGTGCAGTTGGTGAATAAGCTGGGAGATCCCCAAAACAAAGTCGCCACTAAAGCATCTTATCTCCTAGAGACTTTGCTTCACAAGCACCCCAACATGAAAGGAGTGGTTTGCAGTGAAGTGGAGAGGCTTCTCTATAGATCAAATATCAGCCCTAAAGCACAATATTATGCAATTTGTTTTTTGAACCAGATAGTTCTTAGCCACGAGGAGAGTGAACTGGCTAACAAGCTCATAACACTTTACTTTGTTTTCTTCCGGTCTTGCATCAAGAAAAAAGATGTCGAGTCTAAAATGCTTAGTGCTCTCCTGACAGGAGTGAACCGAGCTTACCCTTACGCTCAGGCTAGCGATGAAAAAGTAAAGGAGCAGATGGACACCCTGTTCAAGGTTTTGCATCTTGTCAACTTCAGCACCAGCATCCAAGCCTTGATGCTGCTTTTCCAAGTGATGGACTCCCGTCAGACTGTATCGGACCGATACTATGCAGCCTTGTACAAGTAAGTATTGCCTGTCAGACACTGTTTTGTTGATGAGTAATGAAGGAGCATGCATTTTGTTTGACTGAGCATTTACATTTGATTGTAAATATGCACCAGCACAGAGATGTTATTTTTCCCTCTCTCATTTCTCGACTCATTCCAGCTTATATGTAACATGGAAGAGACCGCAGGCACTGTTCTCTCAAGCTTGATGACTGCACAGAAAGCTTTTAAAATGCTTTTATCATGTTCAAAAGTAAATTTGACAATGTTTTAAAATATTAACTTCCTCTTGAAATAGCTGCAGAATTTGAACTTGGATAAAATGATGCCGTGTTGCATGCCAGTAATAGCAGTTAGTAAGTTGAGAATCTGAAGCAACTGAGAGTTCTGCTAATCAAGTTTTCTGTATGTGCATATGTAAAAGTATGGTGAATTTTTCCCCCCACAGAAAGCTGCTGGACCCAGGATTGGCATTATGTGCCAAACAATCAATGTTTCTCAACCTGGTGTACAAATCTCTGAAGGCAGATATCGTGCTGCGGCGGGTGAAAGCGTTTGTGAAGAGACTGCTTCAAGTGACATGTGGACAGATGCCCCCATTCGCTTGTGGAGCCCTGTACCTTGTGTCCGAACTTTTGAAAGTAAAGCCAGGCTTACGGGTTCAGTTGCAGGATCATGTGGTGAGATGTAATTTACTTCTAGCTTTTGTCCTCTGCTTTTTTTTTTGTTTTTAAAAAAGGGTGATTAAATCTGTTTTGCTTAACAAGTGATCTTTTCCTGAGATGAATTATTTGTGTAAGAACTGCACAGCTGCACTTCTATTTTGTTCTAAATACAGCCCCTTTTTAATATCAGTACGGTATTATGAAGGGTAAAAAAAAAATCATTTCAGTTTTGTGGATAAGTTCTAGAGCGGGGATGGGCAACCTTTGGCCCTCCAGATGTTTTGGAGCACAACTCCTACGGTCATTAGTAATATAGGCTCAGAATTCTGGGACTTGCAGTTCAAAACATCTGGAAGGTCAGATGTTCCTCATTCCTGTTCTAGAGCAACTTGTTTTTTGATGGCACACATACATCTTCTTGCATAAAAATCACAGTGTACATATAGTTTTCTTGAATGTAGTGGATGCTGAGGAACTGTTACAGGAGACACTCTTCCTTTCTGAATAAAATAGTAGAATGTCATCTTAAAGTATTTTAAAATTTGAGAAGGCTTGACACATTGACTCCAGTGTTTTTAAAATGTTTTAAAATTGATTTTAATCATCCTGATCATGATCTTGGAACTTTTTGGTTTTCACCTTGTTATATGTTTAAATATTTTAGTAATGGGATTTATATGATATTTTGAAATGGTTGATTGTTGTCAAGTTTTAGTTCTAATGCTTATTAGCAGTTATCATGACCATTATGGCAGAAAGAAAAGGAACCTTTCACGATTCCTTTGCTTCTATTTACAGATGTTATTGCCAATACTATATTTTCCCCAATCTTGTCTCAAGATTCACTTGACTCTTCAGACTTAAAATTAAAACTCCCATAAAGATAATCTTGGGATTTTCAGTGTAATTCTGTACATGTCTGTTCAAAATGCGTACAGGATTCAAAATTTTCTTAACATATTGTATTAAGTAATCCCCATTGTAGGACTTGCTCCTCCAGCAACTTCTAATTTCTCTGTCACTTTAACTCATTGATTTATCCTTCACCTGTATTATTTGCTTTTCCAAACCAACTTTTAATCTCTTTTTGACCACTGGTCTGTTCCCCCAAGGATCTATTTCTGAGGGCCCTTATTTCCGTAGAGCAATGTGTGACTGCCTTGCTAGATCCATAGTTCTTATATTTGAAATGTATCCCCCCCCCCCCAGGAATCTGATGATGAAGAACATTTTCATGATCTTGAAGAAGCAGAAGAGGAAGAAAATGTTGTAGATGCAGACAAAACAACTCCAAATAAAAGTTTGGACGACTTGGTGAAACCTCATGATTCAGTTGGTGCATCTTGGGTTCATCATGAAAATCTAGAAGGTAAAAACATCTGAAAAGGCATGCATTCTGTATGGCAAACATGAATAGAAGGGGTTGACATCCTAATCAAATGTTTTTCAAATGTGCATATTTGCTAAAGAGTAATATATGATTTCCCTTTCAGTTTGAGCTAGGCTATCCTTATTTCCATTTTACATAATGGGCAACCTAATTAATGCTACAAAGCCGCTTATTGGGGTGCCCCCCTTTCTATGATGATAACACTGTAGATACTTGCACTGGTAGAGGCTGTTTGGCCTTGTTTTCATGCCTTTCACTATGCAGACTATAAGATCCAACCATATGGAACTTAAGCACAGAATACAGCTCTTCTTATATATCTGCACTCTTTGCTGGAAAGGAAATATCTGCACTGTACTATTATATAGCTGGGCATGTTACTATTTAGAAGTATTCACATTTGTTCATGGCTAAAGGTACCAAACATTCTCTCATTTGTCAGGTGGAAAGAATAAGGCTGGCTACGACCCACTACATCGAAATCCTTCATACTGTGGAGCTGATAGAACAAGCTTTTGGGAATTAAAAAAGGTATAATATTCACGAGACCAATATTTGCCAGGCAAAGAAGTTTCACTGTATGGACTTTAATGGGTGATCATTTTTGTTCCAAAGCTGGATTTCTTGTGACTTTGGTTAAGGCTTTCAAACCTGGAGGTCCAAAATTCCACTCTCTGAAGTTCTAAGCTTGAATTTGAAAGCATAATTGTTTCCGCGGCTGCAGTATGACAGTGCGTTGAGTGGGCAAGCAAAGTTTATGTAGATTTGGCTCCAGTTTTCTGGCAACAGCCAGACAAATCTCACACATAAATGTGGATTAAGTGCTAACCTAGTTGACAAAATGCCTCATAGAAGCTTCTGGAAGCACATGGTGTAGCCGTTTTTCAAAGAAGATAAGAATCCTGGCAAAAGACAGCTAGGAGAATAATATGCCTTGTGCTATGCTTGTGGTGCAGTGGTTAAATGCCTGTACTTCAGGTTAAACTGTGCTCACGACCTGGGGTTCAATCCCAGGTAGCAGGCTCATGGCTGACTCAGCCTTCCATCCTTCCAAGGTCAGTAAAATGAGTACCCAGCTTGCTGGGGGGTGGGGTGGGGTGGGGTGGCAATGTGTAGCCTGCACACTGTAATTAAAAACTGTAAACCGCCCAGACACTACTTGAAGTGGTATGGGGTGGTATATAAGCAAACCACTTTGCTTTGCTTTTGCTTCAGAGGCATATTGATCCTGGACCATTCATGAAATTGTCCCATCTGCTCTTAAAACCAAGTGTGGAAGCAAGTTTCATAGTTTTAACTTTCTGCTCAATGTCAAAAGTACTTCCTAACATTCAGCTTCCATGAGCTTTAGTATCTTTCTGTCTTTATTCATATCAGAGCGTTGCACACAGTTCAGAATCATGGAAATATGAAATATGAGGGGGGGGGGAATCAAAAACCGATTACAGTGTCAGGAGAATCAGACTGTTTTTGACCAGAGCTTGAGATGTGTGCAGAAAACATTCCTTGATTCTAGCTTGTTGTCCAGCGGTTGATGTCTATGAAATAGATGAGTGCTGTTCCAGTGTAGCACTTGTGGAAGTGATGGATCAGCTGGCTGCATGCCATTGCCCCCCCAAGTCTTCCAAAGCTTTTCAACTCTTTGTGGATTCTCCTTAGTATTATAAGAGCAGAGCAACTTTCCACAACGTTGTATATTTTGATATCCCTCTGATTTGCTGTCTTGCTCCTGCCCCCCGCCCCCAGTTGTCAGAAGGTCAAGACAGCTGCTCTCATGTTGGATTGGATTTGGGAGATCTAAGGTTAATTCCTCACTAAGTCATCACTGAGGGACTTTCACATAGTCCTTCTCTCTCAGCCTGATCAATCTATCTCAGGATTATTGCAAAGACAAAGTGAAGAGAAGGCAAGTCATAGATGGTGCCTTAACTTCAATGAGTCATAAGTAAGAAAACTGAATGTAAGAAAAATAACAAAATGACTTCAAATGTAGTCTTTTCTAGTCCAGAAAGTGTGTTAGTTCCACATTAAATATACCTTTTGCATGCCATATAGATTATTTTGGTTGACATGTTCTGTATTCTACACAGTACATGACAGTGCTAACACGAAATTTGTAATATACTAGAACCACATGATAGGCAGCGCTGTTTGTCACACCTGCTGCGTGGAAAAGATAACAAAACGAACCTCTTTCCCTCAGCTTCAATATGGGTATTGTAGCAGATACATGGCTTTAAATGTTTAAATCAACTATGCATACATTTTCAATGGTTTTGGTTTAAATCCTGTGCTGCTATAAGCTGTCCTGAGAGCTTTTGATCTAGTAGTAACTGGAGGAATTCCACATTTTTCAGAGTTCAGTTTTTATTTAACCTGTTGATCCAAACTTTTTCTTCTTCTGTGTAGTCATTGACAGAAATTTCATTGTTCTTACCCTGATCTTCTTTCAGCTTTCAGAACACTTTCATCCATCAGTGGCCCTTTTTGCAAGAACCATCCTGGAGGTTAGCTGATTTTGTTTTACTTGATTTTTTTTACTATGATTGCCACACTGAATGCTTCTACGCACATGCAGAATGATTAGGGATGGCATCTGTGCAACAGGACTTCCTGTGCTCCCTCCTTGACTTTGAAAAGGGGCAGAAGGCAGTGGTGGTACCATTTGTCATGGTACACTCTTTCTTGGGAACCAGTCTAGACACAGTGTTTCACCCTCCCACCTGCACACAGCCCTCAAGTCTCCCTCTAGAGTTGGAGGCAGTCAAGTTTCTGTCTCATTCCCAGGCGAATGTCATTCTCACCTGGCAAGTGATAAATCTATCCTACCAACCAGAGCAAAAAGTATCTCTCTAGCAGCTTTGAAGAACTGCATGTGGTCCATGACACAGAACAGCAACCTATTCCAGCATATTTCGACTTTCCTTACTCTGATTCAGACCTCCAAGATCACCTGCTGTTCTTAGGCCCTCTTATAGTCAGTTGAATTAAAGCAGATATGGTCTTTTTGCCGTTTTCATCTGTGCCATTCTTTATGCAAAGCTTCACTTTGGATATTGTCTTTGTCTCAGGGCAATTACATTGAATACTCCGGGGACCCTCTGCAGGATTTCACACTAATGAGGTTCCTGGATCGTTTTGTTTATAGAAACCCAAAGGTTCCTAAAGGCAAAGGTATGAACCCCAACAAAATTGTTTTGTTTTTCTTTTCTTTTTATACAGTAACAATATACAGTGGTACCCTGACTTACGACATTAATCCGTTCCGAGCGCAGGCTCGTAACTCGATTAACTCATAAGCCGGGAAGCGGTTTCCCATAAGAATGCATTGAAAATCAATTAATCCTTTCCAGAGGAACGGATTTCAATGCATTCCTATGGGACACCGCTTTAGATGACCTGTGGCTTTCCCCTTCCTGAATTGGAGGGGGGAGCCGCAGGTCATTTATAATGTCTTTAAGCACAACTGAGCCGAGTGTTTGGCTTGGTTGTTTAAGGACATTTTTTAAAAAACTGCTGCTTCTCCCCCCCCCCCTCCACCACCATTGGGTGTGTAGAGGGAGAAGTGGGGGTTTCCCCCCCAGTTTTTTTCCTCTTCCAATGCAAGCGCTAATGGCTGCCATCAGCACTTGCATCAGAAGGGGGGGGGGAGGAAAAAAACCGCCACTTCTACCTCTACATGGCCGATGGTGGGGGGAGAGAAGTGGAGGTTTTTTACCCTTTTTTTTTTTTTAAAAAAAAGGTCTTTGAAGCACTGAGGGAAGCTGTCTCTTTAAACGGAGGCAGCTTTTGTCAGTGCCTCAAAGACCTTTGAAACAGCGCCCGCTCCCCCCCCCCAGAAAAAGCGGGTGCTGCTGCAAAGGTCTTTGGGGCACTGTCGAAGGCTGCCTCCATTTAAAGAGACAGCTTCCCTTAGTGCCTCAAAGATCTTTGCAACAGCGCCTGCTTTTCCCCTCACCGGGGAAAAAGTGGGTGCTGCTGCAAAGCTCTTCGGGAAGCTGTCTCTTTAAACGGAGGCAGCTTCCGACACTGCCTCAAAGACCTTTGCAACAGCGCATGGTCCCCCCCCCCCGGTGAGGGAAAAAGTGTACACTGTTTCAAAGGTCTTTGAGCCACCGAACCAAACGCTTGGATGGGTGGCTCAAAGACGTTTTAAATGACTGACCCCTTCTCTCTCCCCCCCCCCAGCCACCGTAGTTACTTGGGTGAAACCCCATCGTGCTCATAAGGCGGCTGGGCGCGGGGGGGGGGGAGGGAACAGGAGCCGTCTCGTAAGTCGGGATTCTCGGTTGTTGGGTGCATCTAAGTCGGGGTACCA
The DNA here is from genome assembly GCA_023846285.1 of Phrynocephalus versicolor. NCBI lineage: Eukaryota > Metazoa > Chordata > Lepidosauria > Squamata > Agamidae > Phrynocephalus > Phrynocephalus versicolor. The sequence continues at coordinate 1,631,981 of JAHTLZ010000289.1, forward strand.
CTGTAAAGGATAGCAATAAGGCAGTCAGCGGACTGCATACATAGTGTCTCTGACAGTTACTTCAGGCTGGATAATGGGCCCACCTAAACCGAAATTGTTGAGAGAGCATATTGGGATAATTATGTAGTGTCTTTCCAAAACAACAGATGTTGCAATGGACAACCCTGAGCTTGTGGATCAGAATTTGTAAGAGATGATCAGCAACCACAATGATGTCCGACATGTCTCTCCAAAGTTTGTTCTGTGTGTTTGAGAGGTTCACTTTTCACACAATTTCTCAAATTCTCCCAAACCATTCACGCATCTTAAGATCTATTGGGTTTTACCACTCCCATGTGGTTTTTAATAGTTCTGTATTGTTAGTGCTATGTGTCTTTTGTGAAGCAGTTTTCATTTTGAATTAGAAACATGGCAATATTATGGAGCCTTTTCCGTTACAGTACAGTGCATGTAAATCTGCAAAGGCCGTCATTTTTGGATATTAAAACCACACATGCTCTGAGCAGCCATTGGCTCACAGTTTCTCCAGCATGAAGTAGATCAAGAGATTTATTGTCTTTAGACAGCTTAGAACGGAGGTGCTATTGTGTAACACTTGAATGTTACATTATTTTTTACTTGTGTGTACATGGTCTTTTCAAAAGGTGAAGTCCATGTTTTTCATACAAGGTACGGTATTTAGCATCTGAGTTAAGATAGGTTCCTGTTCAGCAAGAGTTACGGTCTTGTACCCCTCTCACCTTTCTTATGCAGAAAACACCAGCAGTGTAGTCATGCAACCAAAGAAGAAACAATCCATGAGCAATGTGCGAAGCCTTGCAGGTAAGTAAACATTCAGCCGACATGTGGTTGCTTGTGGTGCTCCTGCGACCCATTCAGCATCATGTTGGAAGGAATCAGTACATGCCTGTGCACTGGGCTGTGTCCTATGGGAAGGACCATCTGCCTTTAGATACCAGTGATGGGGATCATGTAAGCACACGGGTTTGGTTGGTGACTGCAGGAGCAGAACCTCACACTAGGTAGCCTTTGGGTTTCATCCTGCATGCTTAAGGTCATTCCTTTCAAATGAGGCTCTTTGATCCAGCAGAGACTAATATGAACAGAAGTGTGCATTTTAAACCAGTTAGTGCTGTGCTGTTCTAGAGAGCTCTCAGTTCTTCCAGGGCACATTTTAAGGAGGGGTTGTGGAGGAAATGTGAATTGGTGGGCATGGCTTACTTGTCTCTTGCAACCTATGGACGCTTCTAATTAAAAGAGCCTTTTATGAATGGAAGAGCAGCGCTGAGAACTCAGTGTTTTTAGGACAGGGATGTAAAGAATACAAACTATAGTATGCCAGACAAGCTTGTTTTTTCACATGTTGGTAACAGTCAAGGTGTTGCTTCTGTTTTAAGAGTTGTAACGTTTTGATAGTTGCTTTACAAGAGCTTTTCATAGGATTTTGTGGGCACAGTCCATAATATTCTAGGGGAAGGCAAGCAGTAAGTAGACATTGTCCTTAACATGGCCTAAATAAGTGGTTCTCAAGCTGTGGGTCCCCAGATGTTCCTGGACTGCAACTCCCAGAAGCCTACACCACTCACTGTGCTAGAATGGGTTTCTGGGAGTTGCAGTCCAGGAACATCTGAGGACCCACAGATTGAGAATCACTGGCCTAAATGATGCTTAGAATATGCCAGCCTCTGTTGTTTTCATAGGCAACTGGATATAGTGTTGGGGTACACTTATCTTCTTGCACACCTTTTCAGGAAAATGACTGTCAATCTTTCAAAAGCAGGCCTCCTTCTTTGGAGGTTTTTAAGCAGAGGCAGGATGGCCATATGTCAGGAGCACTGTGATGGGGGTTCCTGCATGGCAGGGGGTTGGACTAGATGGCCCTTGAGGTCTCTTCCAACTCTATGATTCTATGACTCTAGGCAGTTGATTTTTTTTCTTGTTTTGCCCATGGGGAATTTGTAGCAATTCCATTCAATATTTCCATACTGAATGTTGGTTAAAAAAGCTCCCTGTGAGGGAATCAAAGCTTTTCCTTTAAAATAGAAAGAATAATAAGATACTAATAAGGGATAATTAGATATTAGATAATTTTGAGTCAACTTTTAAAATTCAAACGTGCTAACTTTTCGAGCTAAGTAGGTAAAATCTAGCAATATCAAGCTACACCATGTAAATTTGGTGGTGTCATCAGGTGTGGCCATATTTTGGTAATTAAAAGTTTCCTGTTCCCCCACCCTACAGTGTGATTTTTTGTTTGTTTATTACTGGATTCCAACCATTATGTAAATGCAGGTAACACTGATATGGTAAATTATGGTTGTGAATCAGTGGGTGTTCTCATCTTTCTGTAATCTGTATTCCCAAGCTCTCACATAACCACATTTCTGTTGCTTACGTTATCTAAGCAAACAAGTCTCTCAAATATACATAAGCAGATTATATAGTGAAATTACTTGTCTGATGCTACTTACTGTAGAATAGACTGGTGGGTAAAAATTCTATTTGGCATGTATTGTTAGAATTCCAGGAGCTTGTTTGGCTATTACGTTCATAGCCCTGTTAAAACCCCTCTCAGGTGGTCTCTGTGTTAATATGTGTGGGGAAACATACAGGTACTATATATTTATGCTTTTTACAAGGGAAAATGGTAGCTTTTGTTAAGAATGCAGGGCTCTTGTCCCATTTCATCTTCGCAAAAACGTATGGTCAGTATTTTAAAAAATAAGGGATCTGTGGATCCCTGGTCATCTCTATTTATGGCCTCAGTCATTATCCATTTACCTTGAAATTGTAGCCATTTATGTTCTGTGGATGGAACTTACTGAATGACTTTTCACAGCCATGTTTATTTGACAAGTTGGCTATTCTCTCTTTATTTCTAGTTAATAGTAAAGAATTCCTTGCACAGGATGAAAGCCGAATCCCAGTAGATGAAGTCTTCTTCCACAGGTAACCAACATTGGTTTAAATGATACTTCTCATGTAGCTAGAATTCTGCCTGTTATAGGAACAATGCCTTCTTGGTGGTTCTGTTGCTATTTTCAGTTGCAAAAGTGTTCTTGCAAGTAGAAAAATTGCTGCTGAGAAAAAAATATATACAATTGTTGCCACTACAGAAACATTTTTTTTTCCAAAAGAATCCCAAAAGAAAAGGAAAATACATAATAGAAAACCCACAGGTAAGATGGCCAACACGACTGTTGGCTAGTATTAGCCATAGTGGCATGCACTAGTCAATGATTTTTTTAAAGCTCTGAGAATATGCACGTCTTTTTTTCTTGTGTGTGTGTTTGTGTGTGTGTGTGTGTGCCCGTGTGTGCCCGTGTGTGTGCATGTAATGTGTGCACGAGTGAGCACACATGTATATATAAAATGTACATGCACCAGATATTCATATGTATTAATGCCTATTTCTCAATGAGATGTCATTGAAGAATCTAGGAATGGCATTATTCTCCAAGCATGTCTGACTTTAGAAAAGGCCTCCTGGGAAAGACTTGCATTTGCCATTTTGTCAGTAAACTTAGTTATGAAGAAGTTAGTCTTTCTCACTAGCTATTGTGGATGACTAACAGCAAGATGACTGATTTGAAAGCAAACTGTATCACATTTATGTGATCATTCATGACATATGATAAGCTTGTCAAAGGAGGTGTAAACGATCACAGTAATTGTGTACCATGGTAGATAAGGGATTTTCTCTTTAACTTAGAAGTTCCATGGGACAGTTTTGACTGTTAGAAGGAATGCATTCATGGTTATGCTAAAAAGGACTCTGTATCAGCAATATTAGTACCAGTAGTAGTGTTGGGGATGATGATGATGATGATCTGTTATCAAGTTGATTTCACTTTATGGAGAACCTTACCAGAGTTTCCTAGTTATAGTCAAAAAGGGTTTGCCTTTCTTTGTTGCATGGCAATACTAGCTCCAGTTACGGTGGGACCAGTTGTACCTCTGTGCTGTTCTGAACAAGATTGAGTTACGTAATCCTATTTCTACTTTGACAACAAAAATGTATTTGTTAGGGTCTATCATGTTTTAGAACCTAACTGTTCTTCACTAGGGAAACCTAAAGTCAATATAGAAATGATTTCTGTTACCTAACATTCTACTACGTGGTCCTATGTTACACAAACAATTTTAATAAAAATAGATGCAGTGTTTGTGATGTTACATTATTTATCATCAAAACCATAAAATAAGCAAGGTCTCTTTACAGGAAATGGTTTTGGGTTTATTAATGGTCCTCTTTTGTTTGACATTATATGAATAACAATGTTCATTTTTCCATATTCAGATTTTACAAAAAGTTAGATATGGAGAAGGAGAAACGGAGACCTGTGGCTGATGACGAAAGTGTGGAAGATGTGGATGATGATGAGTTTGAAAGAGCATTAGGTAAAGCTGTTTCACTCCTGCCTCTTTTCTGCCCCAACCAGTCTAGGAAGCTTGTCGACTACACAGGCTTATTCATAACGGCAGAGCTTTCCTGTATAAAGTTTCCATTTGGAGATGTTTGGGGAATTAGATTAACAGCCACTTGTACTAAAGTTTTATCTGATTGCTCCGTGAGGAACACTGCAAAGTCAGAGAGACTAGGCAGATCTGGCGTATACCAAATTTTATATCTGCACACATTTAAAGTAAGGGTTGTGCTTGATAGGTTTTTAGGTGGTAGTTGTTTCTTGCAAGAATATAGGGCACCTTCTAATTTTTACATTGAACAAATTGGGTTTTTTAAAAAAAATATCAAATCAAAATATTTAAACTTGTATTGATGTATTGTGGACTTAATCCTCTCTAACCGCCTTCTATCTTCCAGACTCACTTGAACAAGATTTTGATACCATTGTCAAGGATGATCTTGATTTTGCGGGGTAAGGTTTTCTCTTTTAATGGTAACAGTCAGATGGACAAACTTGATTTCCAGAGACTATGGACACAATACGTGTCTGGATAAACAGACAGTATAAACTGTGCATGTAGTATATGGTGCATTGCCTCTCAAGGCTCTTAAAGCCTAGACCAGGAATTAGGAAATTATAGCTACCCAGATACTGTTACAACTATAGCGCTCAGCAGTCCTCATAATTACCTATATTTGCTAGAACTGCAGGCAGTTGCAGTCCAGGAACATCTGGAGAACTGGAGGTTGTCTACTGTGCCGTAGACTTGCTGTATGAAAAACAACAATTCACTTGAATGTAACTAGTATTCAGAATTGCTCTTTCATTGCAAAATACTACAACCTTTGAACATCTCCTGAACTGTCAAATGACTAATGACTAATTATGTCATTTCTGTATAAAAAATAATCCTTATAATTGGCCAGAGACTTCATGATTTTTCAGAAACCGAAACAGCTGTTGGCTCTTCAGAGTTCTTGTCCTTATTGAGAATGATCTGAATATTGTCTTTGGTCCCAGGCACAACGATGCCAGAGACTTTCTCTTTTAGCCTTGCTGTGTATGGGGCAGGGGCAGGGGAAGGAATGGAAGGCAATTATTCTTTGCCAATGTCTTGCTTTTAGCTCATAAAATGAGATAGGGAACCATTTGGTCTACAGCTCTTGTCAGCTTTTCCTAGCATTTTATTTTATTTATTTATTCAAAATATTTTTACCCCGCCTTGCTCCTTGAAAAGGACTCAAGGTGGCACTGAAGGCAGTGAGTTCCTTGAGCTTCCATTATTCTGTAAGGCCTTTGGTTTTCAGATTTGGCTTTGAAATTAGTTTCATATTTGTTATTAAGGAACGGTCTTGACATATTTTAATGTATGCTACTTTGGGGATCCTCAAAGCATCTTTCCAAAGCTACGAGTTGAACTGTGGAAATCAAAACATGCCTTGGGGAGTAAAAACTGCCCCCCCCAAATACGCTCTGAGGTTGTCAACCCCAGTGCTAAGTTCAAGGCAGTCCTCTTTTTTTTTCCTGTCTCCTCTGGGCATGTACCCTTAGCTTGACTGATTGGAAAGAGAAGACTGAATGGGAATACAGTATGGAAGCCACACAGGCACCCTGTTCTATGGATTGCCTGGGAGTTCTGCCTATGTATACGGTGGGAGTAGGAGAGAAATACAGCAGAGCACTGTGAGGTTTTTCCTTACACAGGCAGAACTTGGTTGTGCAGATAAGCAAATTTTGCCTGCAACCCTGAATGCTGTGGTTTTGCTCTTTTTATGGCTTACGGAGAATAGTCTTAAACATTCATATGAAACTGGACTATCATTTCTTTGTTGGTAGTATCTTTTAAGTAGAGATTAAATTTTGGTTTGCATATGGTTTGGGTTTATTTAATTTCTATATGGCCTATGTGGCAGCACGGCCACATGCATATTTACTCAGAAGTTTTTTTTTTAAAATTTCAGAAACGTAGAAAACAAAGGGAAGAAGAAAAGCCAGAAGGATGAAGATGTGTGGGAAGATTCTGATGAGGATGACTTTGGTGACCTTGATGATGAGGAAGTCTCCTTGGGGAGTATGGATGAAGATTTTGGAGAGGACTTGGATGAAGAGGGAGGAACCTTCATGGATGTCTCAGAGGACGAGAACGCTCCAGGTACAAAACAGACTCTTCAAATTAGTTTGAACTCTGTAAAAAGCTGGTTATTTTGCTGTGCTTGTATTTGCCCTCAGGCCCAATCAGTTAAGGAATACAGTGACCCCCTTGCCTATCTCAGGGGTTATGGACACGACCCGCGATAATTCAAAATCTGTGATATGCGGATGCAGGTTGGGCCGGGCCTGGGGGGAGGGCTAGCTGGGTGCCCAGCCTGGTGCTGCCCCGAACAGGCCTGCGAGGGCCTTCCCAGGCCTTCTGGAGGCCCCCAAAGGGCCACCCTGCAAACAGGAAGTGACTTCCGGATCACTGAAAATCATTTATGATTATGGGACCCATATGACATGAAGAAAGCACATTGTTATGTCCTTTCCCCCATCTCCTTTAACGTGAATTAAATCATAAAGGTAGTATTTTAGTCAGTCCAGAATTACTGTTGCTTGAAAACATCTGGTGTAAAGCTGTGGTAATGCACCAGTGCTGACAACATTCAGCTGCCAGTGTAGGGTTTTGCAGCAGCAAGCTTGAGGCATTTGGAAGGATGAGGCTAAATAACTGAATGTTCTTTGTCAAGAAGTGATATTGGCGAGACCGCCATCTTTCATGCTAAAACACTTGAGAAGTTAAATGCTGCTTGAAGCAAGAGCGGGCACAGGAGATAATATATAAACAGGAAGTAATTCAGGACTGCAAAAAAGCCATTCACTGCGTTGCAAGAGTCTGTTCCCAAACAGCCAGACAGAAAATCTTTTGCTCTTTGAGTGGAATTGATCACATGCAAGCTCTTGAGATCACTAGAAGAAAGCTTGTGAAATTTTAGATGGGTACTGAGATGGCCCCAGTTTTGGTGACCTCTCGTTATGTTCTCTGCATAAAAGAAAATGTTTTGCTGCCAACCTTTTGTTTATTATATATTTTAAATAAGGTTAACTTAGATTTCCTTTTCAATAACAGATGGAAATAAAGACGATCAAGACAACCGAGTTAGAAGCAAAGGGAAAAAAGAAGTGGATTTCGCTGGATCAATTAAAGGTAATGTTAGGCTTCAATTTGAAGCCAGAAAAATGATTGTGGGCTCAGGTATAAAAATTGAGAGGAACGGTCACCTCTCTGCTGAAGGTTTAACTCAAACCATATATGATTGATATATTCTGTCCACTTTTCAGTCACTCATGACCTCAGAGAGAGGCAAATGCTTATACTGGTACTAAGTAGAAAGAAGATTTAATGTCACTGGTGGACTTCTTAGGAGCAAGTGACGCCTAAAACAGAGCTTACTGTGAATTATAATTCCATCAAGTGACTTCTCTTGCATAGAAAGAGCTCACATTTATTCATACGTATATGCGGTTCAACTTGATAATTAAGTTTGTCAGAAAAGGAAGGTAGAAAAGACAGTGAGGTTGATGATGATAAATTTGAAAAAGTGTAAAAAGAGAGCGATTGCGACAAGCAATTGTTTCTATGAAAGTACAACTTTTTTTCCAGCACTACATCTGAAATCTGTCCGACAACGGTAACAAAGGACAGCTAGAATAAAATCTCAGTAGTATAACATCATTAAATTACTATGACCGGATGAAATTTGTCCCAAAGTTTCAAAAGAACCAAAATATAAATTCACTGAATTATATTAAATATTTTATCAATAAAATTAATTTTCTTACTAGAGGAGAAGGAAGCAATGTTATATCATAGAATAATGGAGTCAGAAGAGGCCTTATAAGGCCATTGAGTCCAAGCCATTGCTCAGTGGAAGAATCTGCACCAATATTTTATTTATTTATATCTATTTTATTTATATAATATATATATTTATATCTGACAGACGGTTGTCTAATTTCCCCTCGAGTGCCTCCAGCACTTGAGCACTTATTACCTTCCAAGGTAATTGGAAGGTCCTTGTTGTGCTAGTCTGACAGTTAGGAAGTTTTCAACTGAAATCTGGCTTCCTGTATCTGGAGACCGCCAAAAAATGTGCAATGAAGCTTTCTAGCCATTCATCTACAGCTCCTGGTCAATCTGAAGAATGGCCCTTTGCCCTCTTCACATTGATATCCCCTGATTTAGTGCATCAACCTCAGTAACAGTGCTTGAATGAAAGAGTAGCTGGTAAGAAGGGGCTTTTAGCCCCCTAAGTACAGTTAATGGTGTAACGTGACACATTTTTTTTAAAGGCGAGAACTATCTCTGCCGGAATTATCTCTGCACAGGCTTTTAACAGGGAACAGGTCTGACCAAAGTCTGGGTGTCCAAACAGGGGTTTTAAACAGAAATGCATGAGTTCAAAAACTCCTCATTCATTTTGAGTTGACCGCCGATGTCTTTGCTTCAAGGGCCGAAGGAAAGCAAGAAAAGAAAACTGAAAGATTCTGGAGTGCTTGCTGCTGCAGAAGAAGTAGGTGCCACTGAATTCCATATCCATGAAAATGCATTTTGCCCCTGTGGCATTCCGATCACTGACCCTTTTCTGTTTTCTTTTGAAGTTTGGTTACTTACTGGACGAAAACGTTGGGTCCAAATTTGACAGCATTGGGATGAACGCTCTGGCCAACAAAGATAATGCAAGTAAGTGATTCTTTTCCCAAAAGGGACCAAGAAGTGCATTTATTGTTTGGCTATATATTTTGGTGGAAAAGGGGCCCCCATTCTAGAGCCCAGAAAGAACTCATGTTGAATTTTTGAGAATTTTTCTTCATACAACAATAGGCTTTTCATGCAGTTTCATTAAGAATAAACTGACCCATCTAGAGGTAAGTGTACTTTTTACCCCAAACAACAGTCCTGGGTTGTATGATCTAACTCAATTTTAGCTCAAGTTTTGAAATGAATTAATGAAAATAATTCCCATAAGTATTTGTTCTGTAGTAGAACAAATACTTTCACAGAGGGCAATGTGACAGCGGCACTGCAATCAAAACCAAGTGCGTTTTATAGATGAGTCTTATGGAATTCTCTGTTTCAACTGGGCTCTTTTTACAGCTTGAATATGGAATTGGGATTAATTGTGCATTCACCATAGCACTTAAGTTTGTAGGTCAGATTGAATATTTTGCCTCAAACCCTTCATGCCCAGATTAGCTTCCAGTTTCACCTTCTATTTAAGGCTCTCTCTCTGAAAGCCTTGGACAACCATTTAATGATGCCAGAACGTTCAGTAAGATCAGATGTCGTAAATTACCGTCCACTGCTTATTTTTTCCCTGTTAAATGGGTGAGATCATTTTTGGGAGTCATAAGGGAAAATAATGTACCGTAAGTTCATGTGTCTACTTGATATAATGTATTGCTCAGCTGAGATCACCAGTGTAGAGCTAGTTATAGTTACAGAGAAAAGATTTAGAATAACATACCCTGAGCTAAACCTTATTGGCCACTTCCTGTTGTATAGGCTTGTGTCTGTGCAGATGCATGACACTATTCTTTTTTGCAATTTGGGGGGGTAACATGACTTTTGTCACATTATATGTGATTTGTGCATATCCCCAAATTCCTAAAGGAGGTATTTCATCAGGGGTCATGTACACAGCTGCTGCTGTATATGAACCTTCCCATGCAGGGAGAGCTGCATAACAGGATTATAGCCAATGTATGGTTGTAGTAAGTTGAAGAACTGCACACTTTGGAGATATTTTAAATTTTGAAAATCAAAGCAATAGGTTGAAGGTAGGACATGTTCTATTTATGAAATATATCGGACATATGGCCCTTCTGAGGACAAAAGACACAAGAAACCCAGCCATTTATACTTTATTAGAAGCGCCAGGATTTCTGGTTTAGGCAGAGTTTTTTTGCATCTGTTTAAAAACTCAACGCTAAATGTTCAGGGGAGGGAGTTAATCACTTCAATTACCTAATTTGCCCTTTGTCTTTCTTTCTCTATTAGATTTCAAACAACTTAGATGGGAGGCAGAGCGCGACAAGTGGATTCACAATAAAGATGTGAAAAGCATCATCAAGCAGAAAAAGAAATTCAGACACAAAACTCTGAAAAACAAACACAGAAGCAAAAAGCCTAGAAAATAAATATAAAGCTGTTCATATAAATTATTAGAAATATTTTCTACTTACTTCTATTTTTTTGTTTGTAACCACCTTTGTTCATCTGCCTCTCTTTTGTAGTATAGACCAGACCAATCATTACACTTGTAATAAACTGTGAAGATACAAGAGTACATTTATCTTACATATGGCTGAATGAAGATAATTTTTTTCAAAAGATAACCAAAAAGGAAAATATTCTTATTTCAATATGGAAATTGAATTTGCAATTTTTGCCATTTTATAAAAATGTTTGATTTGCAAAAAAAGAATTGCATAGTCTTATTATTAGCCATCTTCTTCCTAGTGTTTTCCTGCAAGTGCGGAGTCTGCTCATTGTAACCTACAATGCCACCTGGCCAGTAATTATCTGCAAAATGAATTAGTCAGACGTACCTTCCAGAATAGAAGGGAATCGTCTTCTCATTTTATCCCTAAAATCTGGGGAAAAAAATAACAGGCATTTCAACAGTGTCATACATTTCAACAGTAGATGATTAAATGTCATCGACTTGTACTGGATCCATTTCCTAATTTTCCAATCAGTCACAAACAACTGCTACCTCCACCTGGAAGTCTTATCTTAATTTGATATTCCTGGAGCGTCATTGTGTGTTGAATTTTTTTGTGGAAAGGGGTGTAACTACAAGTTACTGTATAGCGCAGAGAGGACTTTGCCCGACCTGATGGTTGTTTCTCTGGGAAGAGTAGAAAGAAGCAAGATTGCTGTACAATCTCAGTGGAAGAAGATCTCAAGCAGCGTCTCCCAACCTTTAATAACCCAGATGTTCTTGGACTGCCTTTCCTAGAAGCCTTCACCAACCAGCTGTGCTAGCCTGGGTTCTCGGGAATTGTGGTTCAAGAACACCTGGGCTCCCCGCGCTTGGAAACCACGGCTTGAGAGGATTACCAATTAGACTTCAGTCCTTTGCTTCATGGGCTCAAGATACCACCTGAAGAAGTTGTTACAAAGTTGGTGCCAATGCATTGTTTTGGGAAGAGTCCTTTTATCTGACTGTTTGCATCTTTTATTTTGATGTGGGTATTAATACTAGCCACAGTCTGACTCCAAGTGTGGGTTCAGGCAGAAAACAGTTGATTTTTTTTATGTTGGATAAAACCTTATCATTGCCACACAATGGCATTATTCCAGTACATTAAACCAGTGGTGGCAAACATTCAGCACTCCAGATGTTTTAGACCACAACTCCCACAGTCCTTTTTCATTGGCAAACTGGACTCGAAATTCTGGGAGTTGTGGTCCAAAACATCTGGAGTGCCGAAGGTTCGCCACCGCTGTGTTTAACTATTCTTGCCCTGTCTTGAGGAGAACTAGGTGATCCAAGCTTTGTGGGGAAATTGGAGTATACAAAACTGAATTGTTTCTGTGCTGGCTAATGCATGACAAACATCAATATACAACTGTACAACCTTTCCCATCACAGTTTCTCCTCTTCTGGTGGGGCCAGTACAGTAAGACCCTGGTATCTGCGGGGGGGGGGGATCAGTTCCAAGCCCCCACCCACCCACCAGAAAAGGGACTAGCGGAAATAGTAAATGTTATACAGTCTGGTAACTTCATCCTTAGAAATACATATTTCTAGAATTTTAAAAATACATATTTTCAGACTGGATAAGTGAATCAGGCAATACTGACCCCATGGATATGAGGACTGCTGCTGTATATAACATACTCTCTGGTTCCCCCTAGTGGCCAGTCCTAGTAACACACCTTAGAAACACCTTTATCCCATTTAATATTTAAGTGAAATTGTGGGTACTGATCCTGTGATCCTATTGTATATAGTAATATGTCTCTTCCCTCATTCTAAATCCCAACATAGAATCCTAGAATAATTAGAAGGATTTTTATTTTAAGAAACTCCCACCCATCTTGAACTTTTTTTTCTGTTCTGCTCTCCTGCTGTGGGACTTTAATTATAATTGTTCTGAGTTCTACATCTACTGTTGTTTCAAAACCGGAACTGCTATTTTTAATTTTTTTTTTTTACATGGCAAGCCTTCCTGGTTTCCTGCTTCGGAGTATAACCATGGTATTAAACGAGTACAGCTTTCTAGGAATACTTATGTTCTTATTACAATGCAGTGTGGAGAAGCAAAGAAAAAGGCATAAAGAGTAAGCCACCTAAATATCAAATCAATGAGTTTCCAAACAGTTCACTATAATAAAGCAAACATGTTTCAAAATGGAAGTGGGTGCTTGATTGATCGTTTGGACAGAAAAAGAACTGGAATCTTATTTCAGTATGCTTTTCTCCTTTCTACATATACTGTAGCACTGAAGTGTTTCAGACAAGCTTGACAAATGTATGCTTGATACTTGGTATCTTTTGTGCTTGTTTCTTTTACCTTGACTCGTGTCCATCTTAAAATACAGTAGATAGGCTCCACAAAGTCCCAAAACTTCAAAAAGTACAATTCCCCTGATGAGCTTTTTTGAGGCATTGGATCTCATTGCAAGATCAATCTCAGCACCTGGTCACAGACAAAGAGAGACATTTTGCACACGTTATCACAGAAAAAGAAATAATTGCTACTAAAGAAAAAGCTCTGCTTTGCATAAATTATATACAGTATCTTTAAAGGGAGGCCCAGAGAATGTGTTTGAAGGAAAGGGACAGAAACTGTAGCACTGATATACTCTTTAACAAAATTAATAGGCCACATTGCTACTACTGGTGGTTCACCTCTTCCATTTTTGAACATCTGCAAGCAAAGGTAGTACAGGGCTGTATTGTGTTGTGACTATATGAGAATCACTGAGAAACACTGGCTGAAATTCTGTTGAGCAGCTCTGTGTGCACAACACAGTGGTAAAACTGCTGCTTTACTGTAACTATCTCACAGGCTTCAGAGGTCCTACTATGGTTTTTCATAAACATTTACGTGACGGTGCATAATACACACATGTACACATCCGCTTTTCAATTTGTCAGAAATGGTACTCTGGTGTACGACTAGACACGTAATATCCTTGATGCAGGAAACTCCATGTGCAGATCACCGTGCGAGAGGAACAGACCCCAGTCTATTCTGCAGCAAACTTGAGCCGCGGCGCAGGCAGGCTCTCCGTTAAGGCTCAGACACGTGTTTATGCAACCGCACGAGACGAGCTAGCCACGGGATTCGCGCCACGGCCTAGAAGCGGGCTGGTTTCGAGGCGAAGCTCTACGAACACCTCCCAGCCACTACCCCGACCAGCTCCATCGCTGCCTCCGTGAAGACCCCCCTCCCCATTCCTCCCTGGAGCTGGCACGGGTCTGCCCCTTATTCACCAGGCCCCCCACGCGTGCAGCCCTTCTTCCCCTTCTTCCCGCCTCCAGGGATGGCCGCAAAGGGCCCACGCGGGACGCACCGATCGCCCGGAAGTCGCTCGCTCTCCACGCCGCGCCCGCGCCACACCCCTCGCCTCGACGTCATCAGCAGGACTCCTGCCCCCCCCCCCACCCGCTGCTGACGGAATCCTTCCGCACTGCGCCTGCGTGCCAGAGCCCTTCGCGGAGCCCAGATCGCCTCCCGGTTGCCGGGATTATGTCCCCCCCGCGCCGCCAGCAGGTGGCGGTAGACCCTCGGCACGGCACAGCAGAAGAAACGCCTGACAGGGGCAGCCACGTGCCGTCGGAGTTCAACCAAGTTCCCACGCCCGTTGCAATTAGGGGGACGTCTGAAGCTCAGGGCCAAAGTGACGGGGAAATAGTTCTTAGGCTTAATTAATTAATTAATTAATTAATTAATTAATTAATTAATTAATTA